>JAIEZT010001243.1:17529004-17583631 GCA_019594935.1 Periophthalmus modestus
TATCAGTGCCTCACCAGCCATGAACCTCACAGCACGTCGCTGAATGGAGTTCAGTTAGTAAGTAACTCAAAAGTTGGCAGTACAATCCCTGCTCTCACATGCTGTTTTTGTGTTCTTGGGCAGAGGTAAAAAAAAAAAAAAACAGCATTATAAATCCAAATTGTTGGATTTGGTTAAGAGCTGTGAGATGCGTGCAGACTGAGATGAGCTCACCAAACAGGATTACACAAACAAATGAATGAGAAATGGCATCACTTAAGGTGGAAATAACACAACAATGATTCAGCTTAACAACCTCGATTCCATGGAAATAGACAGTTAAAACATTCTCCATAGAGAGTGTTCAAAGTTCACAATGTAAACAATCGCATTTCAGAGTTGAGAGTTTATGCGGAATAAGACATAATTTAGTTTGTGGAGGAATTTATGATACTTCAGTGATTTGTATTTGATTGTGATTCATCCATCAGGTGAAGAATTCCATCAAAGTTTAGTGCCAAATAGCTGAAAACCTGAAAAAGTGCTGAAATTCCTGTGTAAGCCTGGTCTGGACTGTGGGGCACCCAGAACTATCCAGACACACCACCACATCTCACAACATGGCTTTACAGAATACACCGAAGGACATCGCCATAGAGACAAGCGAGTGGCAACCTTTCCATAAGAAAAGTTATAAAGTACACCTTTAGCTTCTTTTGGACATCTGAGACATAATGTTATATTATGTCTCAGATGTATCATAGTCTACTACATACTACAGCACTGCTTTACTGATAAGTGAAAAAAGAGCATTTCCTGGATTCCCACTAGGTGATGTAGACCAGTGAACAAGTGAATAAAACTAAAAACTAAGTTGATTTCAGACATAGCTGAAGGAAAAGAAGAAAAAAGCATCTTTAAAAGTAAGTATCTTGTCTCATAACTCTGGAGATACTTTACCGCTCACCTGTTGTAGTTTCAACTAAGTCAGATCTTTCTGGTCAGATTGTTACTCAAATCAGACAGAAATTTCAGACAGAACTGTGCTTTTAGTTAGCTTCACCCAGGACATGTTGATCCAGCCAAAAATGTAATTTCAAACAGACTTTAGAATCAGTTTACCAGCATGTTGTTACCCTAAAGGAGGGGATGGCACGTCAGCACACTCCTAAGCAGACACACGTACTCAGGGTCCAGCCAGCCAATCACAAGGCTGCGTAGGAGAGCTTCAGATCCGGGCTAAACCAATCAGAAGAACACAGAGATGGGATCTAGGGCAATGCTTTCTGTAGAAGGAGGTGAGATCCTGCAAAGCAAAGCACTGGAAGAACATGAACAGTGTGAGAAGAAGCATCAGAGGAGGTGCTTGGGACAGACAGACACAAACACAAACAAGACTGAGGCTAATCTGAGCCTATGTGTCTGTGCACGGGAAGACATGACAGCAGCTGGGACACATCACAGCTACACGGGGGAAAGAGAGGGGAGGGGGAAGACAGGGAAGAAGGAGGGAGAAATGAGGAGAGGGAGGGAGAGAAAGAGAAGGAGCGAGAGAAAACTAGAGAAAGGGAGAGACAGAAATGTAGAGAAGCACCCATTAAAGTGAGCACAGACTGATAAGCGGAGGCCATGACTCTGAAGATGAGCATTCAGAGAAAAGCAGAGGTTTTGAAATCCTGTACTAATACTTGAGGTTACTGTTGGTTACTAACATATAAACACAGTCGTAGCCACATTTGTATAATGCATTAAGAGATAACCAAGCCCTTCTTATTTCAATGGCAGTTATAAGAGTTATATAGCCAAATACCAAAAGTGTTTTGTTAAAAGATCCTATATTGTAAAAAAATTGACTCCTGTGAGCTTTTAGCCTTATTATGTTATTACCTCATTAAAACATACCTGGAGTCGTTCACACATGTTTGAGGAACCCTTTATCAGTGTCTACATGTCTAAAACTCAAAATGCTCTGTTCCACCTTGTGATGTCACGAAGCGGTAGTTTTCAAATTAATGGCTACCTTTTACCTGTAGTTCAGTTCAGAGATTGGCAGAGATTGGGCTGAAATCATTCAAATGTTTCTAGTGAAGATGCATGGAGTGTTTTTAGTTTGAGAAAAGAACTCAGCCTAAATGTTAAACATGCATGAATGAAACAAAACACAACTCCGGGTATGTTTGTGATGAGTTAACAACATTATAATGTAGATCAGAAAAAAGCGCAATATGGGCCCTTTAAAAACACATGATAGGCAAGTAGAGCTGCTTTATACAGGTTCAGGTCCTAGGACACATTATTGTTCATCTTTAATGCCACTTTTTAAGAGGCAGAACCTATGTTTACTAATGCCTAATATTCCACGTATTATAGGAGTCTATGTCTTTGTATATCTCATGATGATTTTCCAATTA
The DNA here is from genome assembly GCA_019594935.1 of Periophthalmus modestus. Classification (NCBI taxonomy): domain Eukaryota; kingdom Metazoa; phylum Chordata; class Actinopteri; order Gobiiformes; family Gobiidae; genus Periophthalmus; species Periophthalmus modestus. The sequence goes on from JAIEZT010001243.1 coordinate 17,531,395, forward strand.
AATTAAATAAGAAATTAAAAAGGGAGTATTTTACTTTCATAGGGTATTAACTGCCAACACAAAACATATTTAGATCACCGTGTTACCTTTTATTGTTTTGAAAATGCAGAATTTCCTAAAAAATAATGTATCAACATGTTTTACATGAACTATTTCTATTTTTCACGTTTTTAAGACGATAATAATCAGGTACAGCGCCTTTAACAGACAACAAGCTAAAGAGACGGGTTGTGGTTCTACTCAGTTCGTTTATTGTGAAGTTTAAATGATCGTTTCAGAACTAGTCGTGCTGCGGTTTGAAAAAGTACAAAACAAATGCATAGCTCAAACACTATGCAACGAGAACACATCATCAAATCTTCACAAGACCTATCTTACAAAAGTACAATTGACTTTACATGTGGTAATCCATATGTCTCAACTGTGGGCTGAGCAGGGCCCTCTAAAAACATCAGTCCATAACAAGTCTATCAAACGTACAAAGCTCCAGATTCAACTTTGAGTGTCCCTTAGTTATCCATGATGAGGCAGCCCAGTTAAAAGCACAAGTGAAATGAAGATACCTACTTAAGGTAATGAGAAAAAGATCATTACATGTGACAGTCCATAAGGCGTCTCCATTTCTGTCCGCTGCTTTGACCATAGAGGTCTATAGAGGTTCTTCAAGTCTCGCTGGAACAAAATCTACAAAACATGGTCGTCTTCTTTAGATACGAGTCACTCATTTGAGATATGATATCATCAAAACGCAACGTCTCTGGCAGTTTGATGTATGGAGTTGGTACCTGTTGACGTCACAAAGGTTTTCGTTGTGGCAGTATATTTCCATGACTGTATCTGGGTTACTTTTCTATAGGTTGCCTTCATGGGATGTCAGAGCTTTCCAAAGATGGAGGACAGGTAGTATTTGCAGGTGAAGATCCAATAATGGAGATTTATGTTGCATCTCCAGCAGCAAAAAAATATGTTAAAAGGTGAGATACATTATTGGTTGTCTGGAGACGAGGTAAACGGCAAAAGTTACAGAAATTAGACATAAAATCTTGATGAGTTGTCTTAAAGTGTGCATGACAGGTTTTGATGATTCTGTAATTTAGACTTAAGTTTCTGGGATAATACCTGTTGTAAATATAAATGACAGTTTTACACCAACCAATTTGCTAAGAAAAGTAGAAAAATATGTTGAAAATTACAGGGAGTAGAGTTGTGAAACATATTGATAACATCACACTAGGGAGTCTATCTAAAAGTCAGGCATAATTTACATATAAGAAAAACATTTTTTTATACTTTAAAAACAATACTTCAACAAAATAAAGCTGTTTTCTTATATTTCTATTTGTCACGATAATTTATGTGTACATTAAAGGAATTTTGGCCCAGTGTTAGTTCCCCAGTGTGATGTCACAATTGGTTATCAGCAGTATAGTTTTAAACTAGGATTTTTTCCTTTAAGTTTTAGCAAAATGTTAAATGTAATAATCTTAGCTATGTTTTAGAAAAATCAGTAATCTAACCTGTCATATTCACTTCAACTAGATGAGATTGGTGCTGTTGGTTCTGCTCCTGGTACTGTTAGATCTACACATAGTACAGTAGGGTCTATGCTTGCTCAGAAGGGCTCGCTGTGGCCTCATCGTTGCTGCTGTCCACCTCTGTCTCCATGGGGCTGTCCTCCTCCAGCTGCTGGCTGGTGTAGTTTGTGATCTCCAGGAAGCCGCTGGGCTCCACCACCACACTGGACTGACTGGAGTCTGGCAGGATGGAGTACTGAGGGATCACCTGCACAAGCACATGGCAGCAAGCACAAACATCATGTCTTTACTATGCCACTGCTGTTCAAACACACACATCTGACTGTATTTGCAGAGGTAAGAAATCACATATACTCCAACAGCCACATGACCATGGTTCTTTACATTAGACAAATGCACAATGGTCTGCTGTTGGCTGCTTCATTATTAAAGGGCCTGTACCTTATTTTTCTCATGTAGTTAAGCTACATTTGTCTAGACTCGGTACATATTGTATAAGTAGCTCTTAAGGTCAAAATAAGTCAGCTGTGTACTGTCTGCATCCAATTATAAAGCGCTTCATTGTCCAATAGTCAGGAAGTGTGCATTAGCATACTAGTAGTTAGCTTTACTGTGATGCCAAACTCTACTCTGGTCTCTGAAAGTTGTGAAAAGCACTTTTAAACATTTTGCAGTGGTTATTCCTCAGTTTATAATGATCTAGTTTTGTTTTTCATGTTCAAGACCATAATAATCAGATACAGCACCATAAACTACCAGCAAGATATACATTTAAACGTATTTGTTTAGTTTCACATGTGTCAGGTGGATAGGCCAGGGAACTGTACAATGTAACCTACCATGCTATACAATAGGTTTTTGTAATCCAACTTTTTACCTCGATAATGTCCATGTCCTCCTTGCTCCTCTGTGCAGCCAGGCTCTGCAGACAGCTATACTGTGGAGCTTTACTGTGGGAGCTGCTGATGAACGGAGCAGAGTCCAGGGCCTGCACCTCCAGGGCCTTCCCCAGGGGCCCGCAGTCACTAGATGAGTCCACCACCATGGGCTCTGTGCTGGGGTCGATCTCCGCCTCCATCATGGAGATCTTGAGGATGTCGGACACAGACTTGTCGGTCCCTGAGGGCCCCGAGCTGGACTCTGGCAGGAGCTTAGCGGTGGCCTCTCCACTGGTGTAGGCAGCATTGGGGTGAGAGCTGCCAAACGTGATCTTTGTGACTGTGGCACTCTGAGTGATGATGGGCTGCTGAAGGAGGACACAGGTGTCAGTTTAAGTGCATATGACAGCTTTTCATGCGTTTCCAACTCTGACTTGGTTTGGTGGGATAGTACCTGTGGTAAATATTTATCATACTCCATCAGTTAAGTGGCAGAAAAGTACAGTTTCTCAAACTGTGTTATGCAAGCTCCTTCAAGTGGTTCTTAGATAGCTCTTCAGTTTGTAGGTTTGCCTAACACAGAGTTAATTTTATCAATTTTTTTGTCCTCTTGTTTAGAACTTGGCGGAAATGATGTAGTCCACTTTTAGACCTGGTTTATCGCTGGATTACAACTGGAATAGTCCTGTTATAGACATGGTCGTACTTGGAAAGTCAAATATTTTCTTTGGTTGTACTTTGAGTGAAAGGTTTGAGAGCCAGTGCTCTATACTCTAAACAAGGGGCAAACCATGTCTAAATTGCACCACAGTATACAGACCCAGAATAGTGTTGTCACAAATTACACTGGTCAACACCAAATTTATTGTTTAATTTTTTTTTAGCTAATTGGGGTATCATTTTGATGTGCTGAATCCAAAAATCACTTGGTTTTGCTCAATCAGGTCAGCATTCTGAACTAAGCTACATATTTGTTTTTTGACGTTTTTGTTTACATGTATGGGTATTTTCACGTCATATGATGCAAAATTATTTTATATTTCTTGCAATAAACAAATTCTGAAGATTTTGCATGTGTCAACTAATGACAAATCGTTTTATTTTATATTACAAGTGAATGAAATGGCAAGTCATGTACCGAGTCAATGAACCAAAGGCAAGAAGAGTTGTCTGAAGTTTGAAGGTCCCATAGTTTGGAGGGAACTGACAAACCACGTTATTGACTGCTACTTCTGCGCCATTGATGTGACTGGAATCAACAGAAAGAACCGACGTATCCTGATCTTGAATCAGCACGTTGTCCTGTAGCTCACTGTGATGAAATTCAAATTGAAGTTTGTAACATTTAATCAATACATTCTGTTAGAAAACAATTTTTTTCTCCTAAAACCTTTTTAGATGAGAAATATTCATGAAAATCAACTGATAATGTCACAAAAATGTAATCAATTTAGTCAGAAGATCGGATTTTTCAAAATCAAATTAGCAATAAACTCTGACCTGATTGAGAAAAATGGATGTCATTTTTGGATTCAGTGGCACAAAATGATCCTAATTCTGTTGAAAAAACAAAAAAAATTTTTTTCTAACCCAGTGTTATCATTGCAAACTCTATTTTATTATCCAGGATGAGGCTCAATAAGCTCAATTATCTATCATGGTTCACTTATTACACATAGTAAATGCAATTGCACAATAGCTGCATTCAAGGAGTACTGTGTGAAAATAAGGCAACATAGTTTAATTATCTGGTATCAATAGAAACCAAAAGCCTGAGCCAAGAGAGCACCTGCAGCACAGCCTAGGGGAAGCCCCACAGTGATGTCATGAGGAGGCGTCTGATGTGTTTCATGTGCTCATTCATCTGCATTAGAGGAAGCAGGCCAAAAATAGAGGGTTTACAACAAACAAGAGTGACCAGTCTAGGTACATGCTTTTATGTACAATGCATTTTCTTTCTTTCTTTTTCTCTAAAGGTGCACTTCATAATTTTTTGTAATGGCACCACCTGTTTACCTCCATGGAGTTGGAGATGTTCAGTGCTATACTGTGGAACATGATGTCTCATTCGTTTATGTTATAATAAGGCGTTTTGGTTCTCAATACAATTATCCAATCAGAAAGCAGAATGAGCCTCACATGAGCCTCTCATTTGGGTTGCCAGTTTCAATGCTGAACTCCAGTTGATTTAGATGTAAAAAGGACTTTCTCTGATCTGAATTGTCACTACCTAAACCCCAGCATATGCAGCCAATGTTGAATCAGTGATAGTGCAGCCCATGCAGCTCAGTGAGTGGAGCTCTGGATGTTCTGAGCTTTCAGGCATGCGCAGCCCATATACTGAAAATGATGTGTGTCCTATCTGCGGGTTAAGCTACTGGCAACCCAGGTTCAGTTGTAGTACCTTTTTTAAAACCATAAGAGTGCAGGATACATAGAGTTCCTTGTAGCAGACTCCATGTACGAGCAGTCCGTGTGCACTGACCTGGCTGGCTGCGGCCTTGTCGGTGCTGATGGGGTGGTGGGCCTGCAGCGGAGGGGGGTGGGAGATGTCAGCGCGCAGGGGTCGGTGGTGCGACGTGGGGGCGTGCTGAAGCTTGGGTAGCTGGGGGGTGACCGGAGGTTTGGTGGGGGTCCCAGGAGTAGAGCCCTTGACCATGGTTTGTGTTGGAGTGGCGGTGGCCATGACAGCTCCTTCTTTTGGGCTGTGAGAGGGCATTTGAGGTGACTCTCTCAGTTTGGGGGGCTTCTTGGCGAGGGGCGGCGTGGAGGGGGTGAGCTGAGGTTTGCTGTGCAGCTGTGGGGGGTGAGGGTCTGGTTGGGTGGGGGTCTGGCTGGAGCGGTAGAACAGGCCGGTCTGAGGGTCCAGAGTATCCCCCTCCACCTCACTCAGCTCCAGCACCGCCTCACTCTTAGTGCTGTCTGACACCTGCAAGAGAATAAACATTTGTTCACTTCTTTTATAATTATTAAAAAGGTGCACTATGTAACAGTAAGTGTCACTCCATCTTCAAAGCACTATCACAAAGTGTGCATCCCGCTAATGAAACTACTGCACATTGAATCAACCTTGTCACCCATGCTTCCACTTGGAAGCATGGGTGACAAAGAAGAGATCGCTAAAATACTCAAACAAGCATGGATGACATCTAAAACCTCTTTAGGAATGTTTTTGATGAGAGAACAGCCTTAGAACATGGTAGAAAGGTCAAAAAAGCAGATTTTGTGTAATATTCCTTCTTTAAACCTTTTTATTGATAAAAGAAAGATGCATCTGCCTCTCCACAGATCTAACCTTCAAGACAAGCAAGTGACAGAGCCTCCAATGGAAAAGTTGCATAGTGAATCTTTAAACTTTTACACCAATTACAGCATGGTGATGAAATCCTCAAGAGTTCAAGATTATTTCAACCTGTATTTACACTCTTATACGCAACTTGTGTAACATAGAATTGGCTTGCTTATGACATCTATGAAACCACTTGCAGTATTTACCACCTGTCACTGACTTATTTATGACAGATAAATAAGTCAGAGGAAGTCTGACAAATGTTACAGCATCACGGGAAAATTTATGGTTCCATCCAACCAGGTTACACAGTTACCTGCACTTAACTTGCACTATGCTCTTTACTTTAGAACGATTAACAAATATAACCAGGAAGTTTGAACAAATGGGAAAAATATTATGGTCAGACAGTTGAGACATTCATTGCATAAAGGCGGTTAGAACTCGGATAATAGCTCTTTATGCATTTGGCTAGGCTAATGTTAGATTAATTATTCACTGGAATACATAATATTTTTGCTCTTGAGTGTCGTGCCTCAATAAAGAGTAAACAGTAGTTGCTAATATGCTACTCAAAATTTGGAATGCACGGTCCGGCTTTTTCTGTCCCATTTTGATACTATGGCTTTAAATTTCTGCCAATATCCGATATCAGCCAATACCAGTGCAGAGTCTAATAAGAGCATTTCTTTTCTTTAAACCAAAATAAAAAAGACTGATCCAAATGTGTTATGTAGCTGTTCTTTATCTTTCAAGTAACTACAGAACAACTTGTATGAAAAAAAAAATTCTAACATTATGAGACTTTCTGACCAGCTGCGCCGAGTACATAGTCTTATTAAGTCAATTCATATGTCCAACAAGGATATTGGCTGAACCAATATTTGGAAGCCAATATCTGATTCAGCAATTTTTTGGTATCAGTGTTGATATCTGATACCAGTGCATCCCTACTTAAAATATAAGTTGCCATCAGTGGAAAGCCATGGAAACAGGGCTGTGGTGTGTGTACCGTGTGGCTGCTGTGCCCAGACGTGCTCACACAGGGGGAGGAAGAGGAGGAGGAGGGGGCAGTGGCCTTTGTAACCGTGGTAACTGGAGCAGGCTTCAGAGCCTTTCCCAGAGGCTGAGCGGAGGACACCTGCAGCTCCTCTTCTCTCACTTTACCTGGAAGAGTACGCACAAGAACACAGATTTCACCTCAACGTTTTTATCTACCTCCTGCCCACCTTTAAATTCTAGTTCTAGTACTGATTTGTATTTACACTACATTCATTTGAACAGATAATGATACTGAAGGAAATGAACCTTGGTGTTGAAATTAAGATGTAATTTTGATTTAATTTGGACTCCAACTTTCCTGATGGAGAGTTTGCCACTTGTGTGTCTATAGAGGATGTTATTAACTTGCCCGGAAGCCATACTGTGGAACATATCTATCTCCAGAAATGTGGAAACTTCTCTGGAGAGGTTTCTCATAATAAGCAATGCAAACACCTTTAAATGGAAACAATGCAATCTATTTAAGTTTTGTGCCATACAGTGGAAAATTGTGGGCAAAGCAATCTCTAAAATCTCTATGTAACAAGCAGGTGGTGTACCCTCAACCAAAAATGTTACATAGTGCATCTTTAATCTCCAATATCACAATTTCACAACAAAAGTTCAGTGGAGGGGAAATAATGGGTATATCCCCGACATGCATTGTCAAAGAAAACTGCATTAAGAAACTTAACTTCAACCACAGCCTGGGAAGCCAGATCAGACCCATTTAGGTTTATGGGAAAAAATTATAAAAGTTGACAGATTATATTGCTACAACATACAAAATGTTTTTAGCAATAGTGAAACAAAAAAAAAAACAATTCTATATTCCAAATATTGGAGATTATATTTGACTTGGACATGTTTACTTCCTACCTAAGGCCAGCTATGAACTAGAGAAAATTTTGATCAGCCAGATCGGCCTCTCCTCTTTGGGCAGGCATGGCCCGAGTATTGCTTTACATAAGTGATTATTTGTGGCGACACCCCTCATGCCTGTGTGGTCACTGAAATTCTGTTTCCACCATTTGTAAGGTTCCAACATGTCAACAGCTGTCACTTGCAATCCACAACAGCCAATCATAACAGCCAGACTGAGCCAGACTCCCACTGCCTAGTGAAGGCCCCTAAAGGTATTCTGGGTCACACCAGATTGATATGTGTCTTACTCGGACACATTTATCAGTATGAACAGCTCTCGCTGAAAGCGATCGAAAAACATGGAACATCGTGGCGATTATTTGAATCGAAGGCAGAACAAGACAAAAAATCTAACTTTTGTGCATTTGTGGACAGGAAAGACACCTGTGCTCCTCTCTCAACTGGATGTAACAAAGTGCGTACTTCGGCACATTTTCATAAACTAAAGAGTCTGTCTTGACACTAAAACAGGCTGATAGACCGCTGTTCTGTGATCAGTGCGCGAACCACCTGTCGGGCCCTATCACCCCAGTGAGTGAGTTTATGAACTCACGCAAGTTGTTGTCTCCGCTCTGGCAGTGAAAATTGTGAAAAACTCTTAAAATCTCTTCGTGGTAAATTATTGGGATGCTTAGAATGCATAAGGCAAGTGAGGAATAACCAGTTCTGACATCCCCTTTTATAACCTAGGCTACTACTTTGGAAGCTACATTGTACTCTACTCATTGTTGTGAAAATCCCAACTCATTATTGTGAAAATCCTAAATCCTAACAGAAAGAAGTCTAGACTCTGTGTGTTCCTGTAGTCACATACCTGCAGGTACAGCCTCTGCACCAGGCTCTCCCTCTGGCCCTGGCTCTCCCTGTGCACCGGTCTCTCCCTCTGTGGTGCTGGAGGAGGTGGAGGAGTTTAGAGGTCTGGGGGCTTCAGGGGGGCTCCTCTTGTCTGGGGCCAGTTGTAGGGGAACGGCCATCTGACTCAGGTCGATGGTGTGCTGCCTCACCTTGGACTCACCCTTCTCCTTCACTGTGACAAGACCAGAAACATCAAAACAAATTCATCCATGGGCTCCTACTTGTAAAATATTTCTACAATTGCCACTACATCTGCATAGGTCTGTCATATATTGCAGACACATCAGATCGTTTAAAAGGGGGTATTTTTTTTTTTTAGCTTTCTACCATATTATAATCTTGTTCTCTCAACAAAAACATACCTGAAGAGGTTTTAGATGTCATCTATGTATATTTGAGCATTTTTTCAATCTCTCCCAGGCCCTATTCAAACCCTCCTCATCTATGCTCCTATATGACAATTCTCCATAATTATATAACAGCATAATACAAAACTGTACACAACAACTTGATAAATCTGTTGTGCAGTAGTTTCATGACTGTTGTGATAGTGCTCTGAAGGGGGGAGTGAATAAATGCAGAAAGGAAAGGGAGGGGAGACTCAGAGTATAAAGGACAATAATGAAACTTATAAAACATGTTAATAGCGTAAACACTGAACAAATATTCATTTTAAAGAGGGAGTATTTTACTATGGTATTAACTACTAAGACACACCCACACCCACACCCACACAAAACTGAATTAATGAAGTAATGCTGGAAACTGCTAAGAACCTGATAGGACCTCATTCTTTCTCATATTTCATATTGTTTAGAAAATACATTAAAGAGGATAAAGAGGGTGTGGGGGTAATAATTATCATATAACATATTTAGACCACCATGTTACCTTTTACTGTTTAAAACGATATTCACCAAAAACAACATATTTGCTCATTTGCTCCACGTGTAAAATCACTCCTCCTTCAGAGCGCTGTCACAACACAATCAGCGTGCATCCCACTAATGAAATTACTTAACATCGCATCAGGTTTGTCTTTTGCATAATACACCTTTATACATGTGGAGTCTGCGATGTAGTTTGTGACTGTCTTTTGTGACCTACGTAAACAACGAAACGAAAAAACATTTCCAGTGAATTCAAAAGATGAAATGCATTGAGCCAAAAGTATAATCCTAATGTCATAATATCACGTTACATGCATGTTTGCAGAAGTCTGTTTGTCAGAGTACTAGCCCACTTGACTCTGGTCTGTCCTATTCAGTAGTATTTGTGTGACAGTGTGAACCTGTCGCACAGGTCCCCGTCTATGGCTTTGAAGTGGTGTCAGGTCTCTGCTCAAATGTGCTCCTGGCAAGGCACAATATTAGGCCTCAAACTGGCCGGGATTCATTCAGAATTTGTCATTTAGGGCAGAATTAAAAAGGTTAGTTTCCCTTGAATGTGTGATAAAAGTGCAAGGTCTTTAGAAAGAGTTCAGACCAAACCTGGCCTGAAACCTGGTCTGGACTAGGCTAATGGTGCATTTCCACCAGCCCAACTTGGCCCTACTCTACTCAGCCTTACATGGCCTGGTTGTATTTCCATTACCCCATTACCTGTAGAATCTGGTTGTGCATCCATGGAAACTGCCCACAACAAACTAGTATCTGCCAGGCATGGATTGCTTAGCCTAGTTACAACCTCGGCCAAAGCAAGCGGGAAATAAAAAAGTTCCTAGTACACAGAGACTTCTCACCTGTACTCTGGGGGTGTGGATAGACTGTGTGGGGGTGTGGCCTCTCACCTGTGCTCTGTGGGGCGTGGCAAGACTGTGTGAGGGTGTGGCTTCTCTTCAGGAGCTGAGTGCACAAGCTGGTCTTAAGTTGAGTCGGTCCTAATTCTTATGCCGCGCTTACCTATGTCCGACGAAGTGAACTGAGTTAGTACCGAGTGCATCAGCTCAAGTTAAGCCCAGTCGTGGCTGCCCTTGGTTGTAGCCTGCGTGTTCACGAGAAAATGGAGGGTTCTGCGCTTGTTGCCTGGATACAGACTTTAGTTTAACAGTGTAAATTATCAAATGGAGTTGTGGTATTAATGTATTAGAAAGAAGGGCATGAGGAAAACAAATATCTGTCAGTCTCTTATCTGCAGAGCATTAAATTATCTGTCAGTATCAGATCTTGTCACAATAAAACTGCTTCTGTAGCTGGAAACAAAGAGAACTTTATTTAGTAAGTGCGTGGGGAGGTTCTGCGAATGATGATTAAACACTTCTTGTGGCAGTGGAAGAACTTCAGTCTTGAGTTACCCTGCGGTCTGGGATCACTGACTGCCAATTCTAACCAACGTGACATGAAAGCACATTGTGTACGAAGTCAATGAGTAAAGAAAGGAGATAGGAGCGTGGAATGAGCCACAGCAGCCAGCGAGGAGGGCACACAGGAGAGTGCAGGGGAGAGCCGCCACAGCTCGCTGCTCGCCGCTCTATCAGCCTTTGCCCTCTCGTTTCTAATGCTGTCCCAGGACTGACACCTGCTCCACACTGGGCGTAAAAGTTACATCTGGGTATAGCACAGAAGCTTAACTCTTGGTGCACTTGATGCAACTGTAGGCTGGTCCCAACATTAGGATTTGTTGTTAAAGTCGGTTAAGACTAGTCTTAAAACCAGCTGATGCACCTGGCTCCTGTGTTCTGTGGGCGTGGCTAGACTTTGTGGGGAGCGTAACCTTTCACCTGTGCTCTGGGGGGCGTGGCTAGACTGCGCAGAGGCATGGCTTCTCACCTGTGCTTTGCTGCAGCTCCAGCAGGGCCTTGATGGTAGAGGTAGCAGACTGGGCCTCTGAGGACAGCTCCTGGTAGATGATGGTGGGACTGGACTCCACAGACACCTCCTGCTCCGTCCACTCCGCCTCCCGAGACACCATGTGCACTACAGCCTGAGTCTCTACCAAACACCACAACAACACTTTGAGTAAGACACCTGCAATCCTTACCTCATCTCCATAGAGCTTATTTATGTCAGAGCACTGCATTTTTACTTTCACATTCATTTACCACTCTTTGGGTTTCTCAAAGTTTCCAGTGCAAATGTTAGTCTATTCATATATTTTCAAAGCAAATTAGATCATTATGTATACTTACAATGTAAAACAGCCTCCGTATATTACATGAGTTATTGGGTACTTTCTGCTCTTCTTTTATGTCTTTATAGCAGCTTAAGTAATCATTCACAGCACGTGAAATGAGACACTTGGAAAAATATATTAAAAATACATAAAAGTACCCGCACAGAAGCAGAGGTGGGTAGTGCACAGTTGCATTTATTTATGTTGACATTATGAAATGACATCAGTTTTTCTTACACCGCTCCTTTGTCTCATTTTTGTGACTATTCTTTGAAAATACCAGATTTTGTCCATTATGTAATTTTTGTCTTTCAAATTGCAATAATTTTATATTATAAATAAGGGATTACATCCCGACAGTTACTCATTAAGTTATTCTTACTTGAGGAGTACTTTTCTCAAAGACTTTTTAACTCTTACTTGAGTCATTTCTTGGAACACTATTTTGTATTTCTACTTGAGCAATATTAATTTGAAGTAACGCTACTCTTGAATACATTTTCTGGCTACTCTACCCACCTGTGAATAGAGGACCACGGTAAATGTAATGCTGAAGCTGTATCCATTTTAGTTTCACTTTCACTCCCATCCTGGTTTTTCCCTATACTACACTACCCTACAATCATGAGTGAGTGACTACTATTATCAATACAGTGTGATCTAACCACATGTTTTGAAAGTACACATTAGATAATATTACACAGGCTTTTGGGGTATTTCCTCCTCCACCTCATGTAATCTCAATGTGCTTTTGCATCATGTAAATTGACATTAAATACACAAAAGGATTAGTACTGAAACTGAAACAGTATCTCAGCTGGTAGAGTACCTTCTGTCATGGTCTGTACTCTGAAGTGTCAATGTGATGCTTGTAGGTTTGTCAAAAGTATTGATATTAATTAGATATTGATCATTACCAAAACTAGTAGCAAAACCAGATATTATTTTGAGTAGGTATCAATACTAGAAAAGTCACATTCACAGGACAGAAATAAAAAAAAAAAAAAAAAAAAAAAAAACTTTCCTGAATAGCTTTAGAATGATCTTAAGTTGTATCAGAACAAATATATAAGACCACAGGATACCACACGACTGAGGGATTACACAGATATTAAACCACATGGTAATATAAAAGAAAGTACTACGACATAATCTTGAAAATTACATCCTATTGTCTAAATAAAGAGCATCGAGCTTAGTATCACGCTAACACTACTGTTGCTCCAGATTGAGAGAAGTGGATTTCAGCAGCTAAACAGGCTAACGGTTAACTCCTCCTTCTATTAATTAAGCTACTGTATATATTTTTTTCTCATAGCAATTAAAAGTAGTTTTATATTGTCGATTACCGCAGAGTAGTTTGAAACAATGCATAACTGTAGAAAATAAAATCGAAATTTCTAAGCAGTCAAATGCAAACTAAAGTTAAAGCATTGTTTGAGTGTTTATTACACAGACATGAGTAAATTAGCCTGCTGAGTACAGCTGCACATTACTTTAGATGAAATAGCAAAAACATTATGTGCCCTATTTCATCTGAACTGTCAATATCAGCAAACGAAACAGGTACAAGGCTTTAGGTACAAGTCTATTTTTCGCAAACATCTCCTGGGACCCTTCTTTATGATTTAAGCAGGAGAAAAGTAAACCAGATGCCCAGGTATGGCAGATTTAGGGCTCAGTCTATTCGATCTGTAATCTTTAAAATAACAGATCACTAGATTACTGAAACATGCATGGATGGCATCTCTCGTCAAACCTCTTCAGGCATGTGAAGAAATGAAGAAACATCGTTATAACATGGTAGAAAGCTCTAAAAGGTTGATTTTGCATAATACCCTTCTTTATTTTAGCAGTCAGTTGCATCGTCACATGGCAGATTTTTATGCCTAATGCCCTAGATGTTTCAATGTTTTTTTTTATATTTTTAGTTTAGTTGTTTGTTTTTTTTTGCCTGCATGTTCCACATGTACCGTTTTGATGCTTTTAGTGACAATCTACAATGTAAATAATTGTGGAAATAAGAAGAAAAATAAATTAAAAAGGGTGTCCAAACTTTAGCTCGGTAGTGTAATCTTCCTTAGCAAAACACTTCACCTACAAGAGACCCCCTGTCCAGTTGCTATACCCTCTGAGATGTTTTGAAAATGCGTGTTTGTTATGTGCGCTAGTTATGTTATGTGCGCTAGTTATGTGTGCTACCTTGGGATCCTCCTGGAGCAGCCTCTGCCAGTAGCCCTGCACTCTCAGCATAAGCAGCCCCAGCAGTCACCTCCTCTCTGGGGACCCCGTCCTGAGAGCCCGGCCCTGGCTCAGCAGAGCGGCTCACCTGCTGCAGGGTCTCTGTGACCAGCTGTCGGGCCTGCTCGCTCACCACTGCAGCCTGGAACACTGGCTTGGGCTTGATCAGCACCTGGAACGAACAAGTTACACTTTAAATCCACTGAACTTACAGAAGAACATTTAAAAGGGCCCATATGCATTATTATTTTCTGATCCCAGCACCTGCATCCAATCATCAATCCATGCTAGTGCAGAGACAGACTTGTGGGCGACAGTGGCTCAGTGGTTAGAGCTCGGACCAGTTCTGTCCTTACTTCACCCACATTGAAAGTTGTGTGCACAAATGATTGGTGGTGCTCGGAGAGGCCGATGGCATAGATTGCCAGCCTTGCTTCCGTCAGTCTGCCCCAGGACAGCTGTGGCTACAATAGTAGCTTACCATCACCAAGTGTGGAAGTGAATAAATAATGACTATAGTGAATAAATAATGACTATAGCGTTTTGAGAGGCTTTGACAAGCCTATAAAGCACATTACAAGAATTATTATTATTATTATGCGTCCTTTATCTGCAGGTTAAGGCACTGGCAACCCAAGTTTAGTTGTAATTGTAGTACCTTTTTTTGAAACAGTAAGAGCGCAGGCTAGATACAACTCCTTTAAAACTTGAATGATGCACATAAACACATAAGGCTTAACACCTCAGGACCTGGTATATGATCCACATTTAGTTTGATCACTGGATTCGCAGTGCTTCTACAATGTTGCAATCTACACCAGTTGACTCTGTGTGTGTTTCCTTCTGTTTACTATCGTCATGACAATGAGCTGAATGCACCACACTTCGATGGATCAGTTTACCATTTCAGCTGAAACACTCAAAATGTGAGCAGCATTTGTTTTTCTTCAAGGTAGAGCTGCAAAATCCATAGCAAATGAATCAAAATCGCAACTTAAATGGAAGCAATTAATACTATATCAACTTTTTTTGGCTACTAAACCTGCGTACATGGTTATTGTGTTAGTACAAACTAGGTGTATGTGCTGCCTCCAGTGGCCACTGCAATCCCATAGAAGTTTATGGTCTTGTCCTATGTGACATATTTAGAGACAGTGCAGTGAGGCTGACCTGTGTCTTGCCTTGCTGACCGTACACAATCTTGGTGGGGATGATCTTGGTGGCTGTAGTCTGGGCTCCAGAGCTCAGGCCTTTGGGCTGGGTCACGATCATTTTGGTGATGGGTCGGGAGGCGGTGATGATGGCCGGTTTGGTCCCCTGCACCGCCTGAAGGCTTTTCTCCCCCTACAGCACGGACCGATCCATTACATACATACATATTAAAAGTGCATATGACAGGTTAGAATACTCATTTCACTAAAACATAATTAACATCATTAGATTTAAGATTTTACACAAAATATTGACTAGTTTTTTAGTGAAGTTTATAATTTTAATGCCTTGCTTGGAAAAAGGTGTCCAACCACATATGCAGCGTCCAACCACATACACAGAGGTAATTCCATAACATGTTATCTAGCAACCATAATGTTAACAAGAGCCAAAACCTGTCTAAATTAGAGTAGTTATTATTAGACTAATCAAAATGATTGACATAAATGGCACAATACTTTCATTAAATAAAGCTTTAATCTGTCTGCCTTGCATGTGTGTAAATTGTCGCTGCATTTTGGATAGAATTTTCAGTATTGATGACATAGGTAGAGGTATTTTGTACTTTAGATTTTTGCTTTTTTTTTTACTTGTTCTTTACTTTTTTCCCCACAAACTTTCACTTAACTGACATAAAACTATGATCAATTTTGACTACTATACTGCTACTATACTATCCCACCAAACCAAGTCAGAATTAGACAAACGTAAAAACCTATGCACAACTCAAAGCACTGCAGCTCAGTAAAACTACACCATTTTCAGTCTTCCGGCCAACCATACTATGTATTCTGTTGTCAAGTCTTGGAAGCATAAGAGCTCTATGTATAGTACTTTGAATTTTTAGACTAGAGTGGGATTTACAATACAGAAACAGAACACCAGTGACACCTTGTGGTTGGTTGAAGTTAAAACCTTTAAAGCCTGTGCATGTTCAAAATACTTCTCAGCCACTTCAACTCCAATTGGTTATAATCTTATACAGGAATGTGAATAACATTTGTGCCTTTTTACTGATTGTAATTTTTCTCATTTAGTAGTGTAAAGCACTTAGGGCACCATAGGTTGTTACAAATGTGCTACATAAATGCAGTTCACCTTGACAAATGTATTCATTGTCCTCTACATTTACCCTATCCTTCAATGCTGTGGAGGCAACCTGTCAGGAGCAGTGGACACTACAGCACAGCACTTGGGGAACCATCCAGATGTTGAGCTAGGTTTGGTCCGGACTATTTAAGCTGGAGAATACAACAGGTAAACGCTTTTGCATGTTTTGGGTTGATGTGGGACCCAAGAGTCGAACCTGCAGCCTTTGTACTGTGAGGCGAGCATGTTAGCCTTACTTTAATGTTACTATTACTAAAGAAAGCTTGTTTAAAAGCTTATTAAAATATTGTCTGACCCCAGCGTTGAGCAGAGTGGTGACCACGTTCTTCCCGGGCAGGCCCTGGATGGTAGCTCCTTTCCCAGTGGTCTTTTGCACCACGATCACATTGGGCTTGGATGTCATGGGGATGGTGGTGATCTTTGTGGTGGTGCCTTCAACGACAACATGAACTTGTTATTATTCTCTTTACTGGACAAAGTCTCTCTTTTATTTCAGGGTAGAAAACATAGGAATCAGATGTCATCTAGGTAATACAACAAGGATGTGTACATTTTGATACACTTCAGATTCAGGGCCTTTAACCTATGTATTTAAGAAAAATATGTCTTGCCCCAGTACAGATATATTGCTCTTGGGGTCAAAATAAGTCTGCCGTGAACTTTCTGAATGTAATTATAAAGCATTTATTATCCAATAATCAGGAAGTACGGTTTAGCATGCTACTTCTTGTCAGCTAGTCATAGCAAAACTGCCCTAGCCGTTGAGAGCTGTGAAAAGTATGTATAAACTCATTGCTATGAATAATTAGGAAGCTTGAAATGCATAAGATATGCCTTTTGATTTGAATTTTTGAAGGTTTTGTTAAATAATACTATATATAAAATTTAGGACAAGTTCAGTTTCCCAAAATGGCACAAAATGCAAATGTGTTTAAAAGATATACATTTGTAAAATGATGGAAATGTAGCAATGTAAAATTGGTTAATGCTAAGTGTGGGGTGAATGGTGTGTGCTGTGTTCTCACCAGACACGATGTTGCTGCTAATGATCTTGCCTCCTAAAGTGGCCAGAGACTTGGGCACTACAGTGATGATGCTTCCACTGGTGGTCTTCACGTAGGTGGCCCCTCCCCCTGAAGCAGAGAGCCTGGCCCCTAGGCTTGGGCTCACAGTGGGGCGCGTGTAGGTTGCTTGTGAAGCTGGCACAGGGAAAAATTTATGTTTGATCAATGTTGCCCAATATAATGAAAAATATTGTTAATGAAAAATCTGAAGACATAGCATTCAGATTGTATGAAATTGGATATCATTCTGGACTTGCCAGGCAACCAGTAATATACCACATCTGTATAAAAAAAACTCTCAGAGATTTCAGTCTGATCACCATTACCTCTGTTCATCCAATCAAAAAACAATTGGACGGCCTCATTTGAGCCTGATTCAAAACGCATCAAGCAAATGTTTTTTGTTTTTTTTTCAGTGACGCATGTGAAACAAAGGAGCTCATTGGTCACCTATCAACAGATTTAGTGAAATCCTAGGTGACGAGACTTGCATCTTTGTAAATTTTTGGAGAAGTGTTTATTCTGGATCCCAGGAAAGCATATTGCAGTAATGTCAAGATGCTTTATTTGACAGGTGTACATTTTTTCCAAACGAGCCTCAAATAAAAATTTAATTAAACTATTTTAAAGTGGGACTAAATCCATAAATTCAATCCACAACCACATTTCAAATAGAGCTGGTAAACTGGGAGGAGGGGTGGGGTCTAGAGGACTAAAGGGAGGAGTGAGGGGGGTAGTAGGGGTGGGGTCTAGAGGTATAAGAAACAGGGCAGTTTTTGTGACCAACTACTGGAAATTGCAGTGGCCACTGAAGGCAAGACAAACAAATAGATTTAGCTACAAAGCTGCAAATTTGCCTAATTTGCATTAAGGCTGCCAAAAGCACTAGGAGCAGTACATCCTGCTATTAAATAGGGCTGGGCAATTAATCAATTTAATTTAATTAATTTGTGTTTTTAATAAATGAAATTTTTAAAAACTCTAAATCGTAAAATTTAGGATGAAACAACTGACACTGCAAAAAAATGTAATTAAGGCATTTAAGGCAGTTGATAGGGAAGTGCTTTACATTTTCATTCATATCATATCCTATTATTTAAGAATCTGAGAGACAAGGAGCCCCTGCTCTGGCTTAGATTAAAATCAATTTAAATCTTAGTGTCTCCAGTGTGTGCAAAAAGAAAACAGAAATGAGGCTGTTTTTTTGGGGGGGCCTATCGCCTTACGCTATTATCATATATAGTTTTGTAACAGAAAAAATTTATTTAGTGTTTAGTTCCATTTTAATTTATATTTACTTTACTTTAATCTTGTTCAGTCTTTTATTGTGACAGATGTAATAGTATGTAATTGGCTGTTAAATGCTTAGTTGTGGTGTGCGGCCATGTCTCACCGGTGGGCTGAGTGACCAGCTTGGTGGTCATGATGGCTCCGTTGCTGCTCACCACCATGATGGGAGAGGAGCTGCTACTGGCGAGAGCCACAGACGAGGGCTTGGGCAGGATCTTGGAGGGCTGGACCTGCTGTGTGATGATCTTTACTCCTACGGATGCATTTACATCAGTGTCAGAGGGTCTCATAAGTTGTGCACACTACACACTATATGACATGTTTTTATGTTTACATAGATTTAAAGAGCTGATAGTACAGAAAAAACTACTACATATCCTACTGTGTTTTGGCTGGGGGGATGTACAGGATTGTGTGCCAAACCTCCTTGTCAAAGCCCGATTTTGTCAGATCTCAGAAGCTAAGCGGGCTGGGCCTGGTTAGTACTTGGATGGGAGACCACTGGGAATACCAGGTGCTACAGTGGAGCGAAAAGTGTCCTTAGGCAACACACTCACTTTGCCTAGTGTGAATGCTGGTCAGAGGGGCCGATGGCGCTAATTGGCAGACTCACTTCTGTCTGTGGCTACAGGAACACAGCGATATTCATATGTGGGTGCTGAAATCCTACTGTGGGCCAGTGAATGTGACTGTTCTACCAACGTTTGTGTCAAGAACAGGATTCGAACCACCAACCCTCAGATCAGAAGACAAACACTCTGAGCTACTGCCATACCAGAGTTGAATTAAGAGTAACAATTTAATTTCAGCATTTCTGTAAAAAAACCAATTTCCTCCTATTTGTAATAATTAGGCGGCATATTGCAAGTAAAAATCTACCAAAACTTTTATAATTATCCTGTACTAGCCCTGGTCATTCCCTGGCTCCAGCTTTGTGCTCCTACGTACCTGACTCCTGTTTGATCTGAATGGTAGGTTTGGCTCCCGGGGAGGCGCTGGGGCCCGGGCTCTGGCTCACACTGGGGTTTCCCACTGGGGGGCTCTGCTGCAGCTGCTTGGGGGGCTGCTGTTTGGGCAGCTGTGCCAAGATCTGGGATGGGGAGCCCACCAGGGTCTTGGGAGAGGGCAGTCGGGCTGTGGCCACCTTGACTCCAGCTGAGGCAGCGGCTACAGGAAGGAGCAGAGACTTTAGTTGGATTTCATAAGAAGGTATATTGTTCATTTTGCCTTCAATATATATGTATATGTTCCGGACGATAAGTCACATTCCATAGTTTGGCCGAGGGTCCGACTTATACTCAGATCAACGACTTCTATGTGAAATTAAAATATAAATTTCATATCTTCGTCATTGTCACACTGACAACCGTGCAAGGGCACTCTAGGCTTGTACACCAGTATCTACTACTCTTGTACCATTGAAAATTTTAAATTTTAACATTACAGTAATTTAAAATACATCTGAGAAAGACTGAACAGAAATGCCCCCTAAAAGAAAATCATATTCTGCTGAGTGTGATGACAGCCACTGATAGCGGTGCTTCATCTACCTCCGGAGTTGGTGGAGTGTTCAGAAGCGACACCGAGGATGAAGATTTGGAACGAGATTGAGAGTTAACTTGTTAACTTACTTTTTTATGCTTTAGTTACTTGATCAGCTGTTAATATCTTGTGTTGACATATCAGACATGTATTCAGTTTTGCCTGTTGTTCTCCATTTTATTATTATTATAACTTGCTTTAAAGATAAAATGTCCGTTCTTGGTCTAGGATTTTGTAATATTAATTTCCCCCAAAAATTCGACTTATAGTCCAGTCTGACTTGCATTATTATTATGCATTTTTTGGCTGGTGCGACGTATAGTCCGGAAAATACAGAAGTTCTAATCTATAACACCCATGGATCCTCATTTTATTTTGGACATTTTAAATCGCAATACTGATCTAAAACTTACTAAAAGAAAGACGTCTGCTGACTTCCACGTTGGTAAGCTGTGGTGCTTAATTGGAGCTGATGTTGCTGTCAGCTGACTTGTTTCGTTTTAGATGAATATTGCAATTTAAAATATCCAAATTATAACATAATCTATGAAACCCGTGGATCCTTATAACTATATTGCAGACAAGCACAATATGTCTTCTTTAAAAGGAAGAAGTAGCATTTCTTCAGTTTTGTTAGCATCTTTACAATATAGCAATAAATATTGTACCGTGAAATGAATATCATGACAATAATATACCTTGAGATTACATAACATACATCATTACATCCCTACCGAATACCCAGTGGTGAAAAGTACAGAAATACAATATTTAAAGTAAAAATTTTAGGTATCTGTACTTTATCCACTTTAAAATGTACTTAGGTATTTTTTACTTTTATTTCACTACATCTGACAGCACATATTTGTACTTTCTACTCCACACTATATTTTTTAACTGGACTGAAAAGTAAAAGTACTTTTCAAATGATGTGAGGGGTTATTTTTTCAAAAACATATAAATGTCTAGAAACATTGGAGAACTGATTTAGTCACCATTGATGACAAAAAAAAAAATCAGGACAATTCTTTATAAAGATCACCACTTTTAACAGTTTACTAGTTAGCTAAAATCCATAATCTCTACTTAAAGTACATTTTAAAATGTACTTCAATACTTTACTAAAGTAGATTTTAATATGCAATATTTTTTACTTTTAGGGAATAAGTGAATTGAGCTTAGCATATACCAATGTGGCAGTAGTGGAGCTGAAAAAATCCGAGGCACTCGTGTGTAGAAAAATACAAGTCCTTAATTAAGACATGGACCAGCCTATACATTTTGAGACCTAACTGTCTTTATCAGAGCTCAAGATTTTTTTTCTCTCAAGCCCCAGTGAAGAAGAGTGCCTTGGATTTTTTCAGCTCGACTACCGTTCACATTCATGTTGGTATGTGCCATGATAAATTTTTAGACACGTTAGTTGACTCAAAGTAAACTCACATGGAGCCACAGTGGACATGAGCACCGAGGGGGAGGACGACACCACAGTTGTCACAGCGATGGTGTGGGAGGGGCTGGAGCTGGAGGGGAAAACCACAGTCTGTTTGTGGGAGGGAGGGGTCAGCACGCCCGTGGAGCCCAGCTTGGACATGGCCGCACTGTTGTGGGCGTGTGATTTGGACAGGATGTTAGGGACAAACCCGGAGCTCGGAGATGTGGTCACGATGATCACCTGCACCACAAAAGAAAGAACTCAAACCTCGGACTATATGGTTAGGGAGTTACATTAGCATTCCCCAGAATTCTAGGTAAAAAGCACAGCTAGTCAGTGGACAATTCAAAGAAAATTAATTACGGTTACAAAAATCTACTATCTTCCATGTGTCTTCCTTGTAAGGATTCACTACAATTAAAAAGTGTTGGTGCTTGTGTCTGCAATAATCTATGACACCCGTGGCTCATTATGTTATAATTTGCACATTTTAAATCACAATATTCATTTAAGATGACTTAATAAAAGAAACAAGTCCTCTGACTGCCGGGTTAGTGTCCAATGGGGGCTGACGTTGAAAGAGAGAGCGAACGAGAGAGCGAGCAAGAGAGAGAGAGCGAGTGCGCGCGAGAGAGAGCGAGAGCAAGAGAGCGAGAGACAGAGAGAGAAAAAGGCAAGTGCAGCGACTTACGGACCGGAGCGAGGAATTGGATATTTTTCAAAAAACCTTAAGCCTTATTGTTGATCCTGATTCAGTATAAATTCAGTTTCACGCTGACATTACTAAATCCAGTCCTCTATAAGTCGGGGCTGACCTTCTGTGTGGTAGCGTTGGTGGTCTGGATGGTGGGCTTGGTGAAAGTGATCTTGACGGGGGACAGGTGTGGGGGCAGAGAGTTGGCGATACTCTGCATAATGTTACCCATCTTGGGGCTGCCGCTCACGGGGACACTGATGCTCTTGGATGCCGGAGGGGACACTTTGGACACCTCCTTCAGCATGACAGGGGGAGAGCTGGACGAGTTGGTCCTCCTGCGTTTCCGGGGCTTCTCCTCTTCGTCAGAGCAACTCACACCTATAGCACAAAATAGATATAGCAACATTGTTAACTGTCGAACAATTCATTCTGGCATTCACCACTTCACACACGCCAGCAGACTTTAAAGAGGGAGTTTCATGTAAAAAATGTGTTGTTTTTTAGCTTTTCCCTCACCACAAACATGCCTATGTCATTCAAGCTCCTACATGACAATTCTCCATAAATATACAAAAACTTTATGCAAAATAGTACACAACAACAAACATGATGCAATGTGCAGTAGTTTCATTAGCAGGCTGCATGATGATTGCGTTGTGAGGGGGGACTCAGCTTTAAAAAAGCGAAAAGTGAAAGTGATAAGTGAAACTTATAAAGCGTAATATTAATAGCGTTAATATGTTATTGTTGTTGTTGTGTGTTAAATATTTATCATAGCTTTACATCACTTAAGTGGTGGATTGCGGGAAAAAAAGAGAAGAATAGTACAAAAATACAGGAAGCAGTGCTGACTTAAAAAGTAGAATGCCTCTTAGTTCCATCCAAAAAGCAGAGACAATTTGTGCAGAAGTCATTTTTATGACAATTTCAACATTTATTTAAGTTGTTGTTGTCATTTATTCTAATTAATCTAATCATACCTGCAATTCGAATAGGTTTGGGCCCATTATGAGGTTGTGGAATTACCTCTATGTATGTTACATCTGCTGCCCATGTGCAACCAGGACGTAAAATTAGAAACTAAAATAAAGAATTTAAAAAAAACTAATCAACCTTTTTCGTCATTGTTGGGCTAAACTACTAATTTTTCTAAAATATAACTAATAACATAATAACATAATGCTACACTGGAGTCATTATTCATTCGCTCCATATGCACTTTAAAAGGCTGATGGAGTCTGTCAGATTACAGAAGACAAAGAAATTATTAAGAAGTAAAAAATAAATGCATTTTCATGTATTTACAAAACACATTCATTGAGACAGTCACACTTTAGTGTAAACAACTAGGGTGTGTTAGTTTCAGTGGACTCACTCTTAACATAGACAGTACTTCCGCTGGGCAGCACCACCACATTGGAGGAGGGGCTCGGGGGCCGTGGAGATTTGACCGTGGCCCCTATCACTCCCCCCAGGGGCTGTGGCACAGCTCGAGGTCCCTGTGGTGCTGGTGTAGGAGTAACACACCACCACTGCAATACAGAAACACATTTGCTCAAGTTGCCATGGGCGCCGCCATCGGCATTAGGGTTGTATGCATGTATGTATGTATATTGTATATATATTATATAATATATATATATATATATATATATATATATAAATAAAAGTATAGTTAAGTAAGTTGCCAAAAATTACTAAGAAAAGAAGGTAATGCTGATGCTTCAAATAATGCTTCAAATACCATATACACAGATTAGTATTTAGTGTTCCACTTTAAATGCTATTAAACCACACTTTCTTTGTGCTGGTACTTCAGGTTAAGCGTGAATCACATTCATTTCAATGGAGAATTTGAGAAAAGTGTTGCCGTTAAAATCTGATATAAAGTAGTTTGATTTGTGTAACATGTGCACCAACAAATGCACCGATATAAACTACCGTAGGTATATTTTGGTGAATTTAACTTTACGCTGCCTTCAGTGGTCTCTGCAATTTCCAGTAGATCGTGACATCACACAGCACTGCCCTGATTACAGCCAGGTGCGTGAAGGTGTTTGAAATGTGGGAACCTATTAGACCAATGACAGTGTTCATATGCCTATAGACCCTGCCCCTTCCAACCTCACTCTCTCCTTTAATCCTCCAGGTACTGCCCATTTTAGCAGCGCTATTTGAAATGTGGTCAAGGGCAGAGTTTAGTCCCAGAGGCAAGAGTGAGCGAGGCTGAATAAGGTCAATATTGCTATAGATTTTATCAAGGGGACAATACTGGTGAAGAGGCACTGTAGATGTGACCCACCTTCTTTGTTTCCTGTTTGGGCAGGAAGCAGCAGCGATGCATTTTGATTGGCTGCAGCACTGGCCACAGCATTGGCAGAGACAGTGAAAGCCGTCTGGGGAACCAGCCTAGGCATGAGTGGGACCAAGCGTCGCCCTTCTATGGACCACTCGGAGGAACTGTTAGGACCAGACATGCTGCAAGGAGGGAGAGAGAAGACTTAAACTTGGAATAAAGCTGGAACACCAAAAAGAGAAGATACAATATTCCACCTCCAGTGTGATCATTGTCACACTTCAGCAGTAGGGATGGGAGAAGATGTCCTGCCACAAGCTCTCATAAAACAAAACTGTCCCAACTAGGGATGGGTGATACATCGGTTACACTATTGTATCGGCCGATGGTGATGCACAGATATTAGTATCTGCTTATCCCAACACTCAATATCAATATTCAATGCAGATATTTTTGCACTGCCTCACTCTCTGTGTAAACTCAAATTAGTCAAAAAAGGCACTCAAACATGTAACAAATTATGTGCAATTCAAATGTAATCGTATGAGGAAAAAAAAAAAAAATCTCATATGTTTACATCGGAATTGCACAAAAAAGGTTAAGTGCTAATGAGTTACACCTTGCGAAGCTCAAATTAAAATTGCAGAGAGGTATAATGATGACAAAAAAAAAAAAAAATATATAAATAAAATAAAATAATATATATATATATATATATATATATATATATATATATATATATATATATATATATATATATACACATATATATATATATATAGGCTACTGCTAAGACAGATTTATGATCTAAATTGCACAATTTATAACCATTTATGTCAAAATCTCATCTTGTTTCATTCTTGTGGACCCAGTCACTGGCAGAACAGTATGTACTCACTGATAGGCGATGGTTGTGAGGCGCTCATCGTTGACAGCCCTGCGGACTTCTGCGCGATGCCGCTCTGTTGAAATACTGGTGCCAAGGAAAAAAAATTAAAATTATCATTGCAGCATTGTTGTTCTGCCCATACTACATATATTTTGTATTATATAAATTGTATGTACCCGTTTTTAATACATGTATTGTATCATAGTTTATTTTATTATTATTCTTTGTTTAATGTTGCACTATAACACCAAAGCAAGTTCATAATTTGTGAATTTTGTTCACTGAAAATAGCCATAAAACTTATTCTGATTCTGACATAGGTCTGTCACAATAAAAAAAATGTGTGATATATTGCTGAAGTAAATATAAACAATAAACAATTATATTCAAACTAAACCATGAAGCAGAACTATCCACAAAAAATATTCTAAACTATTTAAACTCCAATAAAACTTGATTTCAGTCATAAATAATGCTCAAATTCAACTGGCACACAAGTATTTCTGAACTATTAATAACCATACAAGTTTCTGTCAAGCTGGATCTCGTGTAAACAGACTGGCTTATGTGCTTTTTGTCTGAGATGTGGAAATGATCACTCTTTTAACAGCTCGACCTAATGTAAGTGGTTAACGCTAGCAACTTTACATAGCAATGGTTTATTTTCGAGTGATTCATATTTCATATTTATTGATAATCAGGAATAATAGTGTGATAAATCTGTGCTGGGCACAACTTTTCAAAGTGCATTGTTTGAAATATTGATGGTCACTCGGACACCACTAAAAAAGACGTCAAAAAGATTGACCACAAAATAATGTTACAATCACAGTGACAGTATTTTGAAGGTACCCAAGGATTTTGGTGAGCTCTCCCAGCAGATCTTTCTTGTCCTTTGTGAGGTCGCCTTGGGCCCGTAAGGCACTGATGACCCCAGCGTATGCCTCCAGCTCTACAAGGGACATACACACAGTTATCAGCAATCAAATGTACAGACAAAGATGGTTAATACTCGGTAACATTTACTCCGTTACATTTACTTTTCTAGCCACATACTTTTACTGCTACTTGAATAATATTTTACTACTCGTACTTGGTTTTGGTTACTCCACTCCGAGTAAGGTCGTTTTCACACATCCACACATTTCATGTTAGTGCGCTCTGTGGACCGACCCCAGGGCACACTAGATTTTGTTCTGTTTACTTTACTTTTGGGTCAGCCTTGTTCACATAAATTGAGCATCATTCACCCCAACCATGCACCATGAGTCAATTAGCTGATCACCAAACTTATTTCTATAATAACACACTTCAAGGGACAGAACCCTGTGAATACACTCACACACATAGTGGCCATAGCAGTGGCCTTTTCTTTCACCTGTGGCTAAATACACTGAGGACTGTCCATGCTGGTGTCGGAGAAAAAACGTTTCAAACAATGTACAATGTCAAACAGCAGCTGCTCTTGTAGCAAATGCTCTTTTACGTCGACCTAGCTAATGGCATTATGTATAAGTGCCAAAAGCTTTATGCTGACATTATGAAGTGATTTGAAGATTTGTTTCTTGTACCGCTAATTCAGATATGATTGTCTTATTGTCAGATATGTCTGTCTTATTTTTGTGTCCATCCTTTGAAGATACCAGATTTTGTGCAGTATTTATTATATTCCCTTAAGTTATAAACCAGATGTACACTCTGACAACTACTACTTAAGTAAGAGTAGTTACTAGTAGTAAACTACTTTTTTACTCTTCCTTGAGTAATTTTTTGGACCACTACTTTGTACTTCTATCTCAGTAATATTACTTTGAGGTAACAATACTCTTACTTGAATAATTCTTTTTTCACAACTCTACTCACCTATGTGTACAGATGCACCTAAATAAAGCAATAACCACAAAAAACAGGTTTTAAGTGAGAGGTGCAGGCCTTACCTAGCTTGCGGAGGATTCGTTTGCACTCATCTCTGCCCAGGTCGAGGATGGTGGGCCAAACCACGGGCATGGTCCCTGGCAGCACGGGCTTCTCCAGTTGTATCATGGGCTGGAGGAGACAGAAGCTTTTAACTTAAAGCACCTCCTGTATTACCACTTGATGACATCACAAGGTGGGACAGTGCATTTTCACATTGAGAACTCAGCCTAAATATGCAGGGTATGTTTGTTAAACATGTGTGAATGAAACAAAACACAACTCCAGATATGTATTTGAGGGGCATACAAAGTTATGACACATCAAAAGTTGGTGTAACATTGATACTTTATTGGGGGTGTGATTTGAACTGTAAGTACAGTTCTGTCTAAGGCTTGTAAGACTTCAATTTGATCTTTTAACAAAATTTGACCATAAAGAGGTTATTTAGTTAGTTAGTTAGGATCTACAACAGGTGTGCTGTTAAACAAGTCCCTCTGTATCGGCTAATGCATTGTGTCACCATGGAAGCAGCTGAACATTCCACCATAGAGATACAAGTTGAAGACCCCCAGCGTGATGTCACTGCAAAGTATCAATAGGCCTTTAAATGTGATATCAAACCGTTTTGAAGTGCTACGTGCAATATCGCGGTATTTCAATGCAAAACAAGAAGCCCAGGCCTCCATGAACAAGCAACCCAGATTTCACCTGCACAATGTAGCTTTTATTTCACGTTAGAATACAGTCCCTGTACAGTCCCTCTGATGCTATTGCCATTCAGTGTGCACAGCTGCGTTTTATTTGGCTATTAAATATTAAGTCTATCGCCAAACGCAAGAAACCTCCAGCAGATTTGCAGAGGAAAACCTTGCTAGCTTCAGTTGGCACTTCACCTTAAGTTTAGTTTTTTACATGCAAAAACTAAGATCAATCCAAAGTTTTAACCTCATGATGGAAGTGATGTCTGGCTGTGCACACTGAAGCTATTACTGTCATTGAGAACTAACCTTTTCTATGAAGCTACGTTAGTTAGCATCGTTAGCACTGGACTAAACCAGAGTAAAATCTCTTACCATTTGTGATCAGAGACACTTAAAGCCTCGGGATGGTTCCTACAGGCGCATTCCGAGCCGACATGACGGACTGTTAGCGTATAACCATGATCTGTCCTGTGTGGAGGCGGTAAATGCAGAAAAAGTACAGTAAAATGACACAATGTTTATATGGGGAGCTAACGGGGGCTAACGAAGCTAGCGCCGCTCCAGGGGATGACGTCATCACGGGGAAAGGGGCGTCTGTCGGGAGTGCTGCCATCTAGAGGCGGAGAGGAGCGTGTGTCATTCACTAAATTATAAAATAAACAACTTGTCTGTGATGTCCAATGTTTTTGTAATTAAGAATAAATCAGCATTACAATTGTTATCAGTAAAAGCTATATTTGAATTTACACAGATAGGTCACATTTATGAAATTTAAAATCAAAATTGCACAGTTCCTCTAAGTAAAAGTGCAGTTATAGAGGCAAAAAGTTACTCTTACTTAGCTACTTAAAGTTACTTCAGTAGGCTGAAAATATCACTTGTCAAACTGTAAAATGTACTCGAGTAAAGTACATCTACCTAAAAATTTCAGGTACAATACATTCAATTTTGTTTTGGACATTGTAATTTCAAAGGCTGTATTCTCAAAATGCACTTTTATTCCATAGGGACATTAAGATTACACCTTAAAGTAGTGCCTACAACTTTACAATTGTGTACTTAAAGAAGACATATTATGTTTGTGTCTGCTACATAATTATAATCTATGACACCTGTGAATCATTATGTTATAATATGGAGATTTTACATCGCAGTATTTATCTGAAACAACTTAATAATAATAATTTAAAAAATGTAAATGTAAATTTTCTATAAGATCTATTTTAGTGAAATATACAAAATCCAATCTGTAAATGTAGATGTAGGCCTATGTCAACAAAATGACACCTGGCTCTCTTCATTATTCAGATTCATATGTTCCAAACATGTGCCATTTTTGCCCATGATTATTTTTATATGAAAACACAACATGATCAAAAACATGTCATATATTTACCTGCATAAGGTAACCTAAACTTCAGAAGTTTCATTCTTATATCTCTAAATTTCAGATTTTCCCCCCTTCATTCCTATATATATATATGTGTGTGTGTGTGTGTGTGAGTGTGTGTGTGTGTGTGTGTGTGTGTGTTAGCTATTAGCATATTAGCTAGTAATACCAGAAATCTTGCTTTGTATATACTCTTTATACGCCCAGCTAAAGTGACTAAAGTGAGCCTATTTTAAGGCCTCTAGATTTCACTCTGATAAACCTGGAATTTTGAATTTCTATTAGTAACTTAAGTAACCCTTACTTTAGCAAACCTGTATTTTATTAAAGTTTCCATACACACCATTTTCTAATCTGTGTTATAATGTTGTGTCCTCATCACAAACACATCTGGAGTTGTGTTTTGTTTCATTCACTCACACAAACCTTGTATATTTAGGCTGAGTTCTTCTCTCAAACTGAAAACATTCTGTTCCCCCTTGTGATCATCTTCATTGTGTTTTTAAATTCCATACACCTTCACAAGAATCATTTTGACATTTCAGCTCCTGGAATTGCCAATATCTATTGAACAAAAGGTAAAAGGCAGCTGTTAACTACCACTACCACTTCATGACATCACAGACTGAAGAAGGGCTTGATCCTGTTAATGAGAGAAAATACAGAGTAAAATGTGAAACAATTATAAAGCTGTTTTTAATTCTATGTTGCGTTTTTACACTATAATTTAAATGTGATTCTGCTTGAAAGTATTCTAAGTATCAAAATACAGTACTCTGATTGGACCATGTATCGGAATATGTTACAGAATACATTTTAATTCAGGTAGTCGGTATTCTGTAACTAAATACATTTCAAAGTGTTCTTCCCATCACTGCAGACAGGTAATGGAACCAACCAGACATCGTGGTGGAGGACAGACAGCAGAGGAAAGATGTTATAGTTAACATAGCAATAGAATGTGATGGAACTAGTTCTCTTAGATTAAAGCTCCTATATTACACAAAATGAATTCTTGTGAGCTTTTAGCCATGTTATAATGTTACCTCCTCAAAAACATACTTGGAGTTGTGTTTTGTTTCATTCACACATGTTTGAGTAATCTTCTATTATACATCTCCAAAGCTCTGTTCCACCTTTCTGTTTGAGAGAAGAACTCAGCCAAAATATACAAGGTTTGTGTGTTAAAAATATGAATGAAACGACAAAAAATAAAGAATGAAACAAAACACAACTCCAGGTATGTTTTGATGAGGTAACATTATAACATAAATCAGAAAATGGCGAAATATCTTTAAAAATAAAAGGCAGATCAACTGTTTAAATCATATACGTATACTTTTCTCCAAATGATGGCATACTTCCTACCCCTTCCTATAGATGGTGCTGTTATCACACTTTTAGAGCAGTACTAGTCCCAGTCAACTCTATATATCATGTAGACATTATGGGCCAGTACAGCTAGTGAATTTGTTAATTGGGCTCTTCAAATTAACTCAATATACATGCTACTTTGCTTTATTATTTTATGTGATGTTGTTGACATCTTTTGAATAATTTACCACCTGTGGTCCTAACATCACATTTGTTTGTTATGATGATTTTCGTTCCACAGTACACCACTCATTCACCACTGTGGTTTAATTGACTAAACAGTTGAACTGATTAATAAACATTAGCTATCTGTGTAATCCCTCTGTATTCCAGGTATGGTACAAAATTGAACAGGCCTATAGCTACATCTAGTTTACGTTTTTACCATATTCCATTTTCACATTACTGTTGTTATAATAATAATAATAATAATAATAATAATAAATAATAATAATAATAATAATATATTATTATTATTATTATTATTATTATTATTATTATTATTATCATTATTATTATTATTATTATTATTATTATTATTATTATTATAATCATCATCATCATCATCATCATTATTATTATTATTATTATTATTATTATTATTATTATTATTATTATTTATTATTTTGATGATTACTATGATGATGATGATGATGATGATGATGATGATGATGATGATGATGATGATGACCACCCACCCCGCGGTTCCGGAACTACATTTCCCATTCAATTTCCACATAGACTTTCAGGAAAAAGTAAATAAATAATAAATAAATAAATAAATAAATAAATAAATAAATAAATAAATAAAAGTTCGAAAGCTTGCTCGGGGATAACTAATGACCACAAGACCAATAATTTTATTTAAAAGCTGTTTCTTGTTCTATAAGCCGTAAATGCATTTTAAACGACCTAATGGACTTAAAACAACCCCATTATTAATATAAGTTAGCATGTAGCTAGTTAGCCTCCGCGAACTCTTAATATTTGAATTTTTCGAAAAGTCTATGGGAAAAATGAATGGAAAATTTACTTCCGGAACCTGAGCAGGCTGTAACTGTTGAGCTTCATTATTATTTTTAATTTTTATTTATTTTTAATTATTATTTATTTATTTTTAATTATTTTGATAACTCTTAGGCCTAGTTAATGATCATTTACAATGTTCTTACTAATTATTTCCATCTTGTTTATTCCCCAGAACCTCATTAAAGTTGAAGGAGTCCTACAACTTTACTCTCCATATAACAGGGACTATTTTTAAACACGTACAGCCCGTGAACGCAGCACAGCAGAAAGTGGGTTTCCTCTTGAGTTCGCACACATTTGTGGGGTGGGGGCATTTCCTTTTTCCCACCCCAGCCCCTCTCTCACGCCGAATACCACCGCTGAGAGCATGCATCCACCCGGGGCATAGACGCGACCAGACGCCGAGGAGGATGCGCTCGGGGCGGACTTGACCACTCCACGCCTCGGCCGCTCTTTCAGCTTCCACAGCACCGAGCGGGCTGCAGTATAGTATGCACAGTGACCAGGGAGAACTGTTTGGAGTTGGTACTCGAAGTTTGACGCAATTTTCCGGGGAGAGGATGTAGTGTCGTCTCGCTGCTTCTTCGGTAAAGTTCAGAACTACTTTCACGTGCTGGTTAATGGCATACATTCTGTTCAAAGGAGCTGATCGGACAACTAAAGCTTATTTTAAGGGAGTTTGGTGCCAAAGTGGAAAAAGAGGAGCAGCATAGAGCCGTGGACAGCGATCAGACTGCGGGAGGAGCGCTTTCATGGAGGATCAACATGGTTTTTAAGTAGGATCCGCGCAAAGGCAGAGGGCAGCGCCAATGAGCGGGACACAGGCGACCCTCGCTGACAGGTAGGACACCCCTCACTATGGAGTTTTGAAACAGTCCTGCAACGATTAACCAGATAAGTGTGATCTGGACTATGCTGTAGGGTTGCCAAAAGTATTGAAAATCAGATCTTAATCGATACTAAAACTATCTAACTAAAAACTATCGAAATTAGATATTCTTTTGAGCAAGTGTTGATACTAAAATCACAAACTGCATAAAATTGGACCTTCCTTAAACAATTTTATAGTGTAAGACCACATGGTATAATAAACAAATGTTATTATTTAGTATTAATAATGGCTATTATCTATTGCAGAGGTGCCCAAACTTTTTTTTATCGAGGGCCACATCTCAAAACATATTCTAAGCAGAGGGCCACAGACCAGATCAATGCAGTGGCAGTGCTTTATACACAGCTTTGACAGAGCCGCTGTGTATTAATAAGGCTTGAAAGACATTCACTTTAGGTCTGTATCACAATGCAATGATGTTTGAGGTCATAGTGGTAGAAATACTTTAATTTACTGTTAAAAGTACTGATCAGTTGGGCTGGTTCAGCAGGAGGCCTGAGCACCAATAAAAACTGGTCTGAGTGCCACATTTGGCCCCTGGGCCATAGTTTGGACACCCCTGATCTATTGAGTATTGAGCCTATTCTTTGGTATCGAAATCAAGTTTGAAATTATAGTATCGTGACACTACCGTACAGACTGTAAAACACATTAAAAAACACTTTTATAATAAAGACAGTGGCATTCTTAAATAAAAATGTCAAAAATACACTTTATTTATATAATTATTCTCTATTTAGAACCATATTTTAACATTTATTTTATTGATGTAGGCCTATTTAAAAAAATCTCAATGTACAATAGAAATAATTGCTTGACAGGACAAATCACAACATGAATCGCTGACTTGTCGACTGCTTTAACAGTTGTTTGCTGCGAGTAATTGTGTGTTTGGGGTTATAATACACTATTTATTATTACTAACAGAGGCATTAGTCTACATCCAGATGAACATCAAATACATTTAAAACCCAGTTTGACATGGTTGAGACCTAGACAGAACAGCTCTTCTTCCTGTCCTATGCATTAGACCAAGTAGGCAAATATACAACAACACAATAGGCCTGGTCTGCGAAGTATCAACACGCAATAAAATAGCTTATTAACTTTATATTAGTTATATTAGCTAGGCTATATTAATATGATTCCCCCTGTTAGTTTATTTGTAAGTAGAACAATGTAATATTATCTCAAAATACATTCATTTAAAGGAACTGTATGTAGCCTGTGCTCTGACTGGTTTAAAATAGATATCACAATCACAACTGAACCTGTGTCACCAGTGCCATAACCTGCAGATAGAGGACACATCCAAGTTTTTCATGTTCTCAGCGTATGGACAGGCCGTGCTTCATGTGAAAGCTCAGAACCTCCAGAATTGACTCACTTAGCTGCAGAGGCTGCACTAGCACTGGTTAATCATTGGCTGCAGGTGCTTGCATTTAGGTAGAGACTACTCAGATCAGAGAGAGTCCTTTTACGTTTAAAGCAACTGCATTTCAGCTGGATTGAAATTGGCGACTCAAATGAAAGACCTGTAAGGCTCATTGTGCTTTCTGATTGGATAATCGTCTTGAGAACCAAAACGCCAAATTATTACAAACAGCTTCGGCATCATGTCCAATGTTTTTGTAATTCAAAATAAATCGGCATTACAAGCTATATTTGAACATGTTTAACATGTATCTGGGGACACAGACAGAATTTAAAATCTAAATCTTACATACAGTCAACTGTTCTTCTTTCTGGTGTGGGGTCCATCACCTGCTTATCACTGTGGAGGTTTTATTGTTTTGCCTGAAATGTTCCAAAATATGGCATTCAATCTAGCCTGCTGTTATTCAGTTTTTGAATCTCTAAAATAACATGCATTCTTACTGAGTGGGCTCATGTCTCCACATATTTGACCGATAACTTGGTGGCGCCACTGCTCGTCTCTGCTCTACTGTGGAACATTCCAGGCAACGCAATAACATCTCCATGGAGACAAGCTGGTGACGGACCCTCCACCAGAAACGTGACATAGTGCACAGTCACAGCCACATAAACCAGTACTTTCATAAAACAGCCTATTTTACGTAATGATCTGTTTGGACAGAGCATGAACACTGGTAATAGAATAACTGTAATAACGTTATATGAATAACGTGATATGATTTTTTTCTTTTCAAAAACAATATAAAAAGGCTGTCAGTATTGATTTCATGAAGATAAAGACAAGATATTAGAGGTGTCACTATTTTGATAAAATGTACTAAGACTTGGGACTAGACTTGGACTTGAGCCTTGTCACTTAAGACGACTTGATGCTTCTCCTCAAAAAAAATGTATATATTTTTTTTACAGGATCAAACTGGAACATGCCCATCCCCACTTGTTTATTTGTCAGCAGGCCTTTTTTTTTTTTAAGTAGGACAATATCCAAAAACTCAAACAAATAACTTGACTTAGACTTGCCTGTCTTTGACTTGGGACTTGACTCGGACTTGCTAGTCTTTGACTAGGGACTTGACTCGGACTTGCTAGTGTTTGACTAGGGGCTTGACTCGGACTTGCCTGTCTTTGACTTGGGACTTGACTCGGACTTGCCTGTCTTTGACTTAGGACTTGACTCGGACTTGCCTGTCTTTGACTTGGGACTTGACTCGGACTTGCCTGTCTTTGACTTGGGACTTGACTCGGACTTGCCTGTCTTTGACTAGGGACTTGACTCGGACTTGCCTGTCTTTGACTTGGGGCTTGACTCGGACTTGCTAGTGTTTGACTAGGGGCTTGACTCGGACTTGCCTGTCTTTGACTTGGGACTTGACTCGGACTTACCTGTCTTTGACTTGGGACTTGACTCAGACTTGCCTGTCTTTGACTTGGGACTTGACTCGGACTTGCCTGTCTTTGACTTGGGACTTGACTCGGACTTACCTGTCTTTGACTTGGGACTTGACTCGGACTTGCCTGTCTTTGACTTGGGACTTGACTCGGACTTGCCTGTCTTTGACCTGGGGTTTGACTCGGACTTGCCTGTCTTTGACTTGGGACTTGACTCGGACTTACCTGTCTTTGACTTGGGACTTGACTCGGACTTGCCTGTCTTTGACTTGGGACTTGACTCGGACTTGCCTGTCTTTGACTTGGGACTTGAGGCCAAAGACTTGACACTTACTTGAGACACGGTCCTACCTCCACAGGATAAAGTGTCATTTAACACACATTTCCAACTCTTCTCCAAACTAAAATTATTGTCAGAAGAATGGCTGTAGACCTCTCTGTTAAAAAGACCAAAGTATTTCATTGACAATTACACAAGACTGAATCAACGGTGATGAAACTGTTTGATGTAAAATTAACTGCTCAGCCCTCGTCTCCTTTATAGAATAACGTTTCATTCTAGTGGTGACTCCTGTAGTCTCAGCTGCCCTGGGCCTTTGCCGGTCTACACACAAACTCAAGAAGGGGCCTGTGCATTGACCTGAATGTAAAAGAAAAAAAAAAAAGATTGACGATAAAAGCAGTGAGCAGATTCCTGGGTCCAGAGGTCATTCTGTATTTTGACAGTGGAATTCCCTCAGCTGAAAATGGTAAAGGAACTGTACATATAACACTTGGGAGCTGCTACACACCCCCCTCATAGATTCCACATAATGGCCTCACCGTGACAGACCAGGGCAGCGGAAAACATGACTACTGAGAGGAGAGAGAGGAAAGAGAGAAGAGAGAGGGAGGAAAGAGAGAGAAAGAGAAATAAAGAGAGTGAAAGGGGGGGAGACACAATAGCAATAATAACACACTTTGAAGAGTTTGATCAATGGCTTTCAGAACGATGAAACATTGGGACCGTTGCCATAGTGATTAATAGTTCAAAACTAACTTATAACTTTTCCCATTTAAAAAAAAATACAGGAAGCTGAAACCAATGATGGCCTATTGCTACTTTCTATTATATGTTTTTGAAAAGGTTCACCCAGTATTAGCTACTTTTAAAGGCGTCACAGTTTCGATATTTTAGTTCCAAATAGACCCACAAAAGTTGTGTAATTCACACATACCTTTAGTCCTTTAGTATGAGCCAGTAACCTTTGGTTGCCCGTTCTTACTAAATCAAGTTGATTTAAACCTAATAGGACTCTCTCTGATCTTAATCATCATTAGTTCTACCTTAACCTTAACCCCAGCACCTGCATCATTAATCAGTGCTAGTGCAGCTAGTGCAGTGCAGTAAGAGTGAAGGATACTATGTTGGATGCTTAAGTTCTCACAGTGGTTGAACTTGCAGACTTTTCCTGTGCTCCTGTCAAGTGATGTCACTCTTTTGAACGGCTCCTTAAAGTGAACAGCTGGAATCGGATCTTGTTTTTGCAAAGAACCATATTTTTTCATTTTAGTTTTAATGCATTTTTATGCAGCATTTTATTTAGATTATCCAAAATTTCAACGGGTAAAGACAGTCCGACTCTCACTTTGAACCACTTCTTAGCTGTGATAATTTCTATCTGTGATTATTATTTATTGTTAAAATTAGTTCTCAGAATGACTTCTGTCATATAAATAAATATAAAAAGAGAGTCTTTTGAGCTGTTCTTTGAAATTAACAGATCCCAAAGAATCAGATCCCATAAAAAACCCAAAATCACTACTTCTGTTTGCTATCCCAAGCCCTCAGCCTATAGGGAGAGTCCAGGGGGTGCGGGCTGTGGCAGAGTTGTGGGATAGAGATAGAGGATCAATATCGGCTCTATATATTGTCCCAAAAGTGTCAGCAGAGCTGTCAATTTCTCTGGATTCTAAACAATCAGTATCAGTATCAGTCATGAAAAAAAACATATTTGTTGATCTCTCTAATTGTGGGAGTGGGCGTTCTGGGGTGTCGTGGGGGTGGGTGCTGTTGCTAGGTTTTCCCTGGTGCCAGCTCTGCTCTGGGGGGTAAGGTCACTCTTGGAACAATTTCAAGGCCTGACTGTTAGAACGCATCTCAGACTAGACCGGGCTCCTCTCAGGATGGAGCATGGGCTTTGAACAAATGTGAGTTGTAGAAATACATTTTTCAAGGGCTGTAGTCCCTTAGTTTTTTAGTTGATTAATCGGTTGAGGATGTCTTAGTCGAACAAAATGTCTATTAGTTGACTAATCAATAACATGATTAGTCAATGACCTGATTAGTAATCAGTAACATGATTGGTTATCAATAACATGATTAGTCAACTAATAGAAATTTTGGTTGACTAAGACACCATCAACCGACTAATTGACTAAAAGACTTAAGGACTACAGCCCTTGAAAAATGTATTTCTACAACTTAAACATTTGTTCAAAGCCCATGCTCCATCCTGAGAGGAGCCCGGTATAGTGTGAGATGTGTTCTAACAGTCAGGCCTTGAACTTGTTCCAAAAGTGACCTTACCCCCCAGAGCAGAGCTGGCACCATGGTATTTAGATTATAAGGATTTATATGGGACAGGAAAGGGCAAGTTGGGGAGTTAGCTGAAGATTTGGTATTTTTTGGTATTTTTACGTAAAAAGGCAGATTAAACTCATGATTCACAAGTTGAATCTGTCTTATGTAAATACATTGTTTCCTAGTTCTTTTTCTGCTTAAATTGTAGTTTTTGCATAAACTCTTATGTAGGTGTAGTCTTACACACATGGAGATGCGTAATAATTTTGAGAGCTTTTGCCACGCCCCCTTTTTAGCTGACTTATCGATCGGCAGGACATGTCTTTTGGGCAAGTTGACCAAGAATTTCCTCAGTCGACTACACACAATCTTAGAATAACAATAGTTTGAGCTAGTTTTCTGCCCAATACAGTCATCAGTAGTTTTAGTTCTAGTGGGTCTTTCTGTATTATAAAAATGCTTATTTTAGTGCTACTGCTATTATTAATTATTTGTGGGAGATTTGTCTGCTGCTATAGTACAGTTTTGTCTCCCATTGAGAACAGAAGGACTGTCCCATCAGCTCTCATGAATCACATCTTTGTCATGCTCCTGTCTGCTGCTCCAGCCAGCTGTACTGTGGACGCCTCCCACACTCACTTCACCTGTTTAACCTGGAGCTACTTTAGTCACACTCGATCGCCACGGGATCAGCACAAGTACATACAAATATAATGACTGCTTTTAATGTTATTATAAATGTGTCCATCCATCCATCCATTTTCTTCCGCTTATCCGGGGCCGGGTCGCAGGGGCAGCAGTCTAAAAAAAAGACAAATAGATGTTTAAGAGCTTTTAACCTTAGGCATGTCACGACAATTACATCAACTTATCATCCAATAAATGATGGATGGAAAAATAGATTTTTGGGGATTGGTGGGTACTTTTTCTTTGTACTAGTGTAGTGGTAAGACAGGGTAATTAATTGAGAGCTCAAGATTTTTCCTTGTCTAATCATCAATGATATGTTTTTTTTAATGATGTCTACAGCCAATCATGTGTCAGTAAAAGCATGTGGTTTGGAGCAGACACAAGACTTTGGAGGAAGACTATTTCTGTGTTAAATGCGTAGACTGTATAAAGAAGCGACTAGTCTTCGCCTCCTGTCAAATGAACTCATAATGGCTAGTAGTTATTGGAGCAAATTTGCAGCCAATTTTTGGATTTGGATTTCTTAGTGTCATAGTAACCACAGAGCCAATCAAGAGCGAGGCTGCTGAAGGTAACGCCCCTTCCCACCTGCACCTTCTTTAGCAGTTCTTAGCAACGTTGTCAATCAAACCTGTTGCTAATGCTAATTGAAGCAACCTTGGCAAAGAAGGCACATGTTTTGTCGGTTATTAATGCTCATATCTTGATTTACAGACAAAGTAGAGAAATAAAAACACCAAGATCATGTAGAGCGGGTTAGAACATTTTAGGACCAAAATGATGAGTCTGACAGCATATTTTACAAACAGAGGGACGATAGTTTTTCAGTAGAAAGTTAATTGGAGCCAGAATTGATGGAGTCAGAAGAGCGTCCATGCTCACTTCCTGTTTGGAACACGGCGGAAGCAGGTTAGCTATGTCCATTTATATAAACTATGGTTAAAAGGCACATGATTAAAAGTCTGTAATGTTTATTTTCATCTTAGTCTGTTAGAAATGTGAGCATGGTGACACTAGTAGCAGTAGCCTGTGCAGGTCTGTGTGGTTCTGTGTGTGTATGGTAAGCTGATGCAGGTGTGTGAGTGATGACTGGGCAGATTCCCTTTTTGTCCAGCTGGCCTTTGTCTGCTGACCCCATCCCGCTGTACACCCACACACGCACCCATGCACACACGCACGCGCACACACACCCTGGGTTCCTAACCTTAACCTAAACCCAAACATTCATCTATGATAATGATAATGATAATTTATTTGTTTCAGATATTTCTGTCTTGAGTCCACAAAGCAAATCAAAGTACACAAAGTCTGAAAAAGGAATAGGCAGAATTTTAAGCAAGATCTGAACTTCAAATCCTTTATTATTAGAGCAACAATGAGGTTTAGAGACCTGATTTTTGTCCAGTGTGTATAATAAACTAGTCTTATTCCCCTGCCTTACTGTTTACAAATCAATTTGTTATGAAGATTATTGTGTGATCCTAGATAAAGGGTATGTATAAGTGGTCATATCAACATGGTTCGTCTCATCACATCTGCTTTTGTCTTGTTTTTGCTGTTGCTGAAGTAAGATATATTGAGAAATGGATCATATCATAGTTTTTCTTTTGGAAATATGCATACATTTGAATATACAGTAAATAAAGGCCCTATATGCAATTATGTCCCATGTATTTGAGGAAACTGTGTCGCACTCGCACTACAGATATATTGTATAAGCAGGTAAAAATAAGTCAGCTGTGTACTATCTACATCTAATTATAAAGTGTTTTATTGTCCTTAAATCAGGAAGTGTCTCCAATAATCAGCAAATCTGGCCTCTGAGAGCAGAGCAGAGATTTCCTGTCACCAGAAAGATAACAACAACTAGCATGCTAATGCTAACTCCCTCATGACAACAAATCTCTGCTCTGGTCTCTGAGAGTTGTGAAACGTGCTCATCGCAGTGAATAGTTAGGATGCTCAGAATGCATAAAGTAAGTGAGGAATAACTTTGGACCACTGTAAACTGTTTAAAATGAGTTTTTCAGTTTTTCATGCTTTTAAGACAGTAAAAATCAGGTACAGGGCCTTTAAGAATAGAAGGTGATATTTCTTAACTATTTGATCTTTATCCTAATGCCATTTATACAAAGATATTGAGCTATTAATTTTGTCAATATCACCTATTCCTTAAAAAGGGGGTATTTTACTTCGATGGGGTATTAACTGCTAACACATAACATATTTAGACCATATTTTCAGCATGTTACCTTTTATTGTTTTGAAAATGCTATATTCATTGAAACCAATATATTAACATTGTAAGTTTCACTTTAGTTTTTGATGCTCTGAGTCTCCCCTCCCTTTGCTCCCCACAATAACTTACTCTCCCTTCAGAGCGCCATCACAACACAATCAACGTGCATCCTGCTAATGAAACTAGTGCACATTGCATCAGGTTTGTCAAGTTTCTATATACAGGTTTGTGTTATGTTTTTTTTTATATTTATGGCAAACGTGTGGAAGCATGGGTGATTTTGGCTTATGGGCTGAGCATTGGACAGGATCTTACAGCAAACCGTAAGGAGGGTTCAAATAGGGCTCGGGAGAGATTGCTAAATTACTCAAACGTGCATGGATGATATATAACCTCTTCGGGCATGTTTTTGATGAGGGCATGTTATAACATGGTACAAAGCAAAAAGTCATAAAAAAATCATTTGCATTATACCCCCTCTTTAATATAATAAACCGTTATAAATGTGTAGTCCCAGGTCTATCTTGGGGTAGTTCCTTTTCTGTTTTTATTTAGCAATGGATTTTTGTGGCGGCCTTTGGATTGGTTTCAGAATCTCAATTTTTTCCATAATGGTTCTTTGTTTGTTTCATGTATCTAAACCAGGATACCCTTGCCCTGGTTACCGTCTTGTTCCAGTCTACTTCCTGTTGTTGATAATAATAACAAAATGTGGTCCTCCAACTCAGTATCTGTTCTGCATTTACATCCATGTGCGATGTTTTTGATTCAGCTTCACACAATGTAATTCACTATTTTTGGACAATGAGTCACTAATCCAAGAATGTCTGCCCTGCCTCCTCCACTGTAGAAACCTCTGCCAGTAACATCATCCAGGTATTTTCTTTATCAACGCAAATGACCCTAATGTATTTTTAGCAATGTTTCAAGCTAAATATATGATGTAGAGATAGGATGAAACAATTCCAACAAAATGATATGCGAGATTGTGTCCACAAGAACAAGACAAGGCAAGATTTTGACATGAATTCTAATAAATACATTTTAGATTTGTCATTTTACAATTTTGGCCTAATATATTTTTTAAATGATTTTTAAAATATTATTATAGCTCTACATTTTGGAACTCCAGCTTCTCAAGAAGGTGTAACACAATAGTGCTTAGTGGTTGTCACAAGTATTGAAAATCAGATGTTAATTCATACTAAGACTAGTATCGAAACTAGATACTCATTTAAACAAGTATCGATACTAAAAAAGTCACATTCATAGGACATAAATTAACCTTTCCTGAATAGCTTTACAATGGTCTTGAGCTGTATCAGAACAAATGGAGCACTGCGGAACATACCTGAACGACTGAGGGATTACACAAATATAAGGCCACAAGTGGAATTATGATGTAATGTTTAAAATCACATTCTGTTGTCTACCAATTCTGACCACAATAACAAACATCAGCACCTTTAAGTGGAACCTGAGTGAAAAGTGAAAAAAATCCATATCGGTCAGCCCTAGTTCTGATCTCACAGACAAGGGTTGTCAAAAGTGTTGGAAATCAGATACTAATCAATACTAAAACTGTATCCTGTTCGGAACCGCACTTGATGTAGTCTGCTCAGTGACCAGTAGGGTGTACTTAAGGACAGTGTGACGTCAGCCTGCTGTAAACGAGGATTATTTTCTCAGCTATAGCATTTGCACTATAAAAAAACAGCGCTGCATGATGATGTGCCCAGGCCATGACTCAGGTAAATATGTGGGTGTAGCCTTAGTAGAATCCTTGACCGTTTAAACGGTTGTTTCCTCTTCAAAAACATAACTCAAGTTGTGTTTTGTTTCATCCACACGTTTAACACACAAATCCTACTTATTTAAGTTTTTGCAAACATGCCACTCACTCCTGTTCCACTCTGTGATGTCATGTGGGAAAACAGGAAGTGCTCAACTGTCTTTTTAAACTCCTTACACCATCACTAGAATCATTTGGATAATTTCAGCCCTGGAATTTCCAATCTCCACTAAGCAAAATTAAATTGAAAACTACCACTTTATGACATCACAAGATGCAACAGAGCATTTTGAGTTTTGGACACGTATACAGACTAATA
The DNA here is from genome assembly GCA_019594935.1 of Periophthalmus modestus. Classification (NCBI taxonomy): domain Eukaryota; kingdom Metazoa; phylum Chordata; class Actinopteri; order Gobiiformes; family Gobiidae; genus Periophthalmus; species Periophthalmus modestus. The sequence continues at coordinate 17,574,536 of JAIEZT010001243.1, forward strand.
AAGGGTTTCTCAGACATGTGTGAATGAAACACAACACAACTCCAGGTATGTTTTTGATGAGGTAACAACATTATAACGCAGCTTAAAACTCACAAGAGTAAATTTTGCATAATATACGACCTTCAATCCTTCAGTGCAGTATAGAGTTATACATGCTGTACAGAGTCTGAGGGCTTATCTGAGGAATGCTCTGGTATTTGTGGCATCTGATGCTCATGGATCCTCCGGTGAGCGTGTCCTCTGAGAGCTCTGCTGTTCCGAGGATGGAGAAGATGCAGATAAGAACCAACACATGTTCACTCACTAATGTTGTCACAATAAGAACATTTCAAACTCGATTCTGGTACTAAGGAACAGACTTGATACTTAAGGCCGATTCTGATACCACAGTGCTGATAAAAAATATATTTTTTTAGACAATAAAATGGGCCTTATATGTGTGTAATCCCTCAATCGTCCAGGTAGGTTCCATAGTGGTCCGTGGGTGTATACTAGTCTGTGTGTCTTATACTTATTCTGATACAGCTAAAGATCATTCTAAAGCTATTCAGGAAAGGTTCATTTCTCTCCTGTAAATGTATCTAGTTTAGACACTATTATAGAGCCTAGTATTAGTATTGATACTTTTGACAACCCTTCACTCACGCAAGATGTCTGAATAGATTTTCTTTTCTAGCCTAGTTAGGATCAGCAAGCTAATTTTACTGATGCACATGTTCATTCAGGGCAAACTACTGCCTGCAATTAGTAGTAGTTGTAGTAGTAGTAGTAGTTGTAGTAGCAGTAGTAGCAGTAGTAGTAGTAGTTAAAGTCCACATTAGAGCTTGGTGACATTAGTTTGATAAGATTGAAATGGTTGATTGCAGACACATTCAAATAAAAAGGTACTTCCAAAGAACTTTGTACATTTATATTTTTATTGCAGTTTCCATTGGTTGAATAAAAAGAATGCATTTTTCACAGCATCACCGTGTTTAGTTTGAGTTTGACTTCTCATGTCAATAAGAAATAGCTACTGTCAGTACCTCTGTTGTTGGTTTTACCTCCCGCTGTGTCCCTCTGCTCCTGTCAGTGTGTGTCCTCCACTGTGGCGTATGTGTGTGTGTTATCAGCTGTTAGAGAGCACAGTAGGGCTGCAACTAATCAATTATTGAAATAGCTGTCAACTATTTTAGTAATCAAATAATCGTTACAGAAGAGGTATTAGCTTTCTACCATGTTGTAACCTTGTTCCCTTATCAAAAACATGACCTTAACATGCATTAGATGTCATCCATGCATGTTTGAGTAATCTAGCGTTCTCACCTGGGCCCTATTACAGTTTGCTGTAAATTTCTGCACAATGCTCAACCCACAAGTCTATGTCACCCATGCTCCTACATGACATTTCTCCATAAATATACAAAAACATGATACAAAACTGTACACAACAGCGTAACAAACCTGATGTGCTGTGCAGTAGTTTCATTAGCGGGATACACTCTGATTGCGTTGTGATAGCACTCAGAGCATCAAAAACGAAAATGAAACTTATAAAATATGTTAATAGTTTGTTTTCAGTGAGTATAGCATTTTCAAAACAATAAAATGTAACATGGTGATCTAAATATGCTAAGTATGTGTTAGCGGTTAACACTCCATAGAAGTAAAATACACCCTCTTTAACTGGTTTATAGATAGGATCCACAACATGTCATGAACTGAGAGAAGAGGTTTTATGATTCAGACTGATCAGAATTGCACACAAGCAGCACGGGAAATACGTAAATATAGTTTTTTGATGAAAATGGGAATTAATGTCCTCAAGCAGCTTCACTTCAGCTTTATCTGGGTACAATAATCTCATATTCATGGACCTTTTGAGAGCTAAACAATGAATTAATCAAAAACAATCATTGCTAGATTAGTCCATTAGCAAAATATTATTAGCTGTAGCCCGAGAACACAGACAGGCCTCCTGGGTGGCCCCCTGGAGGTAGCCCCTGGAGCTGCTGATGACAGAGGACAGGTTCAGAGCACAGGTGTTGTGTGGATGGGTATTCATCACGTTGTGGGGGACTGAAAACCTATACTGTCTTAAGGGAACTGTCATTTCATTAGGCTCACATAAGATAAGTATTTTAACCATATCTGTCTCTATGGAAATCAGCAGATAGTCGATTGATCAGTTGATAGAGTCAGGATGGGACAATAACAGTAATATAATTTATCATGATAAAAAAGGGTACACAATAATGTTCATTTGTGGGACATTTTATATAATCTTGATAATCGCCAACAGAGATAATGGGCATTTTATCAACAGAATGTGCAGACTAAAACTATTTATCCATGATTATCTCTTCTAGATTACTGTTCTTTTCACTTACAACAAACTATAATACTACAGATCCTCTCAGTCTTTAACACAGTCTTGTTTTTTTATTGCACTTGTCCTATGTATTGTGTCATCTGTATATTTGTTATTTGTTGACTTTTATGTGAAGCACTTTGGTCAGCTGAAGATGTGTTAAATGTGTTAAAGAAATAAGCTTGAATTGAATTGAATATAACAGTTGTTTATATATGAAACCTATTCATATTAAAATTGTAATTATTCATATCCATAAAAAGATGAAAAGATTACATAGTGCAGCACTAATGTAAATTGATGTAGTGTGTGTGTGTGCGTGTGTGCGTGTGAGTGAGGGAAAGAGGACTAGCGAAAAGGGGTGAGTCAGTGTTGTGTCTGGCTGCAGCCTGCTCTCAGTTAATTACAATCCTAAAGAGCAGACGCTAGAGCTGTGGACGCAAGTGTATTATAGTGTTTAAAGGTCCTATATTATACAAAATGGATTCTTGTGAGCCATGTTGGAAAGTTGTTACCTTTTCAAAAACACACCTGGAGTTGTGTTTTATTTCATTCACACATGTTTGAGTGTTTGTGTCAGCATCTCCAAAACTCAAAATGCTCTGTTCCACCTCGTGATGTCATGTAGTTGTAGTTTTTGGTTTAACAGCTACATTTGACCTTTTGTTCAGTAGAGATGAGCAATTCCAGAGCTGAAATTATCCAAAAGATTCTGTGTAAGATGTATGGAGTTTAAAACACAATGGAGCACTTCCTATATTACCAAATGGCATCACAATGTGGAACAAAGTGTTTTCTGTTTCAGAGAAGAACTCTTAATCTTCTAAATATGCAGCGTTTGTGTGGTAAACATGTGTGACTGAAACAAAACACAACTCCACATGTGTTTTTGATGAGGAAACAACATTATAACATAGATCAGAAAATAGTGTAGTTTTTAGATACATGAGTTAGCATACAGGATCCCCTCAGCTAACTATGGGCTTGTCATCATAGTTACAGTATACACTTCAATATTTTGAACCTGTTATTTGTTTTAGTGGGGACATTTTCTTGTTTTTTGTAGTACATTTTGACTGTGGAAGATCATACTGAAAGAACAGCATTTCCATGGAGACAAACACTTATAGACCCTCCTTTAGGCCAAATAAGAATCAGGTTTGTGGAGATGCAAGCCAGGTCACAACAAGAAAGCATGTGTTTCTAAGTTTTTCAGTTGCAATAAAACAACCAAAATGAAAGACAAACATGCTTTTATTTTAGCCTTTTTGTTTGGCTAAAAAGTTACATATTGTGGCTTTAAGGTGTAGGGTTTAATAATGAACATCACTCATTGTAGATAATAACTTATCCTGTTGTTTAAGGCCTATTTTAGTCCTAGTTCAGTCTTGGTTTAATTGTGGTATAGGCCTTGTTCAGTTCTGGTTTAGCCCTGTTATGGTCCTGCTTTAGGCCTGGTTTAGATCTGTTTTTTGTCCTTGTTCAATCCTGACTTAGTCCTATTTTATGCCTGTTCATGTCCTAGTTCAGTTCTTATTTAGTCCCATTTTAGACCTTGTTCAGTCCTAGTTTGGACCTGGTTTAGACCTGGTTTAGTCCAGGTTTAGTCCTGGTTTAGTCCTTTTATGGCCCTGTTTTTGTCCCATGTAGACTTTGTTCAGACCTGGCTCAGTCCTGGTTCAGTCCTGTTTTAGTCCTGTTTTAATCCCTGCACACACACACCCTAGCTCTCTCTTCTCACAGGAAGTCTGGAGTTGTGCCAGCGGGCCTCTTCTGTTGCTCACTTCCGGGAATCTACCCCTCAGCCTCTCCATACACAGAGCCCCAGCACAGGACAGTGACGCAGGGCCATTGTCCAATGCTCTGGGGCCCCTGGTGTGGAGAGGGGCCGACCAGCACTGCAGCATAAACAAGGGTCAGAGATGGAGGAGAAGAGGAGTAGGAGAGAAGGAGAGGAAGACTGGAGGGGGAAGAGAGGAGGAGAGGAGGGGGAGGAGAGGATGAGGAGAGATAAGGAGAGGAAGAGGAGGAGAGAAGGAGGAGGACGAGGAGAGGATGAGGAGAGGACAAGGAGAAGACGAGGAGCAGGAGGGGAGAAGGGCAGGGGCGTCTGCTATTACTGAGTGTTATCAGGGAGAGGAGGAAGTCGGCTAATTTAGACTGGTCTCTGCTAGTGGGTCTCGCATTGTGGTATCCAGAGTATTGTAGTGTTTTGCAGAATCTAGCTAGACTTTATTTAGTAAAAGGATTTCTTGTTCAGTCCTGATTTAGTCCCGGTTCAGTCCTGATTTAGTTCTAGTTCGGTCCTGATGTTTTAGTTTAGGGATGCACCGATACCCGTTTTTCCAAAATGAGTACCAGTACAAGTCCTTCATTTTGAGTAGTCACTAATTCCGAATACTGAAGACGATATCTTTACAGGGGTTCAATTATAGCGGTAAATCTAATTAATTTCATAGGATTTTTATGATATAGTTTACTTAGACATCTTAGAATACTTATTTGAGAGACTATTTCTACTGAAATCACCTGTAGTTGGGTTTAATATAAATGATTCAGATAAGCACCTGGCTGTAATATTTACCACTTTATCTTTGTGTTGTCTTACTTTTACCGCGGCCACACTTTTACCAATATGGACATGCTATACTCTTTTTATAGCTCTTTTAAAAGCTGTTTTCAGTCACAAAATTTGTTTTCCAATTACAATGCATGCACAAGCAAATAATCGAGAGTGCCACTTAGCAACATTAGCCTGCTACTATTGTAAAAACAAGCACTGCGTTGATATCCTCTGTGAACTATAAAAAACTTTAAGAGCCCTAAATAATTTTATAGTTTATGAGAGTCACACGATTAAAGCTGATGTGCACAAAAGTTAATGTGCTTCTTTATGGTTACACCTGCTCAGTGTTCACTGCTGAGAGCACACTGCTGAGGCGAGCTGCGAGCTGTTACATTGTTATCAATTCTTGGTATTGGCAGCCCATTGATGAGAGTGCGAGTATCTAGTATCAGGCCAATACCTGATACAGGTATCAGTGCATCCCTAGTTTAGTCTGGTTTAGTCCTGTTTTAATCCTGGTTCAGTCCTGGTTCAGTCCTGATGGTTTAGTCCTAGTTCAGTCCTGGTTTAGTTCTATTTTAGTTTGGATTCAGTCCTTGTTTAGTCCTGATTTAGTCCTTGTTTAATGCTAGTTTAGTCCCATTTTAGTCCTTTTTCAGTCCTGGTTTCGTACTTGTTTGGTTGTAGTTCAGTCCTGGTCTCATCCTGTTATGGCTTGCTTTAGTAATGATTTTGTCCCTGTTTAGTTCTGGTTTAGTCCTGGTTTAGTACTAGTTTAGTCCTGGTCCATTCTTGGTTTAGTCCTGTTTTTATCCTTGTCCAGTCCTGGTTCAGTCTGGTTTTAGACCTACTTTAGTCCTGTTATGGTCCTGGTTTAGTCCTATTTTAGTCCTGTCTCCCTGTCTCACCAACCTCCTCCATCAGCAATGTCCTACCAGCTGCCTCAGATCAGCCGACACCAACCTCCTCACTCTTCTCATCAGGACAAAGCACTGGCCCTTGGGGGACCAAGCCTTTAAAATTACTTGATAAAAGAAACAAGTCTGCTGTCTTCCGGGTAGGACAATTGCAGAGCCCAATGAGGTATTTGGAGCTGATTTCTATCATGCTGTCAGGCTCTCCTATGGACAGCTGCAGATCACTTGCCTGACCAGCCAGTCCCTACTACTAATGGCTTGAATGCAGAAGGGTCTGGAATCGGACCACAGAGCATGACAAAACTCTGTCCTAACTTGGGACCGTCCAACCACAGATGCTAATTTGTATCACATGTCTTTAAAATGCAGAAGATCTCTCTTCCAAAACTCTCAACTTTTTCACCTTTTCTATAAAACCCTAACCTCTGTGAACATGCACAGACCTCATCACTATTGTGACACAATATATTTATTATCTTCCTTGTGAATAAATAACTAATATCAGATAGCCTTTCTTACACTGGAGAATTCAACTTTCAGCACTAGAATGCATTTGTGAAGATGACAACACAGAAGCATTCAGAAAGTAGAATTTACAACATTTTAGTGGCAAATCTCTGTAGCCTACACAGAGTCTCCATTCATAAATATACTCTATGTGGCTTTGTAACAGTGCATAATGTGGTGTGTAACTTCACTGGGAGCATAAGGCACTATTCTTACTCACTGCGTTTACATGCAACGCCAGGAAAACAGGATAACTGGCCTAGTCCAATTGAAACCTATTTATATCCCCCATTTGCACCTTTTCTGCTCTTTGGCCTGCTGTAGACTGGGATAAAAGTGATCTGACAGGTTTTTGGGGCAAAGATGATTTGAATTTGGTTGTTTAGTACTTCTCTGTGATGATATTAAAGCCATAGTAATAATTTCTTGTTCGGAACTAGTGGCAATGATCTAGTCCACTTGGTTTAGTCCTAGATTACACCCGGAATACAGTAGTCTTGATTATAGACAAATTTATACAGACTAAACAATTTTGCATTAACGATATTCATTCATCATTATTTTGATGATCTGCCCACCTGTATGTACAATGTCATGTGTGTAACTGTCATGTACATATTTGTGTGCTCTCCAGGACCCCAAGCATCCTGAACAAAGAGTGTGTGGACAGAAGGCCCAGGACAGAGCGCCCCCCTGTGGTCCTCAAACAGGATTTTGATCCCACAGGTAACTCATCGCAACATACACCCACACTCACACACACTAGGTGATATTAATGATATTAAAATTTAGACTAACAATTATTGTGACCAAAATACCACTGCAATTAACAATATTATCATGATAATTATTAAACCAAGGCTGTATAATGTCCTCATATGTGGACACCAGGACCTTGTAGAGAAAAAAAAAAATTGTATTGGTGCCTAGACAACCCAAAATGTGTTGTCCACATATGTAGATGCCAGGTCCTGGAAGACTATAGGTATTCAGATTAATTCATGTTTGTTGTAAAACCATGTGCCACTGCTAGCAAGCTCTGCAATCACCTGTGCACAATGCTGTTCAGCTAGCGCTAACCTAGCGAGAGCAAACAAACATGTACCATTTTCATACAAATGTTACTTGCAATGTATATTTTTGGCTGAAGTTTGTCAATTTCACACATCAGACTTCACCTTCTTGAGTGGAGGATATAAATGTGCGCCATCACTGGGATTCAGATCCACTTCCTGCCCACTAGCCATAACAGTGACTGAGGTAAAGAACTATCCCCAATTCAGAATTGGCACAGAAGCTAACAAGTTTCATTGCAACGATAGAGGGCCCTCTTGTGGGCAAACACCAGAACCAACATCCAATCATTGTATTGAAACCGGAAACATAAGGTACTCGGGTGCAGTAAAGGTGATTGCGGTAATGTGTGATGATCACAATTATTTAAAAATGCCACGAACGATTAATTGTGGACATTTTTTTAATCACTATTAACGATATTATTGTATATTGTCCCATCCCTAACACACACACACCTTCTATGCTTCTTGAATAGAGTATTCCAAACTTACCTATAGCCATCGCCTAACCTTAAATTAACCTCCAACCTTACCCAATTTTAAGTCAAAGGAGGACACATACAGGCACTTCTCATTCTCACTCTATGGACAGGGCATGCCTCATGTGAAAGCTCAAACCCTCTAGAATTCACTCACTGAGCTGCAGAGGCTGCACTAGCACTAGTTAATGATTGGCTGCAGGTGCTGTGGTTTACGTAGTGACCATTCAGATCAAAAAGAGTTTAAACCAACTGCATTTCAGCATTGTTGATGAAGTCAACAGGAATACAGGAATTCAAAGCATTAGAACGTAAACTCCACACAGAAAGTCCTTACACAGTGTGAGAATGGAGCCCTCTGTATATTAGAGCCCTTTAATGTTACATAAACAGGTAAAAACACTTCAAATTTAGGATTACTTTTTTAGAGGATACATTTATTTCAAGGCCCTGTATTCTAGCTGTTTGAGCAAAATGTGTCGTGCCTCAGTACAGATATATTGTATAAGCAGCTTTTGAAGTCAAAATAAGTCAGCTGTGTACTGTCTGCATCTAATTATTAAGTGTTTTATTGTTCAAGAATCAGGAAGTGTGCGTTAACATGCTAGTTATCATTGTAGTGAATAATTAGGATTAGGGTTGAACCATTTGGAAGAAAAAAAAAATCCAATTGTGATTTTTCTGATAAGCATTGTGGTTGTTATGAGATGTGTGATTTATGTTTTAATAATAAGATTCTGTTCAAAGCATTTTAAACACATCCAGAAGAATTGACAAAAGACTGAAATATGAACAGACAAACTAATACAAGAGTCACATTTCAGAACTTGTTTGTACAGATGTAAACTACAAGGTTAGCAGTTTTTTTTTTTTGCAGAATAAGACAAGAGATTTTGCGGTTTGTGGAGGAAATGATGGTACTTAAAAATTGCTGCCTTTGTGGTTTACTAATTATGTCCATTCAAATCGTGACTTCTGATTTGATTATGTTTAATTGTGCAACCCCAGTTATGGCGCTTAGAATACATAAGGTAAGTGAGGAATAACCTTGGACCACTGCAAACCATTTAAAATTAAGTAGTTCTGTTTTTCACATTTTAAAGACGTTTTAAAAATTAGGTTCAGTGCCTTTTAAGATATTTATTCACATTTTTTTCATATACTTTTTTCTCTGGTATCTGCTACTTTGACATTGGTCTTC
>JAIEZT010001243.1:17591231-17618731 GCA_019594935.1 Periophthalmus modestus
CAGCGTCTGATCACTCAGTGTGCAGACTCCATGAAGGCTCGGCTCCACAACAGAGATGCAGCCGTCTCCCAGTCCGAGTGGGTCCCTTCTCGTGCTCATTTAGGCTTTAAGAATGACATATTTTCATGTTTTTTTGTTTGTTTTCATTCTCAGTCTTGCTATGACTGATAAGTTTCTGCCAACAAAAATGCATCATTTACATAATCAACAATCTAAACAACTGAAAAGCACATTTCTCAAAAGGAGAGAGAAAAATTTATTCATCACAAAACGCTTATTTTGTCTTCTTTTATACATTAGGTTCTTTTTAAAGACAATACAGTAGGACATGCAAAAACAGCTTCATGTTTGTTTCACGTTTTCTGCATTTGTTTATCACTGATCAGAGATGGAAAAATCATACTTGCACGAGACCACTGTTTTACATTTTTCTCACTGGTTATGTGCAGTTTGAACCCTAAATTGTGTGATCAAGTACAGCCATGTATTCCTTTGGTTTGGTACTGTATTTTGAATGCCTCAAAAAAGCTACTACAGTATACCAGAACTGTGTATGTATAGAGTATTCTCGGTATTCTCGGTACATGTATTTAATTATGTCCCAGCAGTGATTGCATGTTACATTTACGCTTTAAAAAAGACATATTTTTATGGATTTTTACTATTGTGTTTCAGTGAAGAACGTAAAGCCAATGAGATCATCAGCAACGGCCTGGACAAGACCAAAGAGTCCTGTGTGACTAGTGAGGAGGACCAGTGCTCAGGTCAGCTTCAGAACATGGGACATCAGCTCAGACAATGCTCTACACTGGCTGTAGAATAACACACATGACACATAATCCAGTCCTCTGATGGTCTGTAGTGTACATTCTTCAGGCTTTTTAAATCGTTGGTTCTTTGTCATTTATTTGAACAGAAAATCATTTAGCTGAACAGAAAGTCAGTAAACCTGCTAATCTTTTTCACATTAATGTGGAACTAAACACTAAATGCACATTTTTGCTACTAAATTTACAGCTCTCTGGTCAAAAACACCAAAATCTAAGTTTGTGCTGCCTTCAGTAGCAATTTCAGGTAGTTGGTATACACACACGTGCGCATGCACACACACGCACACACGCACGCACACAGAAAGAAATTATAGTTATTTTGCTTTTTACATAACTCAAATAACAAAAAAAAATGGTATTTTTGAGTGAGCATTGAACCGCAGCCAATGAGACTCTTGTTTTCTTCATAAAGAGAGATTATATATTGACCAAGTCAACTTGCTTCCCAGAGCTACCCTGTGCAGAGAGCTCCAGTCCTTTAGCTGTGGTGAGTTGTCTGGAGGAGCAGGAGCACCCGGAGGAGCAGGAGGTGGATGAGGCTGAGCTGGAGGCCTTCCTGGATGGGCAGTTAGCAGAGCGACTGGACCAGGAGAGCCAGGAAAGACCAGAGAGCCCGGTCCAAACCAGCACACATGACCTGAGCATAAGTGCGTCTAAGGCTGAAGACGCTCTACGCACATGTGAGTTTCACACAATAGCAGAGGGGGAGCACACTAGTGTACTTTTTTATACATAGATACATACATAGATACAAACATACATACATACACACATACACACACACACACACACACACATACATACACACACACATACATACATATATGTGTGTGTGTGTATATACACACACACACACACACATACATACACACACACACACATATATATATGTGTGTGTGTGTATACACACCACACACACACACATTATGTAGAGAGAGAGATAGATAGATATATTTGTTTTGTTACTTTTATTTATATATAACAAGGCTCTGTTGGAATGCTACTACTCCAGTAACCGGAGTCAGAGGGGTTACATGAACAAGATGGGGGGGGGGGGGGGGAAACCTACAAGCTCACAGCTAAGCAACTAGTAGCTCAGTGTTCTAACATCCACAAATGGCAACTGCTATCACAACTTGAGATTGATGAAGTACGACACAAATGCTATGATAAGGACTCCCCAATCGGAGATAAGTATCACGCTGAGCGAGGCAGCGACTGACCTGAAAGATAAGATCATGGCCTAACGCCAGTTACAGAGAGAACCCTCAAGCTCTCGTAGGGGACCCGAGCATGGAAAAAGGGACGAGACCACCTGCGGGGTGAGGATGAGATTTTTTTTTATCGTATAAGCAGCTGTTGAGGTCAGAAGATGTCTGTTGTTATGTATTAGCTTGCTATTTGTTGTTTGTAAGGCAAAGCTCTGCAATTGTCTCTGAAAGTTATGAAAAGTGGTCCTGGTTTGATCCTGGTTCAGTCCTGAGCATAGATCACTTCATCTTAGTCAAGTCTTCAGAACTACAACACAAAGTGTTTTACTTTACACAAAAATTGATCTTACCAGAGAACAGTGTGGAGGCCACTGTCAGTATAATGCATAATAATATTTTTTGTAATGTGTGTGTGTGTGTGTGTGTGTGTGTGTGTGTGTGTTGCAGTGTCCATGCTGAAGCAGTTGTTGTTGAACCATATGATTAGAGCCACTGAGGAGGACAGACATGAGACTATGGAGGACAACCACACAGAGGGTGCAGACCTCCCAACAGAGGACCCACTTGCAGAGGTGTTCCAAACGGACACATTGGTAAACCTCCACAGAAATGACGCACCTCCTTCCCCCCGCACAGAGGACACTCCCTCAGGGGTCTGGAGCTGTGCTGTTTCCTCAGATGGCCCAGCAGAGAGCTCAGAGGAGCCCCCTGGGCTATGGGACCAGAGCTCTGACACTGTGGAGAGAGAAGCAGAAGCAGCAGACCAGCGCCACTGCAATGGTGAGGACTAGTGTGTAGTAGTGATGCACAGTAGTGATGTGTGGGTTGTTTTGTGGTCACCCTCATGTTGGGACAGGCCATTTCATAGCAGGGCAGGTCAGAGGGCTATGAAAGGCTGACTTCTGTCTCCCGTGACTCACGTATATCTTGGCATTTAGTCCCTGCGCGTTATACCTCTGTCACTACGTTCGTATGCTCTGAGTACTTTGCACCAAAATCTATCAAACACACATAAGCAACATCTCATCTCATGAGCATTTGATTTTCAGACATGAGGAAATGCGTTACTCAAAAGTAGTTTGCTCTTTGCAGCACAAATAAACACAATGAAGCTCTGGTAGTTTTGAGGAGTGTGTTCTGACTTTTTTCACTGGGGTGTCACCAGGGCACCAGTTTTAAGGCAATCATTTTAATAACACATTTCAAATTTATAATGCATAAATAAGTTTAAATAATACGAATTATAAATATATATTTCTATTTACTCTCCCAATATTTTGCCTCGGCCCCTCTGAGTTGAGTGTCACCAGAGATGTAATTATTTTAAAAATAATCACATCCACTCAGTGGTGCCACCCAACTCAGAGGGGTATCCTAATCCTTGTAAGCTTTGCTAACTCTCCTTGTGTTGTTTCACAGGCTTTGTAGTTCTGGACTTGTGCGATGGACCAGAGGACAGTTCTGAGGATGATGTGGGCATTGACATGAGCAAGCTGCTGTCCTCCTCCTCACAGACAGGGGGCACAGGGCCTAACCTCAGCAGACAGCTCATGACCCACCTGCGGCTACTGCAGGCCGATCTGCACTACTTAAAGGTACTTTGTTTTGGTTATAAGACATTGGTATGTATTTATATGGTTGTGGTGACACCAGTGATGACATTTTTGTGTTTCAGGAGGTGGAGCAGAAGTACAGGCAGCTGCAGCATAGCCTCAGTGACACCACCACAGACTCGGAGGACTACACTGGTACACACTCTACTCTACTACTCTACTCTATTACTGCAAAACAGGAATATCTATTGACATAGACAGTATATATAAATGGACTGTCGTAAAGGCAATACAGGTGGACCAAAGAGTGCAGAACTCAGGACGGTTTAACAGTGTTAATTTACAATATGAATAAATGTACAATAAAGATGGTAGACCAGGTGGGGACAAAGAGTGAGCAGGATCCGGGGAAGGGGGCGAAGAGCAGGAACAGGAGCAGGAGACACAGGAGCAGGGAGCGGAGTGCAGGCCGGGATCCGAGACGTGACAAGGAGGCGGAGACAGGAGCGGAGCCAGAGACGAGGAGCAGGTAATATCCAGGGAGCAGGAGCAGAAGTCGGAGCAGGGTGCCAGGTAAGAGCCAGGATCAAGAGCGTTACGTGAAGACAAGGACATAGACAATACCAGGACGAGGAGACAGGATCGGGAACGGAGCCAGAGGCGAGGGAGCTGGGACGGTCCAGAGGGCAGGAATGTTTGACACGCGGACGATCTGACCCTAGTGTCTGGTCCTGGCTCCTCTTATCCATGGCAGGTGGTGTAGATTGTGCTGATGGGCTTCAGGTGCGCGCGGGAGGAGCCAGGAACTCCGCCCAGCTCCAGAGTCAGGCAGATGAGGGAGGGGGAAGGAGAACACAGCAGGCAAAACATGGAACAGGAACACGTGGATCATGACATGGACATATCTAGCTGATGGCTGTCATGTTGCAAATAGGAAGGGAGCATAGATGCAAGTCTGGTTTCAATTGGCTTCTATTGAAAAACCGTCCCCACTCTCTGTAACTGCTGCTGTTTGGCTGGTCATTCAGACCTTTAAACTATGGAAGTATAAGAAGATCTGGATAAGATATACCAAAGATGAAGTTGTATATTGCTCATAGGAGTGAAATGCAAAAAGAAATTTTAAAAAATCTTCCACATTACCTCTTATATACTTGCCCAGCATGCCCAATGTGTGATGTCAGAAATGTGATGTGATGAGTTCTGACTAATAAGAGCGATAGGAGCCAGAGTGGAGCTAGCATGAGGTTTTAGGCGCTTTGGTTGTGGACTCAAATGTCTAAATATGCTCCTTGTGGGCAAATTAGCCACTATAACTGTTATCCTCAATTTGCTTCACTTAGTTGCAACCGAACACTGTGGGTGATGTCAGTCCACTTCTATATACTAGTCTATGCTCAATATTTTTTTGGGAGCATCCTGAAAACAATATTCAGGCAAATATTTACCAAATGCATTTCTGTCTGCTTTTAGATTCGGTCATTTGAGCATTCCCACCCATGGACACACAAGTGGCCTGCAGAGTCAAACACTGGATACATCCACACACCACCAGGGGGCAGCACGTCAGGACACCTCACCTCTCCATAATTCCACAATTTTTTTCAAATATCACAATTATGAGGGTGACTTTCTGAAGTTGGACTTGCTGAGCATAGTACAACCAAATCATGGATACAGTCAAATATCAGCAATCATCCTTTTGACATTCCTGGATTTAAACAGCATTCCAATCACTTTTTGTCTGTAAGAAACTGGCCGCGAGACTGCACAAGAGCTGAGGACATGTGGTAAAACTGTACACATTCTGTAAACAGTGAGAAAATATGAGTTATTGTAGAGAGCAGCACATAAATATATATATATATATATATATAAACCTTAGAGTTATTTTGTAATGCATTTGCTTTTAACACTTTGAATACTGAATCTTCCACTCGTGTATTGGATTTAAAGTATATGAAGTTATTGTATTAACCCTGCTGACACATGCCGACACAGGTTATTAAAAAGAAAAATGACAATGAGTTTTGATGGATTCAATATATTTTTAACATGTTTATTGATCTCACTGTGAATCTTAAAGGTAATGTAATGTTCATTTTTATTATAATTATTCATTATACAATTATTCATTTTTTTATTATTTCATTTAATTTTATTTCAGTCCATACATCACTGTAAGTAAAAACTCCTAAATTATGAATAATACTTAAAGCCACAGTGCGTAACTTTTCTAGCTAAAAAATAGAGTAAAAGCATGTGTTTTTTTTTCATCTTGGTTGTGTTTATTTCACTAAAAAATGTATAAAAACGTGTCCTTATAGTGAGCAGGCTTGCATTTCCATAAACCTGACCTACCTCCTGCTGTTTTTTATGGAAATATTGGTTCTTTGGCTATAATATTCCACAGTATGGTAGAAAAATCTAGCTTTTCATGGAATCATGCAGCTGACGTGCCACCTCCAGAAAATTACATACTGTACCATTAAAGGGTCTCTATGCAAGATTTTAATTTAAAAATTTATAAAGTTGGTATTATGTCCCCAGAGGTAAACATGTTCAAATCAAACATAACTTTTACTAATAACATCTGTAATGCTGATTTACTCTTAATTACAAAAAAACATTAGACATGATCACTAAGTTGCTTATTGTATCATTTGGTGTTTTGGTTCTCAAGACGATTATCCAATCAGAAAGCAGAATGAGCCTCACAGGCGTCTCATTTGGGTTGCCAGTTTCAATGCAGAAATCTAGTAGCTTTAAATCTAAACCTCACCCTCTGCAGCTCAGTGAATAAATTCTGGAGGTTCTGAACTTTCACATGAGGTGTGTCCTGTCGATACACTGAGAATAAGAGAAATGTTTCAGTAATCCTGCAGAGCCCAAAACACTGCCCCCTCTGGCCAATGTCAGAAAGTTGTTTTCTATGAAGCTCCTTCACAGTTAAAAAAAATTCTCCCGTTCACAGTGTTGATGCTAACTGCTATTGGTTTTAGCTTAAAACTTAATACTTCTTCACTCTTTATTACTTCGTTCATAACTAAGGCGTGCCACTTTGTGTTATTCACCCCCGTCACAGATACAACTCCATCCATCCATCCATCCATTTTCTTCCGCTTATCCGGGGCCGGGTCGCGGGGGCAGCAGTCTAAGGAGGGACTCCCAGACTTCCCTCACCCCAGACACGTCCTCCAGCTCCTCCGGTGGGACCCCAAGGCGTTCCCAGGCCAGCCGAGAGACATAGTCCCTCCAGCGTGTCCTGGGTCTTCCTCGGGGCCTCCTCCCGGTGGGACATGCCCAGAACACCTCCCTAGGGAGGCGTCCAGGAGGCATCCTGAGCAGATGCCCGAGCCACCTCAGCTGGTTCCTCTCAACGTGAAGGAGCAGCGGCTCTACTCCGAGCCCCTCCCGTGTGACTGAGCTCCTCACCCTATCTCTAAGGGTGCGCCCAGCCACTCTGCGGAGGAAACTCATTTCGGCCGCTTGTATCCGCGATCTTGTCCTTTCGGTCATGACCCAGAGCTCATGACCATAGGTGAGGGTAGGAACGTAGATTGACCGGTAAATCGAGAGCTTTGCCTTTCGACTCAGCTCCTTCTTCACCACAACGGACCGATACAGCGACCGCATCACTGCGGACGCTGCACCGATCCGCCTGTCAATCTCGCGTTCCATCCTTCCCTCACTCGTGAACAAGACCCCGAGATACTTGAACTCCTCCACTTGAGGCAAAGGCTCACCACCCACCCGGAGAGGGCAAACCACCTTTTTCCGGTCGAGAACCATGGCCTCAGATTTAGAAGAGCTGATTCTCATCCCAGCCGCTTCACACTCGGCTGCAAACCGCCCCAGTGCCTGCTGCAGGTCCTGGCTCGAAGAAGCCATCAGGACAACATCATCTGCAAACAGCAGAGATGAGATCCTGTGGTTCCCGAACCAGACCCCTTCCAGCCCCTGGCTGCGCCTAGAAATTCTGTCCATAAATATAATGAACAGAACCGGTGACAAAGGGCAGCCCTGGCGGAGTCCAACATGCACCGGGAACAAGTCTGACTTACTGCCGGCAATGCGAACACAGCTCCTGCTCCGGTCATACAGGACCGGACAGCCCTTAGCAAAGGGCCCCGGACCCCATACTCCCCAGAGCACCCCCCAAAGGACACCACGGGGGACACGGTCGAATGCCTTCTCCAGATCCACAAAACACATGTGGACCGGTTGGGCAAACTCCCATGAACCCTCGAGCACCCGATGGAGAGTGTAGAGCTGGTCCAGTGTTCCACGACCAGGACGAAAACCACACTGCTCTTCCTGGATCCGAGGTTCGACTATCGGCCGGACTCTCCTCTCCAGTACCCTGGAATAGACCTTACCGGGAAGGCTGAGGAGTGTGATTCCCCTGTAATTGGAACACACACCCTCCGGTCCCCCCCTTTTTATACAGAGGGACCACCACCCCGGTCTGCCAGTCCAGCGGCACTGTCCCCGACCGCCACGCGATGTTGTAGAGACGTGTCAGCCAAGACAGCCCCACAACATCCAGAGACTTAAGGTACTCGGGACGGATCTCATCAACGCCCGGAGCCTTGCCACCGAGGAGCTTGCTAACCACCTCAGTGACTTCGGCCAGGGTGATGGACGAGTCCGCCTCCGGGTCCCCCCGCCTCGGCTTTCCTCCTCGGAAGACGTGACAGTGGGATTGAGGAGATCCTCAAAGTATTCCTTCCACCGTCCGACAACATCCCCAGTCGAGGTCAGCAGCTCTCCACCCGCACTGTAAACAGTGTTGGTGAAGCACTGCTGCTTCCCCCTCCTGAGGCGCCGAACGGTTTGCCAGAATTTCTTTGAGGCCGTCCGATAGTCCTCCTCCATGGCCTCCCCCGAACTCCTCCCAACCCCGAGTTTTTGCCTCCACGACAGCACGAGCCGCAGCACGCTTGGCCCGCCGGTACCCGTCAGCTGCCTCAGGAGTCCCACAAGCCAACAAGGCCCGATAGGACTCCTTCTTCAGCCTGACGGCATCCCTTACTTCCGGTGTCCACCACCGGGTTCGGGGGATTGCCGCCTCGACAAGCACCGCAGACCTTACGACCACAGCTACGGGCAGCCGCATCAACAATGGAGGTGGAGAACATGGCCCACTCGGAGTCCATGTCTCCAACCTCCCCCGGGATCAGAGAGAAGCTCTCCCGGAGGTGCGAATTGAAGACCCCCCTGACAGAAGGCTCCGCCAGACGTTCCCAACAGACCCTCACGATACGCTTGGGCCTGCCAGGTCTATCCGGCTTCCTCCTCCGCCAGCGGATCCAACTCACAACCAGGTGGTGATCAGTTGACAGCTCTGCCCCTCTCTTCACCCGAGTGTCCAAAACACGCGGCCGGAGGTCAGATGACACAACTACAAAGTCGATCATCGACCTCCGACCTAGGGTGTCCTGGTGCCACGTGCACTGATGGACACCCTTGTGCTTGAACATGGTGTTCGTTATGGACAAACTGTGGCTAGCACAGAAGTCCAATAACAAAACACCGCTCGGGTTTCAGATCAGGGAGGCCGTTCCTCCCAATCACGCCCCTCCAGGTGTCACTGTCGTTACCCACATGGGCATTGAAGTCCCCCAGGAGAACAACGGAGTCCCCGGTGGGTGCACTGTCTAGTACCCCCCCCCAGGCACTCCAAGAAGGCCGGGTACTCTGCACTGCTGTTTGGCCCGTAGGCTGCCACAACAGTGAGAGACCTGTCCCCGACCCGTAGGCGCAGGGACGCGACCCTCTCGTTCACACGGGGAGAACTCCAACACGTGACGGCTGAGCTGTGGGGCAATGAGCAGGCCCACACCAGCTCGCCGCCGCTCCCCGCGGGCAACGCCAGAGAAATGGAGAGTCCAGCCCTCTCAAGAAGTTGGGTTCCAGAGCCCAAACTGTGCGTGGAGGCAAGGCCCGACTATATCTAGTCGGTAACGCTCAACCTCCCGCACAAGCTCAGGCTCCTTCCCCCCAGCGAGGTGACATTCCCATGTCCCCAGAGCTAGTCTCCATGTCCGGAGATCCGGTCGTCGGGGCCCCCGCCGTCGACTGCCGCCCGGATCTCTTGGCACCGGCCCCTTATGGATCCTCCCGCGGGTGGGGGGTCCACGTGAGGACGGCCCCCACGTCGCTCCTTCGGGCTGAGCCCAGCCGGGCCCCGTGGGGAAAGGCCCGGCCACCAGGCGCTCGCTGTCGAGCACCCACCCCAGGGCCCTGGCTCCAGGGTGGGGCCCCGGTGACGCCGGTCCGGGCGACGTAACTGGCCTTTGAGTATTATTCATCATAAAGGGCTTCTGAACCGCTCTTGGTCTGACCCGTCCCCCTGGACCTGTTTGCCATGGGGTGACCCTACAGGGGCATAAAGCCCCCGACAACATAGCTCCCAGGATCATTCGGGCACTCAAACAGATACAACTTTAACTGAAAAATCAGTTCATATTACTTTTCAAAAAATAAATGTACATTTAGATATTTATCTTCTGACTGTAATGTTATTTCAGCTCAACTGTTGTAGTTTTAGCTAAGTCAGTTATTTTTGGTCAAAGCTCTGATTAAAGTTCAGACAGTTAACATCACACCCCCAGAGAATGTTGATGATATCAGCTGTAAAGTGTCAATTCATGGGTTTCAGCGTCCTGTTTATATGTGATATTTTAAGTAACGATAACTTTTAGCCATTCAAAAAAATACAATATTTAGTTTTTAATTATTTGCTATGGCAACGATACTAGACGGTCATCCGTCTGAAACATGTACTTGTGGTCAGTCAGTCCTGGCTCTCTCTCAGACTCCTCTCCTTCCACCTCCTGTACTTCACCCTGCTCTTCTTGTATCCAAAGCGTGCAATGTCCACCATGAAGACCCATGCCAGCACGTACATGACCACGCCCCCCAGCTTCATGAGCAGGGCGGGGCGTGGGGAGGTGAGCTGGCAGTAGAACATGGCTGTGCCTACACCCACTCGCACTCCGGCGAACAGCGAGATGAAAAGCACGTCCACCACGTCACCAAGTACCGTCTCGTACAGGCCCATCTGGCGCAGGAACCAGCGCGCCTGGAGCAGAGGGTTGGTCAGCTCACTACCAAAGATCACCCCACAGGTCTCACAGCCAGACGAGCCCAGCCACAGAGTCAGCAGGATGCCCAGGATGCTAGCAGCGTGGTGGGCCAGCATGACGGGTCCCTCACTGCGGTGGAGCAGGCACCAGGACAGGTCGAACAGGAAGTAGCCCAAACACACACAGAGGGACAGCACCTGCAGCTCTGTGTTCTCTGAGCCTGGGTAGAGACATGAGTTTGTGAGGAAATTTACATAGTGTGCATTTAAATGTACACCAAATGCAAATCAAAATCTGATTATAATCTAATTTCTGGACCTTTTAAGATCATTGAAATGGCATGCAATCTGCAAAGTCTGTAATGAGTCATCAGAGGGACCATGATCAGAAAGAAATCAGATGATTTTGCTGTTTACATGTCATTTTAATAATCTTATAACTGCAGGAATCTGATAATAAGCAGACCTTTTGGAGTTTTGAGACACCCAGTCTTTAGATATTAAAGGAACTGTATGTAGCCTCCAAAATTCACTCACTGGGCTGCAGAGGCTGCACCAGCACTGATTAATGATTGGCTGCAGGTGCTGTGGTTTTGGTAGTGACCATTCACATCAGAGAGAGTCCTTTTAGGCTTAAACCAACTGGATTTCAGCATTGAAACTGGCAACCCAAATGAGAGACTCGTGTGAGGCTCATTTCTGCTCTCTGATTGGATAAATCGTTGTGAGAACCAAAACATCAAATTACAGTTGTTACCAGTAAAAGCTATTTGATTTGAACATGTTTACCTGGGGACACAGATGGGTTAAGTTTTTGGAATTTAAAATCTAAATTGTGCGTATAGTTCCTTTAAGTAACCCTGTTATTTCAATTACATGTACTTGCTGCTTGCTGCCTTTGTCAGAATTACTTTCCTGTTGAATTAAAGGTTAAATAAATATAGCTTTAAAAAAAAGCTCTGCTGAAGACCAGCTAGGTGATCAAAATGTGCTGGAGTCCCCTTTTGTAATAGTACTTTTAATGCTCATGTGCCCACCCCACAGTACAAATTAAGGGCCTCATTTTGCTAGGTAAAAACTTCACTCACTCTGAAGCAGTTTTCATTCACTACTCTTACTTGACACTGAGTTTATTATCTTATTTTGTGTGAAATACCTGTATTTGTGAATTATTGAATGTTTAGTGAAACAGTAGTTCCTGGTTGTGATCTGACCTGCGTGTGTGAGGGGCCAGGGGCCGTCGATGAAGACCACATAGGCGGTCAGCAGCACGATGAGGATCCCATGAGACAAAGTGACCAGGCGGCAGTTCCACTCTGCACTGCACGCCCTGAACGCAGCACACAGCAGTAGGTAAAGGGTTAACCAGCCCAGTACACTGCAGAGGACAGTACACAGCACCAACATGGCCACTGCAACACAAGTACAGACTAGTGTTGTCAAAATTATATAAAATCAGGTACTAATCAATATTAAAACTAGGTTTGTAACGATATCCAAATTTCTCACTACAATATTTTCACAATATACATCTCACGGTACGATATTTATTGCAGTATTTTGTGGAGGCAAAAAACAAAATTTTAATATGCTACTTTTTTCTTCTAAAATGCCTTGACAAGCCTGTAGTTCTTTCATAATCCAAAATTAAGATTTAAAACTACTTAAAAACAGTTATTTCTTCATGTAGTCTACGCTGAAACAGCAAAGGATCTTGGTCTATGTAGTAAATACAAGCTTATTTTATTTCAAACTGTGTTACATTCCAGGCAAAACAATAAAGCCCCTCAGCAGAAAAATTAGTGCTTGAAGGTTCGCTCTATTGCGTTGCCTGCAATGTTCCACAGAATAGCATTAAATGTACGTACTTTTATTCAATTGCAGTTTATTTGAATTGCTAGTACAGTTGTCAAAAGTATTGAAAATCTGATGCTTAAACGTTACTAAAATTTGCATTGAAATGAGATACTCATTTGAGCGAGCATTGATGCACAGGAGGCACATTCACAGCAAGAAATTAATCTTTCCTGAATAGCTTTAGAATGATCTTGAGCTGTAGCAGAACAAGTATAAGACACATAGACTAGTACACCTGTAACATGGCCTAGGGATTTCACCTCTTTGTCTTCATGGAGATAGGTAAGTTTAATTCCATACTAGAGAACATTTCAAGCAAAGCAACAACATCTCCTTGGAAACAAGCAAAAGGCAAACCCTTCCTCAGAGAAGTTACACAGTGTGTCTTTAAATAATCATACTGCAATGTTATCAGCTTTATCAGGTCAATACTAACCACTCAACTCTGGTTCATGGGCCCGTCCTCCAACAGCAGTCCCCAGTCCGAGCCCCCATCCCAGACTTGAGCACCCCTTCGTGGGCCAGTCGCAGCTCCAGACAGTGTGGTCAAACAGGATATGCTGTAGCCTTCCTCCTCCTCTTTCTCCTCCTCTTCAGCCATGATCTTCTTATGGGATTATTGCTCCTGGACACCTGCCTCTCAAGTGTCAGATATGGACAATACAAATGAGCTCCTAATGAACAAGGCTGAGCTAATGTAAGAGTTCAGACAGAGTGCAGAACCTTTTTCTAAACAAATGTGTTTTAAATAGCTCTAGATAACTCATGTTTCTCCTTACCCCACTCTCTCTCACCCTCACACTCTTGTATATAGCATTGATATATTTTGTATTTAATATATTTTTTATTCTCTTGCTATTTTTGCTTCTTATTTTGAATTTTAGTTCCATTTATATTTTGTTCTCTGTTATTATACTGTAATATGTGGGCTACTCTGTCCAACTTTATTAATCCGCTTGTGGATTAATAAAGTTTGTTTTAATAAAGTTTGTTTTTTAAATCTAAACTCCAGAATGGACTGAAACAATTTCAGTTAAATTTCACACACAGACACTGCATATTTAGGCTATGTGCTTTTCTCAAACAGAAAACCACCAGACATCACAAGGTGAAGTGCTCCACTGTGTTTTTAAACTCCATACACCTTCACTAGAATCATTTGGAAAATTTCAGACCTGGAGGTGCCAATCTCTATGTAAGTAAAAGTAAAAAGTAGCTGTTAACTTGAAAACCACCACCATATCATGGTGGAATCGAGCATGTTGAGCTTTGGAGATGTAGACAAAGAAATAAATGATTGATCAAACATAAGTGAATGAAAACAAACACAACTCCATGTATGCTTTTTAAGAGGTAACATAATATGGCTTAATCCAGGAATACATTCTGTGTAATGCAGGACTTTTAAACATGCATCCTTTTTCACACACTATGTAGTCCGTGGTAAATCCAAATTAGCAGAAATAATCGTGTTTTTGCTCTCATCTCCAGCAGGAGGCGCTACAACATAGCGCCAGCGTCTCCCCCTCCCCTCTCCCCCCTCCCCCCACATGACGTAGAGGCACACAGAGCGGAAGTGACGATTTGTTTACTTCCGGTCTCCCTCATACCACGCGCGTGCTACTCTGTCAATGAAACAAACCGTTGCAGTTTATCTCCTTGTCTCTTTTATTTAGTGTAATGTAACCTTCTGATTTTACACAGATGGACACGCACAGCTGAACCACACGTACGTTTACTACTTTTCTCATACAGACGCAGACTGGAACTAGCCTAGAGTTATATTTCGGCTATTCACTTAAAAAGGAAGTGTTAACGAATAGTGAAACCGGAGGAAAAATTAAGTTGACCATAATACAGTTTCAGCAATTAACATCAGATCTAGTTGCTAATTGTTTAAAGTATTTCTTAGATATATGAGCTACAATTTTGAATTTTCAGGGTAGAAATGTCAATTACTCTACTTCTCTAGTTAAAAAAAAAAAAAAAAAGCAAAAAATACAGTTTTAGGGCTTCCAAATTGTACTTCAGTGTGAATAACTGTAGCATCTGTGGTAGAAAGGTGATTGTGATGTGAAATGTGAACTTGTAGATTAAATGAAAATCTATTATGGGGACAACATTTCTGTAAGTATTTGTCCAGTAGAACTAAAAAATCGAGATTTTGACTTAAGTTATTTTGTAAATGTGTTCTGATATCTCTTACATATAGCTGTGTGGTTTTCATCTGCTAAAACTATCTAGATTTTATTTTATTTTTAATTTTTTTTGTGATACTCTGAAGTTAATCCTAATTTCTCAATTCAACATTATGTTTCACTTTGATTCACTGTTGATTCATATGTTTTTCTTATTCATTTAGTGGTCAGTCAAGTTAAGTGACCATCCATAGGCTCTTTATCCCTCAGAGAGGCAGAGGCATGATCAATTTGGGAAAAATATATTGCAATTTTTCTGACAGCAATTATGATTGATCAGGACTAGATCAAGGCTCACTTTGAACACATCTTTATTTAACATATTCTTTTGAAAAAATACAATTTTTGTTTTTTGGAGAACCTTGGTGTTGCTGCAATATATTTAGTATGTTTAACGATATTGATTATTGTGTCAGTCAGTATCGCACTGTAGATCTTTTTGCAATATATTTATTGTGCAGCCCTACTTTTGCCAATTCCCTCTTATTCCTTGTGTATTTGCAGTAGTGGCTGCTGTGAAGATGTCTGTGTCCTGTTTCCGCCCCTGCTCCACCCTTTCCTCCAGGCTGCCTCAGGTGTGTGGATATGCTACAGGCCAGACTTCACACAGGTCCAAGTCCAAGCTGAGGGACCCTAGAGGGGAGCCAGTGTTCCAGTATGTGGGTCAGAACAGAAAGCCCAGCCACAAAGTGTTTGTGTGGGGCTTCAGCTTCACTGGGGCCTTGGGTATCCCCAGCTTTGTGGTACCAGACAGCGGGAGAAAGAGACCACGCCAGTACCAGCTCACACCATACCGTCTGGAGACTGCAGACCGGGTACTATTACTATTATCATTATTATTATTTTACATTAAAGGTGCTGTATCTCATTTTCCATCCACCCATCCATCTATTTTCGGGGAGAGCAGCCTAAGCTGGGACTTCCAGACTTCCCTTCACCCCAGACACATCTGCCAGCTCCTCCGGTGGGACCCCGGCATTCCTGGGCCAGCCGAGAGCCCTCTAGTGTGTCCTAGGTTTTCCTCGGGGCCTCCTCCAGGTGGGACATGCCCAGAACACCTCCCTAGGGAGGCATCTAGGGGGCATCCAGAACACATGTCTGAGTTAACTCAGCTGACTCCTCTCAATGTGGAGGAGCAGCAGCTTAACACTGAGCTCCTCCCGTGTGACCAAGCTCCTCACCCTAATCTCTAAGGGAGCAACCAGCCACCCTGTGGAGGAAACTCATTTTGGCCGCTCTTATCTGTGATCATGTCCTTTCAGTGATTACCCAAAGCTCATGACCATAGGTGAGGGTAGGAACATAGATTGGCCTATAAATCGCCTGTCAATCTCACACGTCATCCTTCTTCACTCGTGAACAAGACCCCAAGATACTCGACACCCCCCCGCTTTAGGCAAGAGAGACCTGCTGCAGGTCCTGTCTCGATGAAGCTATCGGGGTAACATCATTTGCAAACAGCATGGTCCCCATGCTTGTTGACCCCAGTATAGAGTTGGTCTAGTGTTCCGTGACCAGGATGAAAACCTCACTGCTTCTCCTGAATCCGGGGTTCAACTACCAGTCGGGTTCGCCTCTTCAGTACTCTGGAATAGACCTTCCCAGGAAGGCTGAGAAGTGTGATTCCCCTGTAGTTGGAACACACCCACCAGTTCCCCTTCTTAAACAGACGGACCACCACCCTGGTCTGCCAGTGCAGCGGTACTGTCCCTCACAACTTGTTGCAGAAACTTGTCAGCCAAGACAGCCCCATAACATCCTGAGACTTAAGGTACTCGGGACAGGCTCTCATCCTAGAGCCTGTTTCCAGGTCAAAAGTAGAGGTGGAGAACATGGTCTACTCAGAATCCATGTCCCCAGCTTCCCAGGATCTAGGAGAAGCTCTCCCGGAGGTGCAAGTTGAAGACCTCACTGAGAGAGGGCTCCTTCAGATGTTCCCAACCAACCCTCACAGTACGCTTGGGCTTGCCTGGTCTCTCCGTCTTCCTCCTCTGCCAGTGGATCCAACTCACCACCAGGTGGTGATTGGTTGACAGCTTAGCCCCTCTCTTCACCCGAGTGTCCAAGACAATTGGCCAGAGGTCAGATGACACGACAAGTCGATCATCGACCACCAACCTAGGGTGTCCTTGTGCCACGTGCACTGATGGACACTCTTGTGCTCGAACATGGTGTTCATTATGGACAAACTGACTAGCACAGAAGTTCAATAACAGAACACCACTCGGGTTCAGATCAGGGAGGCCGTTCTTCCTGATCACCCCCTCCAGATGTCACTGTCGTTTCCCACATGGCCATTGAAGTCCCCCAGTAAAACAACGGAGTCCTCGGTCGGTGCCTCCCAGGGACTCCCAAGTCGGGTGAACCGGGTGAAGTCCAGTACATGGTGGCTGAGCTGTGGTGCAATAAGCAAGCCCACACCAACTTGCGAGGCTCCTTTCTCCTCAAGCAAGGTGACATTCCATGTCCCCAGAGCCAGTTTCTATGTTCAGCGATCCAGTCGTCAAGGCCCTCCGCATCGGCCTCCCACAGGTGGGTCCATGGGAGGTTGCCCCCACGTCACCATGTAGTCGGGCCAGGTGCTTGCTGTCGAGCACCCACCCAGACCTGGCTCCAGGGTAGGGCCCCGGTAACGCCAATCCGGGCAACTTAACTGACCTAGTCATGAAAGACTTCTGAACTGCTCATGAAGCCCTCGACAACATAGCTCCCAGGATCATTCAGGGGCTCAAACCCCTCCACCATATTAAGGTAGCTGTTCAAGGAAGGGTTATCTAATTTTTACTTTCTTAGAAACTTGAAAAACAGAACTAGTTCATTTTAAACGATTTGCAGTGGTCCAAAGTCTTCCTCGCTTACCTTATTCATTCAGAACATCATAATTATTCACTGCAATGTTTATTAGCACTTTTCACAACTTTCAAAGTGGAGTTTTGCCTTTAGTCGTTTAGTCAATTAATCAATTGACGGTGTCTTAGTCGACCAAAACGTGCATCGGCTGACTAATCATTATAAAAGCGCTTTTTACACACACCATTTTTAATCTACTAATTGATCGATAGGACAGGTCTTTAACCAAGCAAGAAATTTCTTTACTTGACTACAGCCCTGCAGTGCAGTTGTCTCTAGCTCCATTGTGTTTCTCCCTCCCAGGTCACATCTGCTGCCTGTGGCTATGGCTTCACCCTTCTGGCCTCCTGCACCACAGATGCCTCCAAAGTGTGGGGCATGGGCCTGAACAAGGACTCTCAGCTGGGCTTCCAGCGCAGCCAACACAGTCGCTGTGAGGCACTACTGATACTTTTTTCTTTATACAGACCACTATATATCTTCATTATTGGGAATTATTTCTTGCATGATCTTGACTTGTGTCAGTAGATGCTACATTTACTTGATATACAGATATCAACACAGATATACCCTCCTGTACTTTACATGTTCTTTGTGTATATTCCCAGTGTAAATTTATGGGTACGTCCTGAAGTCCTCCCCCATGGCCCTCTCCATCTTCTGTCTTCTGCAGAGTGGGTCTGCAGACCCACTCTCTCTCCTCCCCCTCTCTTTTTCCTTTCCTCACCTCCACAGACCTGACCTGTCCTCTCCTCTATCTTCCCCTCTGGAGACCCTCTCTCTCCTCTCCTCTCTCCTGTCCTCTCTCTCCTCTCCTTTCTCTCCTCTCTTCTGCAGACTCCCTTCTACAGACCTGATCTGTCCTGTGTATGTTCTCAGTGCCGTTTTATGAGTACGTCCTGGAGCCATCCCCCGTGGCTCTATCTCCCCCTCCCCAGCATACATTCCCTCTGTCCTCTCCTCTCTCCTCTCATCTCCACTCTCTCTCTCCTCTTCTCTTCTCTCCCTCCTCTTGCCTCTCTCACCCCCTCTCGCCTCTCTTCTCCTCTCCTCTCCTCTCCTCTCACCTCTCTGTTCTTCTCTCTCCTCTCCTCTTCTCTCCTCTCCCCTCCTCTCTCCTCCTCTCTTCTCTCTCCTCTCCTCTCTCCTCTGTGTGTTCTCAGTGCATAGTCTGGAGTCATCCTCCATGGCTCTCCCCCCTCTGCAGACATTCCCACCCTTCTGTCCTCTCCTGTCCTCTCCTCTCCTCTCTCCCCTCTCTCCCCTTTTTCCCCAACCTCTCCACAGACCTGACCTGTCCTCTGTGTTCTCAGGACAGAGTTATAAGTACGTGCTAGAGCCATCACCCCATGGCTCTCTCCCTCTCCTCCCCTCTGCAGACATTGCCTCTCTACTCTCCTCTCTCTCTTCCACAAACTTGACCTGTCCTCTCTGTCTGTTCTCAGTGCAGAGTTATGAGTATGTACTGGAGCCCTCCCCGGTGGCTCTTCCCCTCTCCTCCCCTCTGCAGACCCGGGTGCTGCAGGTGGCCTGCGGACGCGCTCACTCGCTGGTGCTCACTGACCAGGAGGGAGGTAAGAACCATATCCACTCAAACCTTAAAGTGCATATAACAGGTTTTCACGTTTTTCTAATTCTGACTTAGTTTGGTGGGATAGTACCTGTGGTAAATGTTTATAATTGTTTTACATCAGTTAACTGGCAGTTTGTGGAAAAAAAAGTTAAAGAAAATATCAAAAAATATAGGAAGTAGTGCTTAGTAAACGTAAACTTTTTCCAAAATGCAGTGACAATTTACAAACAAGAAAAGCATTTAACCTCCCTTCAACAGAATAAAGATGTTGTTTATTGATCTAATCGTAACTCTTTATATAATGTAGGTCATTTTCACATATGTTAGTGCTCTCTGTGGACTAACCTCAGTGCACACTAGTTTGCTTAGTTTCCGTTTAGTTCTGTTTACTTCACTTTTGGGTCGGCCTTGTTCACATACACTATGCATCATTCACCCCAAACACAACACCATGAACCACTTAAGGGTCCATCAGCTGATCGCCAAAGTTATTTCTATGATAACGCTTCAAGGATCGAGTCCAGTGAATACATGCACACATGCTCACTTCCCCTATAGGCAGTGGTTTTCTTTCACCTGTGGCTAAATACATTGTGAGGACTGTACGCACAAGGTGCGACCCACAGTGCGAGTGGAGCCGCTCTGAGAACTCCTCTTTCAAGCGCTCTCGGACCAGTCATTTACTGTGGTCCAGAGTGGGACTGTGGGGTGCACTGGCTCAAGCGCACCGCTCTCAGAGCGAATGTTCTTTTATGTCGACCCAGTGTGAAAACAACCTTAGACAAGTTTTGGTCCTTGCTTGCTTGCTTACTTACTATGGTTGCTAGATGAAAAATTATGAAGGTGGCTGCCCGTGTCCAACCAGGAAGTAAAATTATAAACTTCACCAAAAAAAACAAAACCAAAAAAAACAAGGTTATTTGTAGTAAAATGTTAACTATGTTGTAGTGAAATGAGTAGCCTAACCTCTCATATGCACAAGATTCACTGCTATGGAAATACAGTGTATGTATTTATCACAAAACAAATATTGTTGATGTTAGTGAGGGTTTCCTATTGATTCATCCCTTGCAAAAACAATTCGCTTCAGACTAGTGTTGTTACAATACAAAAAGTTCAAACTCAATTTCGAAACTAAGGAATAGAGCGGGTTCCAGTACCAAAAAGATAATAAAAAACACCAGATGTTTAGACAATAGAATGTGATTTTCAACATTAAATGGTAGTACTTTCTTTTATATTACCATGTGGCCTTGTATCTGTGTAATCCCTACAGTCGTCCCGGTAGCTTCCATAGTGGTCCGTGGGCATGTACTAGTCTGTGTGGTCTTATACTTGTTCTGCTACAGCTCAAGATCATTTAAAAGTTATTCAGTAAAGGTTAATTTCTGTCCTGTGAATGTAACTTTTTAGTACCAATACCTGCTCTAATGAAATGATCTTAGTATCAATTAGTAACTAATTTTTGATACTTTTGACAACCCTATTGTACTGTACAGCAGTAAAAACAATTCACTTGAGACATATAGCACCATGAGTTTTGTGATGAAAACACATGTATTCACATTGTATTAGTTTCTTAGTCTTTTTCACAGTGTATTAGTTTATTAGTGTTTTTCTGTGTTTAGTCTTCAGCATGGGGAATAATGTGTTTGGCCAGTGTGGCAGGCCCATAGTGGAGGATGAGGTGTACAGGTGAGTCACTGCATATTCACACTGTAGAGTCTACAGCACATTACACATGACTGATTGCGTCTCTGTGTTGTGTTTGCAGTGGCAGTCACATCATCCACAAGATACAAGGGTTCAGTGGAAAAGTTGTCCAGGTACCACCTTCTTTTCTTAAAGTGAAACTACTCCAAGTGGGTACTATGTATTTACTAAAGCTGCGTATTTAACAGAGTATAGTTGTATTAAAGAAGGGGTATGTAGCCTGCCTCTGAGCATTTAAAAAAAATTACTAATCACAACTGAAGCTGTGTTGCCAGTGACTTAACCTACAGATAGAGGACTCAAGTTTTTCTCATTCTCAGTATACGGACAGGCCATGCCTCATGAGCAAAATGTGTCTTGTCTGCTCTCAAGATCAGAATAATTCTACTGCATGCTGTCTGCTTCTAATTTAAAGGCATGTTGTCCAGTAGCCTGCTAGCTGTTGTTAGATTTACCGTCACAGCAAAACACCACTCTGGTCTCTGAGAGCTGTGAAAAGTGCTTATAAACTCATTGCGGTGAATAATTAGGATGCTCAGAAGGCAGAAGGTAAGTGGGGAATAACTCCTCCTGCTTTCTGATTGGATAATCGTCTAGAGAACAAACAGCATAACATTAAAGCAAGTCTTCATAATCTCCGTTTAACACATCAGTGAATGAACAGTGATAAGTGGTTTTGTGTTGTGTTGTGCAGGTGTCGTGTGGGCAGGACCACAGCCTGTTTCTCACTGACCAGGGGAAGGTGTACTCCTGTGGCTGGGGCGCAGACGGACAGACCGGTCAGTACTCCTCCACACTCCTTTGTCTTTTCTAATTGTAACCTGTGTAGGCTGTTTAGAAGAGTTTAGTAATGTCATCATGAGGCTATGTTCACACTGCTGGTTTCATTTTTTGCCCTAATATGACTTGAATTCGGCTTCATTGGCTCTGGCTCCAATTCAGTTTGTATTGAAAAATGGTGGCCCCTCTCTCTGTAACTGCTGCTGTCAGGCTCGTCATTCTGACCTTAAAATATTGGTTTTAACCTGCGCTACATGATCTTGGGGATTTTATTTAAATCAAGATATGAACATTAATGATATTAATAACAGACCAATCAGGTGCCTTCTTTCCCTGAGATTGTTCTCGCTAGCGTTAGCAACAGGTTTGATTGACAGATGCCGTGTCTCAATTCGATGGGTGGACACTTCGAAGTACCGTTCAAAGGTCCTGGCCGACGAAGGGTGCTCCTCTGCGTAGCCTCTGTTGACCGCAAAGGGACAGGCCTACGCCACGGAGCACATGTCAACTGATGTCTGTACTTTTACAACTAAAGAGGGGGTTTAAACTTAATTGGTATTTTGGGAAAGAAACTGTGACAAAGACAAAATATCAACTTTTGTCTGTTTAAGGTGAAAGAAAATCATAACAAATGTTTAGTATATTGAACACTGCAAAAAGTTTTTTAAAAAGTTAAAATGACTTGAATTAAGAAAAATCTTAATTTGGGTAAATTTCACATCAAGTAAAACAATCTCCCATTAGAACAAGCCTTTTTGTACTTAAAATAAGAAAATACATCTTGTTACGCTGCAAAGAAACAACAACGTTTTTAACTTAAAATAAGAAAAACAATTTTATGTTACTTGAATAAAAAAAAAAAAAAATATGTTGGTAGATAATTTTACTTGTCAAGTCAAATTTACTTTAATCAAATTAAAGATCCTATATTACACAAAATTGGCTATTGTGAGCTTCAAGCCATGTTAGAACATTGGCTCTCCCTCTCTCCTCCCCTCTGCCGATGTTCCCTCTCTCCTCTTTTCTCCTCTCTCCTCTCATCACCCCTCCTCTCCCCTCCCCGCTCTCCTCCACAGATTTAAACGTTACCTCATCAAAAACATACCTGGAGTTGTGTTTGTTTCATTCACACGTTTGAGTAATCCTGCATTATTAGTCTGTCGACATCCCCAAAGCTCAAATTTCTCTCTTCCACCTTGTGATGTCATGTAATGGTAGTTTTCAGGTTAACAGCTACCTTTTACTTTTAGTTCAGTAGAGATTGTCAAGTCTGAAATCATCTAAATTATTCTAGTGAATGTGTATGTCAAATCAGTTCAGTGGTCAAAACGAGCTTTTTTCAGCTCAGACTCAAAGTCGTACTTGCCCTCAAGTCATTTGGAAAGACTAGTCCATATGTTTATTACTACACGGCTGGACTATTGTAATTCTTTATATGTTGGTCTTGACGCGTCCTCCATACGCCGTCTGCAGCTGGTACAGAACGCTGCTGCGCGCCTTCTGTCTGGCAAAAGACGTTCTGAACACATAACTCCTGTGCTACAGAGTCTTCACTGGCTTCCAGTGTCCTTTAGAATTCAACTCAAAATCTTGCTTCTTGTTTTTAAAGCGTTAAATCCACTTTATTTATATAGCACATTTCATAAACAAATTGTTTCCAAAGTGCTGCACAGAGACACAGTGACTAAAAATAAAAATGAAAAGAACAACAATGAAAATACATAGATACTCATTTAATTTCACTAATCTTACAAAAATAAAACCAGTAAAATCAAATAAGAGCAACTCTATAAAAAGTGCAAAAAAATAAAAAATAAATAACTATACATAAAATCAATATAATACAATAAAACACATAAAAATAAATAAAAAAACACAGAGGACCACACAACTCACGCGGTGTTAAAAGCCAGAGAATAAAAGTGGGCCTTAAGACGAGACTTAAAACACTCGACAGTGGGAGCTGTTCGAACGTGAGGGGGCAGGGCGTTCCACAGTTTAGGTCCAACTACAGAAAAGGCCCTGTCCCCTCTGGTTTTAAGTCTGGTCTTAGGCACCACGAGCTGGAGCTGGCCCTCAGACCTCAGAGCGCGCACTGGGGTGTAAATTTGGATGAGGTCCGAGATGTAATCCGGGGCCAATCCATTCAAAGCTTTAAAAACAAACAATAAAATCTTAAAATTAACTCTAAAATTAACAGGAAGCCAGTGCAAAGACGCAAGAATTGGTGTGATATGATCATGTTTTTTGGTTCCTGTTAAAAGTCGTGCAGCAGAGTTTTGGACTAACTGCTGTCGGTAAAGCGAGTTTTGCGAAATGCCCGAATAAAGTGCATTGCAGTAGTCCAGGCGAGACGAAATAAAAGCGTGCACGACTTGTTCAAAAAGTTTAAAAGATAAAAACGGTTTAACTTTGGATAAAAGCCGCAGATGATAAAAACTAGATTTTAAAACGCCATTAATCTGCTTGTCAAATTTAAAATCGCTGTCTATGGTGACGCCAAGGTTGGTGACTGTGGGACGCACATAATTTTGAAAAGGTCCCATATCTGTGAGGATACTGCCAGAGCCAAACAGTATAAGGTAAATGGTCTGGCACCTGTGTATTTGTCAGAACTGTTGTCTGGGTATGCTCCTGTAAGAGGCCTGACGTCCTATGACCAGTTACTTCTAAACTGTCCCCGCTCGAGACTGAAAATCCGGGGGGACAGAGCATTTGCCGTGGCTGGTCCCAAATTGTGGAACAGTCTTCCCATAAGAATTCGGTCTGTGTCTGACATTGACAGTTTTAAGTCTCTGTTAAAAACTCACCTTTTTAGTCTGGCTTTTGAGACGAGTTCAGCAAGACATTATTTAGTTATGAGTTATTGTTGTTATAATTTTGTTTGTATACTGTAATGTTGTCATTTTATGTGTTATATTGTATAGCACTTTGGGCAGTGGTGACTGTATTTTAAATGTGCTTTATAAATAAACTTGACTTTGACCTTGTATGAAGTTTAAAAACACTGTAGAGCACTTCCTGTATTACCACATGACATCACATGGCGGAACAGAGAATTTTCTGTTTGACAGAAGAACATCCAGCCTAAATATGCAAGGTTTGTGTGTTAATTAACCATGTGTGAATGAAACAAGATACAACTCCAGGTATGTTTTTGATGACAACATGTTTACATAGATCAGAAAACAGCATAATATAGATTTATAGAGATATTCAGTAAATGCATATTCTTCCACACACTGTCTAGAGCCCTCCCTCATGTGCATGTCTCCTCAGGCCTGGGACACCACCAAACCAGCCCCTGTCCGGTAGAGCTGGGGGGTGAGCTCACAGGGGTACAGGTGCAGCAGGTCAGCACATACGCAGACTGCAGCCTGGCTCTGTCCCAGGACGGAGAGCTCTACGGCTGGGGCAACTCAGAGTACAGGCAGCTGGCCATGGCTACGGACCAAACACAGGTAATTTGACGCCAAATTCATATTCGGTATTTTATGTCAGTGTAGTTTTTTCTGTGTATAGACCAAAGCAACCAGCTGATGTCATCAACATACCCTGGGGTTGTGAGGCACTGCTCTGTCTGAAGCTTCTGTCTGAAGCTCTGTGATTTAAGTTAGACTTTAATCTGAGCTTTGTTTTAACACAATCTGATCAAATTGTGTTAAAACAAAGCATTTAATTATGTTCTAATGGAAGATAGGGGTGAGATTTAATACGTTTTCTTCTTCCCACTCCTTTTCGAGCTTAAATAAGAAAAAAATGTGAATTAAATGTACTGGATACATGTCTTCATTAATCTGCTCGAAATAAATAAAGAAATTAAATGAAATTTAGCTGCAACTACAACAGATGAGTAGATTTTGTGCTGTTAAACATGTCTTTCTTAAATAACATTACAGTCACAAGCTAGCTAGTGTTAGCAAACAGTTTTTCAGTGAGTCACTCTCACCGTTTTTTTTAAAACAACTCAACAGGACCATGAACATTGATCACAGGCTTCTGAAAATGTGTATTTTTGATCATTTAAAATCTTGTCAGGCAACAGCAAAAACAAAAATGACAAAATGTGATATTTTCTGAATAACCTCAAATGTTTTACTGTCTGGCAATAAACTGTCCATCTTGTATTTATCCAATTACAGGTGAGGCCTGCCACTTCACAGACCTGACCTGTAACTTGGCCCCGTGGCATCACCTGCTTGTGTCTATGAAGACAGATTCAATACCTAACTGTGGATAATTATTGGCAAAGCATCTCCATGGAGACAAGCAGGTGGTGGATCCGCCATTAGAAAAGTGTACCTTTAAAATAGTGAAGGTTGCTATTACGGTGTTTCTTGATTTGGACTCTTGGATGAACAATTGTGGTTTATGTTTGTGTTTTGTTTCATTCAAACAAGTTTCCGGTTGTTTTCACACAGCCACTAGTTGGGTCAACGCAAAAGATGGGATGCATGAAATGGGAGGTCTTAGAGCAGTTACACTCGCACTCTGAAGCAGGACGGGTGTGGTATAAACGCAGCCAACCTTGGGCCGGCGTATGCAGTCCACGGTGCGAGTGGAATTGGATAAAAAGCGCTCTGATCACATATATTTATATTAATGGGCGCTGCGGAGCTGACGCCTGACAAGGCAGTTTGGATCAACTTAATATCAGCGTCTCCTCCTGCCTCTGTCTGGGCAGGTGAGCCTGTAACCCTTTGCTGTTGTCACCAGCGCCCAAAGTCCTCACTGTATATTTAGCCACAGGTGAAAGAAAAGACCACTGTGTGTTGCACCAGCAAAGTGAGCGTGTGTGGGCGTATTCAAGGAGCGATCAGCTGATGGACCCTCACCTGGCCCATGGTGCTGTTTTTGGGGTGAATGATGCGCGGTGCATGTGATCAAGATCGACCCAAAAGTAAAGGAAATAGAACTAAATGTAGTGCGCACTGGGGTTGGTTCAGAGAGCACACTAAGATCCTAACACACAGACCCTGCACCTTGTGATGTCATGTGGTAATACAGGAAGTGCTCCACGTCCTTTTAAACTCCATATATCTTTGATTGTAGCCCTAGAATTGCCAATCTCTACTGAACTAAAAGTAAAAGGTAGCTGTTAACTTGAAAACTACCTCTTCATGACATCACAAGGTGGAGGAGAACATTTTAAGCTTTGGAGATATAGATAGACTAATAAACCAGGATTATTCAAACATACGTGAATGAAACAAAACACAACTCAGGGTATGTTTTGTGAGAGGTAACAACATTGTAACATGGCTAAAAGCTCACAAGAACCCATTTTGTGTAATATAGAATACATATATTAAAAAATGACGTTTAGTGTGACCTCCAGGTGAACTCCCCGCGCAGGCTGCCCCTCCCAGACTGTGGCAGAGTGGTGCAGGCGGTGTGTGGAGGCTCGCAGGTGGCAGTGCTCAATGGTAAGTCACACACAGGTCTACAGAATGGATTCTAATCGGACTGTCTCTGTGGAGTTTGAGTGAAACCCAGAGCCATTGACGTCTGCAGCTGCTTCAGCACAGATCAAGCAGACAGTGGCAGGGCTCAACCAATAGGAGTCAGGTTAGAGGGAAGGAGGCAGAGCTGTCTCAGAGTGCACAGGTGGAGGTGGAAACAAATTATTTACACTTTCCCATGGGTGGGGGGTGGGAGTGAGTCTTGATCTGAAGAGAGATTTCTGATATACCCTACTCTGAAGAGATGTGGTGGTCTTATGCCTTCCTTTTGTCCCTCCTCAGACCAGGGGGAGATGTTTTGTATGGGGTTATGGCATTCTCGGTAAGGGCCCGCATCTGTGCGAGTCCCCCGTCCCGGAGCAGATCCCTCCTTCCCTGTTTGG
>JAIEZT010001243.1:18223731-18476231 GCA_019594935.1 Periophthalmus modestus
TTAACATGGTATTAACAGTAGCTAAAAAGCATGCAGCCAAATCAAAAAACTCATTGGAAAATCTTATTATGGAGTAAAACCGTGGGAAGGGCCATGGGTGAAGGTGGGGAGGAAAAGGAGAGTGAGAAGTGCCAAGAGGGAGTAGATGTAGCAAAGGGGACCCAGTTCTGGTCTCTGGGCAGGGGAGGTGATGGGGGTGCTGCTGGGACTGAAATCTCTGTTGGGGCTGTCACAGACAGGTTCAAGACCTGTGACAAGGGCCCTGGAGAAAGTGACGCTGGAGATGGATCGTTCACTTGGGAAGGTGGCAGTGCTGCTGAATTCCTTGCTGGGGTTAGCTGTGGTGCTGCTGGTCGTGACTCCTTTGCTGGGGGAGGTGGTTTTGTGGGGGAGGTGTGGTGGTGCTGTGGTGCTGCTGACACAGTGGCTCGGTCTCTGGCTGGTGCAGCAGCATGCTTCTCCCATTCCCCTTTTCTCTCACTGGCTGCCTGTCCAGGCCAGTGCCTCAGAGCGTGGAGGAGGTTATCAGCACTCTCACTCCACCTCTGCCCAGGTGGAGGCGATTTCCCTTGAACAGGTCCTCTCGTTTCCAGAATAGATCAAAGTTCTCAATGTAGTGCAATCCTCTTCACATGCAGTGAACAGTGTGTTCAGCTGAAACAGCCAGATAAATTTGTTCATTTTCCTTCTGTCTATGCTGGGAAGAGGCCCACTAATGAATGTCTAAACCTCCACTTGATCAAGCTCCTCGAATAATTAAATGAAATTTCTTTTTAAGATTTCAGTTTGTTCCATTCCGGTGTCAACTGCACCCACGTGCACAATCAGCTGTGTTGACAAAATGTTTGGCAGGAGTTTTTTTTATCTCAGAAACAGTGTGAATGGGATACGAGCAAGTTTGCATTCCTCTGTGGCTCACATCTCTGATAGCACTGTCTCCTAACAGCAGCGTATCTCTAACCTTGACGTTTGGCACAGATCGCCTGTCTGCCTGCTCTCTTTCCCCAACTTCATTGCTGTTGACTTCAGTGAATTTTCTGTGGATTTTCAAGCATCCATCCAAACATTTGATGTGTCATATGTGAACATGGCATTAGAAGAGGCTTTCCTGTTCATCTGGCTCCCCCTGGACACTGGTTGTGATGATGCAGGACACAGAGGGAAACTTTTGCCCAGATAGCCTCTCCTCAAAGTCTTCTGACACAGGATCTGCTGACCCTACCTGACCAGTCCTCCTGTTAACCTGCACTGAGACCTTTGGGGTCAAAGGCGACTGAGAAGCGCAGTATGTTTCTGCAGCTAAACTTGAATTTCCTTCGGGACCAATAAAGTATCTCTCTCTCTTTTAGGAGATGTGCTTGCCCTTTGTCATTTATATTGTAAAGTTTACTACCAGGGCCCTGACTCCACTCGACTGGGCTGAAATCTGCAGGTCTGATGAGAGAGAACACTAGCATCTGCTGCTCTCTCTAATAAATGGAGCCAACTGTTCAGTGCACTGCAGCTGTGTGGAGTTATAAATGTCACAACATAACGGCAGTCTGTGAGTCAGATCTACATTGTGAGAGATGGCATGCCTAGAGAGCTCAAGGAAACGCTGGAGAGCCCAAGAAAACGCTCGCTGGCAAGAGTCACCACTTATTGATACTTTGCTGCTCATGTCATCAACATTCCCTGGGGATGTGACACTCTATTACTTTAATCTGAGCTGTATTTTAACACAATCTGACCAGAAAGGGCTGATTTAGTTAGAACCACAACAGGTGAGGTTTGCTAATGTGTGCATTGTGTCTCCATGGTAACTGCTGAACGTTTCAAAGACAAATCTTGGATCCTATTGAATTATTGAAAAAAGGGTTACTTACAAGCTTACTTTTTGTTCTAGTTTATGGAGATATAATATACAGCCTCTAGTTTCAAACCTTTAGATGCACTGCAAAAGTCCTGAAGAAGCTGATCATCCAAGCCGCTTCTTCAGTTCTGGTCAGATTGCTGGTGGACACTGCCTTACATCTATCTGAAGGGAGAAGCTAACTACACTGAAACTGCAAACACCTATTGTTTACAGTTTCTGTTTGTAGGCTAGCTGTGAAATCACTCATTAGGGGTTTTAATGACACAGTGCACACTTAGGGTAGCACAATAGACCTAGTTTGTTCCTAGCTCCTCCCTCCTCCCCCTCCTTCAGATACATATAAGGCAGTGTCCACCAGTAATCTGACCAGAACTCAGGAAGCGGCTTGGATTAGCAGCAAAATGTCTTCACTCCTACAACGTTTTGCCCAGTTGACAGATTTTATATTTGACTCTCGCTAGGACGACTGAGGCATAACACAGATATCTTTACATGCTTTATAACAGGTGATGAATTTAAAACCCATCACTGTACTCTCTATGAAAATGTAGATTGGCCATCGCTGTCTGTCAGAAGAGAACAACACTGTAAAATGTATTTATAAGGGACTACTTGACATACTGCCTGAATCTCTCACTTGTTTGTTGAACTTTGAATACAAGATCTCATGTCTCTTTGTTTAAATTTAAAAAATGGCTGCACTAGAACAGAAAAGAGAAAAAGCTTCCTTTTGCTGCTTTTGCGTCCCACAAATGAAATACATTTCAAGAACATGCAAAACTGGATACACTGATGCCACTAATTCACTTTAATAATCTGGTGACAAGCATTTATAATCACACCTGTTTTTAATGTTTTACATAGACCTGTTGTCGTGATGAGGGGTGTGAGGAGGACCAAAAGATGCGGGACTTGGGACAAGTTTAAGGGTGTTTATTGACAGAACAAGACAAGTGACGGGAGAACATACGAGGAGCTGGGTGCAGGGGTGCAGGTCAGGATCCAGAGGTGCAGGGAACACGAACAGGATGAAGACACACAGGTAGCACCACGGTGAGACAAACAGACGATCTGGCCCAGAGTGCTGGGTCCTGGCTCCTCTTATTCCGTTCAGGTGGTGTTGATTGCGCTGATAGAGTCCAGGTGCACGTAGGAGGAGCCAGGACTCCTCCCAGCTCCAGGCTCAGACAGGTGAGGGAGGGGCAGGGCACACACAGGAGGCAGGGACAGGACAGGGATCATGACACCTGTGCAGTTGTTATTATTGTTTGGTTGTATTGTCTAGCCTCATTGGACACTCCCTGTATAAATAAAGATAAATGAAAAACAATCTGAAAATACTAGGATACAATTGGATGACAGAAACTGTTTGGCATACATGGTGGATGGTGTACCCAGAGCCGAATGCTCTCCAGCTTCAAGACCCCTGTCTGTGAGCTGCAGCCACCCACTGGGCAGGGGAGAGCTCTTGGTTTAAAGTTTTATGCTGCTTTCATGGCAATTCAATCAGTTTTTTGGGAGAAATGCAGTGCATATTGCTGCAGCATACTAATAAATAATATCCATAGATTCAATAGCATACGCTATTGAATCTATCTATGGATGTATTAGGATTCTTTCGCTTAACAACATCTAACAGGCAGTTGTCAAAAAATGCCTGGATGTATAGACAATCTTACCAAATTATTGAGTCTTTGATGTCGGAACAGAACTGCATGTGGCTTGTGCTCTTGCACTTTAAAAAAAAAAAAAGTGTACTACAGTCACAACTGAGCCTGGTTCAGTGCTTTAACTTGCAGATAGCGGACACATACAAGTTTTTCTCATCCTCAGGACAGGTCATGCCTCATGTGAAAGACTCAGAACCTCCAGAATTCACTCACTGAACTGCAGAGGCAGCACTAGCACTGATTTTCGATTGGCTGCAGGTGCTTGGGTTTAGGTAGTGATGATTCAGATCAGATAAATTGCTTTTAGGTTTAAAGAAGACATACTGTGCTTGTGTCTGCTATATAGTTGTAATCTATGACACCCGCGGATCATTAAAAGTTATAATGATTTGCTAATTTTAAATTGCAATAATCATCTAAAACGACGATTGCTCAAGCATGCATGAATCACTCCAAGTACAACTTTGAGTGTGTAAATGAGAAGGGGAAACAACTATAACATGATTAAAAGCTCTGAAAAGTCGATTCTGCATAATAGGTCTGCGTTAAATCCACTAGATTTCAGCATTGAAACTGACAACCCTAATGAGAGACTCATGTGAGGCTCATCCTGCTTTCTGATTGGATAATCGGCTTAAGAACCAAAACACCAAATTATAACATAAACAACTTGGGGATCACGTCTAAAGTTTTTCTAATTAAAAACATGTTTACCTCGAATCTGGGGACACAGTTGGGTCAAGTTCATAAAATTTTAAATCTAAATATTACATACAATTCCTTTTAAAAGGCACAAAGCAATAGGACAGAAAGCCCAACAGGAGTAACTTACATGTTTCTAAAAGAGAAGACATTACTGCCAAACAAATTAGCACAAAAGGCAAAAATAGTCTTAAAACAATGAAGAGCCACTCACTTAACTCCTCTTTAGATTCTCCTTTATCCTGGTGTAGTCCATATACACTGCCTGGCCAAAAAAAAAAAAAAAAAATGCCACCTGGATTTAACTAAGTAAATAGGTCCGAGCCTCCTCCAGTTGGTCGGGTCGAGGTTCTTCAACAGTCTGTGCTCAGAGAATGAGGTCAGCTGACACCTGAATATACTGAATGACCAGGTTATTGCATCAGTGGATTTTTTCTTCCCTGATGCTCGGGCATATTCCAAGATGACAATGCCGGGATTCATCAGGCTCAAATTGTGAAAGAGTGGTTCAGGAGCATGAGACATCATTTTCACACATGGATTGTCCACCACAGAGTCCAGACCTTAACCCCATTGAGAATCTTTGGATCTGCTGGAGAAGCTTTGTGCAGCGCTCACACTCGACCATCATCAATGCAAGATCTTGGTGAAAAATGAATGCAACACTGGATGGAAATCTTGTAACACTGGAGAAGCTTATCGAAACAATGCCACAGAGAATGCGTGCTGTAATCAAAACTAAAGGCCGTCCAACTAAATTTTAGAGTGTGTGACCTTTTTTCCATGATGACTTTTTTTTTGGACGGAGTGTATATGTCTGAATTGTTAGGAAATGGCCCCATTAGGTTGAATCAATCTTGATGTTTTAATAACTTTACTACTAGTAGTAGAGACTCTTATAGTCAGACCTGTATTTTTGTGTTACACTTTGACATATTTCAGCATCATGTGACACTTCTGAAGCAGGCAGCCGAAACATGACAAAAACACGGGTTTGTCCTTAAACTTTTTGGAGATTTTTGCCATCTTGTAACATTGTTCTCTCATGAAAAACATCCCCGAAGAGGTTTTAGATGTCATCACGCATGTTTTTAGTAAATTAGCAATCTCTCCCAGGCCCTATTTGAACCCTCCAGTTAGCAGTATGATCCTGTTCAATGCTGATTGTGTTGTGATAGCGTTCTGAAGGGGGAGTGACTTAACGCTGGGAGCAAAGGGACGGGAGGTGTAAAAACTACATCACCATTCCCCTTACATGGTTTTGTTTCAGCCCTTGAGCCATGCGTAATCCTCCCTCACATAAGTCGAACAGACCTCCCAAAGCCTCCAACAATAAAAGTGCTACACAAAATGATGGCGGACGATTAAGAGTCATCTGCGGATTGTCCTGGTCCACACACATGACCTTAATACGCATATGAGTGTAGTGCACAGAGTACAGCTGCAGTGGGCAGGAGGCCAGGGGGCTCAGGGAGGTGACAGCACACATGGCACAGACTGAGGGACTGGTCACAGAGCAGGTCTGACCTCTCGTGGTCATACACAGTAACTACATCTTTTGGGTTAGGGCCAGAATCAATAACAAAAATTGCAGATCTAACAAAAATGTTTTGTGATAAATCATGATTAAAGATAAACCCTCATTGGCAAATTATGATTAAAGGTGCTGTATGAGATTTTTACTGCCTTAAAAACTAAAAACTAGTTTATTTTAAACAGTTTGCAGTGGTTCAAAGTTATACCTCACTTATTTCATGCATTCTGGACGTTTTAATTATTTACCTTGATTAGTTTATAAGCATTTTTCACAACTTTCACAGAGTAAAGTGGCGTTTTACCATCACACAAAAGCTAACAACTAGCATGCTAACGTGCACTTCCTGACTATTGGACAATAAAACGCTTTATAGTTTGATTATTTTGACCTTGAAAGCTGCTTATACAACATATCTGTTCAAGGGAAAAGCAAATTTTGCTAAAATACATGGGAAAATCTAGTACAGAGCCTTTAATTCATTATTTTCTTGGTTATAATGCACCAAACTGTCAATACCAACAACAGACCAAAGTTCATAATAGTGTCATGGTTTTGTTCATTTAACTTGATATAGACTTAAATATGAATGAATACAACTAGATTACATTTTAGTTAATTAAAGCACTTGTTCATTTGTATGTTGTAATTAGGTTTGCATCAGCTATAGTCCTTTTAACATTCTTATTTCAAATTGATTATGACTGGACCATGGATTATGACACTTTATTTCACACCACCCAGGTGAGGCACTACAGGCAAAACTTTTTTTTCTCTAAATTTTCTCAATTGTAAGTTATGGGTTTACTATATATGTCAGCATGACTATAGTTATGTACATGGGCACATGAGAGGTGATAAATACATGCTATGAAACAGCACAGAAGGGCAGATCAACAACGTGAAGTATACTAAAGAGGAACAGAATCCAACCACACAGTGGCTCCAGGTCTCAGTATGACCAAACTGTGCACTGCCTGGATTGATTACAAAAGAAAGCCTACAACTGCAATGCCACACACATGGATCACCCTGAATGTCTGGAGCTGTACAACACATCAACAGGACTCTAAGATGTCCTTCATTGCACAACTCATGATGACAGAAGTTGTGCAAAACCAGCCCCCAACCTTGACTGCCTGGATTGATTACAAGAAAGCCTACAACTCAATGCCACACACATGGATCACTGAATGTCTGGAGCTGTACAACATCAACAGGACTCTAAGAGCCTTCATTGCAAACTCAATGAGGTTGTGCAAAACCACCCTTGAGTCCAATGGCAAGCCACTTGCACAAGTGACCATCAAATGTGGCATATACCAAGGAGATGCACTGTCTCCCACTGCTGTTCTGCATAGGCCTGAACCCCCTCAGCCAAATCATCAACACTGGCTATGGATACCAACTCAGGAATGGGGACACCGTCAGTCACCTCCTCTACATGGATGACATCAAGCTGTACGCTAAGAATGAGCGAGACATCGACTCACTGATCCACACCACCAGGATCTACAGCTTGAGATGGCTTAAGAGAGCTGGTCTGAAGGATATATATATATATATATATATATATATATATATATATATATATATATATATATATATATATATATATATATATATATATATCTATATATGCGCTCAAAGAAGAGCTGGAGAAGGCCTGGAAGGTGAAGGCCTCAGTGGTGCCGGTGGTCATCTGGTCATCGGAGCACTCGGGGCAGTGACCCCCAAACTGGAGGAGTG
The DNA here is from genome assembly GCA_019594935.1 of Periophthalmus modestus. Lineage (NCBI taxonomy): Eukaryota > Metazoa > Chordata > Actinopteri > Gobiiformes > Gobiidae > Periophthalmus > Periophthalmus modestus. The sequence continues at coordinate 18,231,242 of JAIEZT010001243.1, forward strand.
GTTACAGTAGATCCCAGGAAAAACATCAGACATCTCAGTCCAGAAAAGTGCAGTACTAGGAACAGCAAAGATACTGCGCAGAACCCTCAAGCTCCCTCGAGCTTGGAAAAAGAGGGGATAAAGACCACCCGCGGAGGGTGAGGAGAGGAGATTTTTTTTATATATATATATATGTATCCTGCTCACCCTCTGCAGGTGGTCTTATCACCTCTTTTTCCATGCTCGGGACCTCTACCAGAGGCCTGGGAGCTTGAGGGTTCTGCGCAGTATCTTTGCTGTTCCTAGTACTGCACTTTTCTGGACTGAGATGTCTGATGTTTTTCCTGGGATCTGCTGTAGCCACTCCTCCAGTTTGGGGAGGAGTGGCATTGCACTGTGTTTTTAAACTCCATCCACCTTCACCTACAATCATTGCCACTCTCTACTGAACAAAACATAAAAGGAGCTGTTAACTTGAAAACTACCACTACATGACATCACAAGGTGGAACTTGAGCTTTTTGAGCTTTGGAGATGTCGACAGACAAACGTGTGAATGAAACAAAGCCCCACTTCAGGTATGTTTTTTGAGGAGATAACAGCATTCCAACATAGTTTAAAGCTTACAAGAGTCAATTTTGTGTAATCCTTTAATAACCTTTCATCACTGTCAGAAGCTAAGTTCAAGTGAAAATTACACAACAACAAACTAATAAACTAAAAATAGTTTAGTTTCACCACAGTGCAATAAAGGCAGCACAAACATTATATCATAGAGATACTGCATACATGGTTTGGGACTGGTTCAGTCTTCGTTCAGTCTTGGTTTATACTTTAGTCCCAGTAAAATAACGGCATTGTTGTAGCCATGTTTCCACACAGATTGGAGAGTAAGTTTTTCAGTACCATGGACAGCGCCCCACACTTTAACACTACACTTGCACAGGCTCTCACTGCTGTGGCTCTGACCTCCTCAGCTGGTCTCTATATCCCACAGGTTTCATTATTCAGTTCAGTTCTTGAACTTTTTTTTTTTCTTAGAGTAAATGTGTCCTCCTCTGGGTTAGTCCTTGTTTAGAGCACTCGAAGCAATGCATTTGCAATTGTAGTATATTTTATACTTGATGTAACCCTTGTCTAGATATTTTTTTAATAGATGTGTAGCATGATTTTTCAGTGCCTTAATATGTGCATTGCAACACTGATATTTCTCCAGTGTAGGATAAATAAATGTAATTTGTGGGGTTCAGTTAAAGCAGATCTATTATGCAAAACTGACTTTTTAGAGCTTTAAACCATGTTATAGTTGTCTCCTCTCACCATTTACTCACCTGAAGTTGTATTTGGAGTAATTCATGCTTGTTAGAGCAATCTTTAATTGCTTATTTTCAAGACGCCATTTTGACAATTAACTCCCATTTTATACAGGTCTCGTACATTATAACTATATAGTATCCACAAGCACAATATGGCTTCTTTAATACTTAATTTGTGCATTTCTGGTTTCATCAGATCAGAAAGAAATTACTTCTGAAACACCACGAAGCATACTGCACACTGAAACAACCAGCGCTGCTGTTCCTTATCCCCCCAGGTGAGGGCGGAAACGCACTCACTAAACTGTGAAACAAAACGAAGAAAAGATCTGATCTGGCGCATGCGCAGTGCTTCTGTCTGTGTACACTGTTGCTAATGCTAAGCTAACACTACAGCTCGTCCCTCCGCAGCGTTCACCATGGTCCAACATGTCCCCGGCACCACCACACCTCTGTGCGCCGTGCCTAATGGACCTTTCACCTACGCACTGATTTAACATGAACCGAGTCAAAGTGCACAGTTAGTGAGTCCGTTTCACTGGTCACGGAACTGCAGAGCGAGCTGCGGTTAGCCTGTGAAGCTAACTGACGCTAGCCCCGTGAACATGGCGATTGTGTCTGGCTCGTGCGGCAGAGTAAGCGGCGCCGCAAACGGACCCTCTGTCCCGGGCGCAGGCTCCGTGTCTGGCGTGCCCTCTCAGCCCATGGTGGTGGTGTGGGAGTGGCAGGACGATCAGGGCTTCTGGCGGCCCTACAGCGGACAGGTCAGCGCCTACATCGAGCGCTGTCTCTCCCCTCGGGGACAGAGGTTAGCGGGAGCCGGCCTCACAAGCATCTGCCTGGGACACTCCGACCCGAGTCTGTCGCAGTACCTCATAGACATCCCGGGCTTGAAGCAGTTTCGGCAGGACACAGGTGAAGTGTGATTTTGTTTGTTTGCTGTCTAATTCCCGCGAGCAGCGTAGGCCCTGCTCACCCGAGCACGTCATGATCATCAGTTTATCGTTGAATACGCTGTAATCTAAAATGTCACTGAGGTGGAGCACATTTCTCCTTTATAGTAGGTTGTGCTGGGTAAGTGAAAAGATGCAGTGTCCTCTATTAATGGCTAAGATCGAATTATTGCACGTAAAACTGTATTATGAGCTGCTGCATATAATATTGTGCTTTGTTTGAATAGTGAATTCCTTCCTTCATTTTTTGGCGCAGGTAAAACCCGTTCTGTGCGCCGCTCCCTGTTTGCCCAGTCGTCAGGCCTGGGCAGTGGTGTGTACTGGGAATGGGCCAACGATGAGGGCACTTGGACACCGTATGAGACAAGGACCTCCATCCTGCTGGAGCACAGCTACCAGGCCCGTCAGGGGACTGCCGATCTGGGGTCTCACGGCTACAACTATATAGTGGACCTCACATCCCTGTCCCAGGTTAACAAGTCCACTGGCTTCAGAAGACAGGTGCGCCGCCAGTGTAACCTCCCATACCCCCTGGCTCCCTCTGGGGCCCCCTCTGGACTCTCATCTGGGACCCCCGCTGGCCTTCACTCTGGACTCTTGTCTGGAGCCTCTGGCCTCCTCTCTGGGGCCCCCACTGGACTCCCCTCAGGGGCTTCGGGACATCCCTCTGGGGCTTCTGGACTCTCCTCTGGGGTTACTGGCCTCTCGTCTGGGGCCTTCTCTGCACTCTCGTCTGGTGCCTCTGGACTGTCCTCTGGGGCCCCCCCTGGACTCTCCTCTGGACTCTCGTCTGGACCACCGTCTGTTTCCTCTGGAACTGTCTCCCTGCTAGCAGGGGCCCCTGGGACCCCTTCGTCCCTGGCCTGCTCATGTCAGCAGTGTCTGAGTCACAGCTCCACGGGGCCCATGTCCAGTCGCTCACGCCACTCCTTTTCCTCAGGAAATCTGACCCGGCCCAGTGTGCAGAGCAGTGGAAGAGCTACGGCCGCTCACCCCACGTCTGTGTACTCGCCGTACCCCAGGAGGCCTCTGTCTGTGGGCAGCGTGTCCTGGGGAAGCCCCTGGCTCCCACCCACTGCTGCTGGTCATCCTTCTCCTCATCCATCCAGCTCTTTCAACGGGATGAGGTCAGTCAAACTGCTATTGATAAGCTGATGTGTTAAATGTAGGTGTAACATTTCTGTAAAAATGATTTGTACATTGTTGCTTTCCTAAACCCTTTAGAGTATGTACATTGTGCTCAGTGTTTGTCCTTCTTTCCACAGTGTTCCCTCTGTGTCAGTGCACCTAAACGGCTCCACCAGTGTGAGCTCTGCCCTGGCAGGTAAATCCTCTCACTCTCCCCATACTTTTTGTGTGACTGTTCATGAGCAGTGCAGGGCTGTAGACTAACTTCCACTAATAGCCAGTAGCACTCTTGGACCAAAGTAGATCTTTCAGATGGAGTACACAGGTCAGACTGCACTTTGGCTGGCGGCTTGGGGCAGTGCTGGGAGAAGGGAGGGGGTCAGCACTAAACTGTCCGGTGGGTGAGGGAATGAGACGTTTAGTGGAGAGACTGCACAATATGCTCCTCTCTTTCCCACTGCACCGTGATGCACTGTTGTGGCAGTGCACACATCTTCAGCACCTCTGTTGTTGCAGAGACATGCAGCAACAAAAAATGATCGCATATGCAACTATTTTGGTCTATAGCCCTTTGATGCTGGTATTATCTCAAGGTATTGATACGTATTGATGTAACTCGCAGAGTGTGTTTTGTTGTGAGTTTTGTGTAGTTGTAGTACTGTGTATTCTAGAAAAGACATTCCCTTAGACAGTTAGATGTAATGTCAAACAGCAGGCTGAATGAGGTGAGGTAGGAATAGCAGGATGAACAGTTTCCGAGTGATTGTCATCTATTAATAGATGTCCTTAAAGTGCTGACCAAATGGGAGTGTGTTGTGTTTAAAGTGGACATTTATATCCTTTTCACCATGTAATAATGGTGATCCCTTATCATTACCTTAGTTGGGGTAGTTTTAAGATTCTTATGTACAGATCTCTATGTCTATGCCCATTGTGATGAAATTAAATTAAATAGGATTAAATCAGCTGAGCAGACACATCACAGCAACATCACGCAACACTTTTGAAGATGGCAGTGGAGTGCAGCCCAAACCTTCAAGGTATAAAATAAACAGAGGTCTGTACATAAGAATCTAAAGTATTATCATAACAGAGTTTAATTAGTTTAAATTTTAATCCTGTATTGTCCTGCATTTGAATTTTGAGTCCTCAGAAAATTTCAGTTTTCACCTACCCCCTATCTCTGCCCACTGCTCTGTGCTTGCTGCTTGTTACGATGAAAGGTACCTCTCAGCTCTGCAGCTTTGAACAGGAATTCAATGTGTCTGTTTCTAGACCTATCAAGATAACAAATAGCAAATACGATGAATGATATTATTTAAACTTATTTGCCACTGACACAATAACCCTAAAGCAGGATTATCCCCTCAGACTATTCCAGATGTACAATATTGTTTTTGGTTGTTTTTTTTTTAGCTTTCTACCAAGATGTTTTATGTCATCCATGCATGTCGAAGTATTTTTGTGAGCTCTCCTGGGCCCTATTTAAACCCTCCTTATGGTTGGCTGTAAGATTCTGTGTAATACTCAACCCACAAGCCTATGTCACCCATGCCACATGTTACACGACAATTCTCTATGAATATATAAAAACATTATCCAAAACTACACAGAATGTTGACTAACCTAATGCGGTGTGCAGTAGTTTCATTAGTGGCATGCACACGTAGTGTATTGTGATAGTGCTGTGAAGGGGGAGTGGGTTAGAACAGGGAGCAAAGGGGGGGTGAGTCAGCCTCAAAAATTAAAGTGAAAACTATAAAACATGTTTGTTATTTTCAGCAAATATAGTATTTTCAGAACAATAAAAACACTGTGATCTAAATATGTTATGTGTTAGTTAATACCGCATGGAAGTAAAATACCCCCTCTTTAAAAATATGAACTGCAATAAATAAATAGCAGAAGGAAGATTGCATATATGAGTCATAGAAGTTATGTATTCAATCTTATCAATCTCATTACAGTACAGAAAAATAACAAATTCCCATACCAATACAGATAAAAACTGCACCATGTATTGAATGATAACTCAATACAGTAATTATAGTGACAGGCCTACATCTTTCTGTTAAGCAGTTTTAGATCAAAATTGTGGTATACGATAAACACACTCCTAATGTAAATTCATGATCTATTATTATAGTTTAGTATGAAATACTAGGGGACAAAAGCACATCATGGCTGCAGCTCATGGGAGTGAGGAGCAGATGATTTTCTGCTCAAAGTTTGTGTGAAAAATCTGCAATGTTAAAAGTGTGTACTGTTTATGCTCAAACTCCAAGTGTTGAGGGCAAACCATTATAACATGCTTACATGTCTTAAAAGTACATTTTGAATTATTGTCATCTTTTTTATATGGTAATTAACTGATATCTTAAAAGGTATGGTATTTTTGATCTATGTTAAAATGTTGTTTCCTCATCACAAAGAGACCTGGAGTTGTGTTTTGTTTCATTCACACATGTTACACTCAAATCCTGCATATTCAGACTGACTTCTCCTCTCACTTAGAAAAAAACTGTTCCACTTTGTGATGTCATGTGGTAATACAGGAAGTGCTCCAAGTGTTTTTAAACTCCTTACACCTTCTCTAGAATGATTTGGATAATTTCAGCCCTGGAATTGACCATCTCTGTTGAACAAGAGGTAAAGGGTAGCTTTTAACTTGAAACCTACCGCTTCATGACATCACAAGGTGGGACAGAGCATTTTAAGTAGTGCTGGGCGAAAATAAAATTGACATTTTTATTTATTTTTTTGTAGGAGTGTTTGATTTTTGATTTGGGAGGTGATGTGGGGGAAAGACATGATTTACACTTTCACAACATTTAGTCTGATGTCACTGATTTCAAAGTCTGTTCTGGCCATGTGCTAAACTCCTCTGCTTTTCTATTCTCTGAGAGTTACATATACACACACAATTTAAAAGCTATTTCATGCCTCTGGTCTTATTTTCTTCGCTAAAGCGACATGTAAAATAACAACACTGAGTGACAACGTGGCCAGGCTGGCTCTGGTTCAGTTGTGCAGGTGTGAGTGCGGGCGATAGAACGCTCTGTATTTTCAATGCAAGAAAGTGGGGGAAATAAAATCTAATTTTCTTCCAAATAATTTTGAGCTTTGGAGATGTAGACATAATAACACAGGATTACTCAAACATATGTGAATGAAACACAACCCAACTGTATTTTTTGAGGTAACAACATTCATTCATGGCTTAAAGCTAACAATGGTTATTTTTTTGCATAATATAGAACCTATAAATGATTAATTACAGTTAGTCATGGTTAGTAACATTTTCTTAATTTTTGTATACCAAGTTGTGAATTTAGACAGATTGGCATACTTTAAAACATGGGAGAGGTAAACAACATTTGTACATGTCTTCACTGATAAAGCTGCCTTCTGCTGCCTTGTGCTTTGGAGAATTGCGTGTGTTTTATTGAAGTGCTTTTGTGCTCATAGTAAAATTAAATGCATCATAAAATTTGATATTGACAAGTATACACTGTAAACATGCAGCCTAAAGTCACGTGGGATCAAGTGGCTAAGCAGACACCAGCAAATTATCACCAGTCTTTTACTGTCTCACAGCTGTCTCCATTTAAATTAATGATCTAACCTTGAACCTGCATAAGAGGCATAAGCATAGCCAAACACCTGTATATTCAAAATTGATCAACTACTGCTTTGTGTTCTGGCTGTGAGCACACGGCCAGGTAAATCTGTCACGATAAACACCATATCAATTTATTGTTCAATACAACAGGTGGAACAGTCTTTTTTGGGGTTCAATATTTATCGTGGTACTTTTTCTTTATAGTGGGAACTTTTTGTTAATTTTCTGAACTATGACAAGATTTGAGCTGTAGAGTGCTGAATAAATAACTTTTAGAATTCATTAAGAACTCATTAAGTCTTAAGTCAGGTCATGTTCTTTAACTGTACATATAGAATACTTTTTTGGGAGAGGAAACACTGTTTTAGGGTAGTGTCAGTGGCATAATGGTATTCAGTATTATCGTTTATGGTCTGGATTTTCTTCAGCAATATATTGCATTTGAAAATGTGTTATTATGACGGGGCTAGTGCCCTCTGTTGCACTAATGGACTTTTTGCTGTTGAAGTGGGATTCACGCTGCCTCGCTAAATTTTGGAGGGCACTGTTTTTAGGTGACATGAGTGTTCTTAGAGTTGCCATTGTAACATTTTTCATTGTTGATTTGTCCCTCTTGCATACCACCGCTCGCTCTCACCTCACTGCCCCCTCCTGCCCCTCCCTCTCCATCTCACCTGCTCCAGGCATGGCCTCCATTTTGATGTCGGCGGTGGGCCTTGGCGTGCACTTCCACAGTGCGGCCCTACATCAGCAGCCTCTGCAGCCTCTGCAGCCTGCACCTGTGCTCCAGCCTCCAGCTCCCTTCTCTGTGCCCGTACCTGTGCCAGTGCCAGTGCCCCCAGGCCCAGCCGGCAGGCCCAGCCAGCCCCACAGCAGCAGTTCAGTTAGAAGTACTAAAAGGCAGCTGAGGAGAGGTAGCCACCATGCACTGCCTCTCGCCCCTCACCCCACTCTCCATTGTCAGGCATTCACTCACTGAGTGAGCTGCTTCTTGTCCAAGTCAGGAGATCTCATGTCTGTGTGTAAAATCATAATTATTGTAGATTCCAAAAACATTTACAGGTTCAAAATGGAAAGAATTGGGAGCCGTCATTGGTGTTAAAACAAAGATAGTGTATTTCACGTATTTCTATGATAGGATATTTGACCAACAGTTGTAATGTTGTTATTAATTCTAGTTAAGAAAAAAAAAAGATGAATGGAGCAACTCAGAATCATGACTACAGAAAAAAATGTGAAATTCCTGAGGTGGGTCAACTCTGAATTTTAATGGAGATTCTAATGGCAAGAAAACTGGAAGCAATTGTTGATAGTAGTCATTTAAAGAGCAAGGAAATTGCATTGCTAACCTACCCAACCCTTTTTTTTCTGTGAAGCAGATTTGTTTGTACAGGCTCTGACATCATTTACAGCCCTTATCTGTTGAAGACAGGGCTGCCAAAGGGAGATGTGAGGCCCTGTAGGAAAGTCCTGTTAACAAGTGTGCAGGCTTATTATGACATACACTGTCCACTTCACACGCATGGGTTTGTCCCATTGTTTGGCTTGTCTCATGTCTTCAACTTGATGTAAAAGAGCTTCTGTGGTCGTCCTCAGAGCCTGAAAGCACAGGGCTGGGTCACCTCTTCAGAACCTGAAACCTGCTGCAGCCTAATTATTTTGTCAGACTTTGAATGCTTCACTAAGAATATTGGGATTTTAGCCCAGATTTCCTTCTCGAAAAGCTATGGCCTATACAATTTGGATCACCTGCTGGTTTTATATACAACATACATACCTGCTTCAAAGTTTTATGCTGTTTTTTTTGTTTTTGTTTTTTTAGTAGCTCATTAAGATTTTTCCCCCTAAGCAAGTGCAATACTTTACGTTTTTGTTGGTCTCAAGATATTAGCATGACTGTATATCTTGAAAATTTCCGATCGGTTCAGTCATAATTGAATCAGCTTTATTTATGGACAGTTGATGGAGTTGAGCAACCAACCTAAATGGTGGGAGGCCAAATATGTGTGTTCATGTGTTTTAGTTGTTTTGGGTACTGTGTCCAGTCAGCTTTGTGTGCATTCAAAGTGCCATTTTCACTGACCACAGTGCACATTTCTGCTCCCTTTTAGGTTCCATAATCATAACACTGTCTGTCAGCTTTGTTCTGCATGTTATGATTTAAATGAGCATTTACATTTCAAACTGCAGTCATTAGTGACAGAAGTAGATTAGAAAGTGTATTGCACACAAACTGCTTTCAGCTTAGTGCCTGACTGTTACTGTCCACATGTCACTCAGTGAGTAAGGCTTATGTCTGTATCCTCCTCCCTCACATCCTGATCTGTCTGTCCTGTCTTTCAGCCTGTGCTCAGAGGCCAGAGGAGGTGATCCAGCGCTACATGGAGGTAGTGGTTGGAGTGCCAGATGAGGTATGCATCTTTACTGAAATGGCCAAATCAGATCTATGCCTGGGTTAAAACTGTCTTCTCTTCAGGACTGCATAATCTGTATGGACCAGCTCTCCAATCCTTCCACTTATGAGCTCCCAGCCAAAGAGGACAGATGCCCCGTGATTGAACCCGACACTGTGGGCAAATTCATTAAGTGTGGCCACACGCTGCATATGCTCTGTATGCTCGCCATGTACAACAACGGCACCAAGGTATGGAGCACTGCAGCCACACAACTGCGCAGACAGTGGCTCTTAGATCACATTAGTTTGTGGCACTATTATCCTTTGAGGTAATGTGCTTATGTATAAAAGCACCTTGGTTATCTTTAAAGTGCCCATGACAGGTTGAACTACTCATTTTACTAGAACACCATTTAGATCATTACATTGAGCTTTACAAAAAGAAAATACTTTTTTCCTAGTTTGGCCATTATTCTTCCTTTTCAAATTTTACTGGGTGAAAACTTTTATTTATACAGAAATGCATATAAAAAATATAAGAAAACACCTTTATTTAGCTGAAATCATGTTTAAAGTATGTGTGAAACTTGTGCCTGACTTTTGAATAGAATTCTCCCTCGTGCGCTGTCAATGTTTTTGAACTCTCTATTTCCTGTGATTTTCAACATTTTTCAACTTTACTTTGCAAATTGCTTCTTGATTTGTGTAAAACTATTATTTATATTTAGATCAGGTATAATCCCACCAATTTAAATAGAAATTAGAAAATACTCAAAACCTGTCATAGACACAAATTTTTTGCATAACACTCTTTTCAGTTGACTAGACATTGAAGTGAACGACCTGAATGGTGCCGTTAGCCTAATTAATATGCATGCGTGGTTCTTCACATGCATAAATGAAAGCCATTAATGGCTCCTTTCACAGCTCATTCACAGATCAAATGTGAATGTCCAGTAAATGTGGATACAGCCGTAATAACTGGGCCTATGTGAGAGCAGACCTGTGTTTACGTGTGGTAGAATCTCATAATCGAAGCCCAAAAGAAGCATTAAGGCAGACACATTTACAACACTCACTGCTCAGATAGGCTGCCTCTCAGATCCCAAGTTTTTACAAATAAGAGTTCTGACCTAAACCAATTGCCTATAATAAAAATAATAATAAATAAGTCATTGAACGTAATTCACAAACTAGGAACTTGCTTTGGTGTTATGGTGCAACATTAAACACAGAATAATAATATAAACAATGATGTAATAAAAATAAGGACATGCATTAAAATAAGGTAAAGAAAAAAAAGAAATGGTTTGATTTACAAATAGAAAATTTATAGTATGGCAGAACAGCAGTGCAATAGCTATCAGTGAAAGTAGGTTAATTACAGTTGTTTTACGTGACAGCAACTGGTCTTGAGTGAATGCTGTTGGGACTCCTGAGTGCTCTATAACTCCTGAGGGGAAGAAACTGTTCTTGTGGAGAGAGGTTCTGAACCCTCTTGCCCGAGGAGAGTCCCCTAAATAGTCCATGTCCAGGTGAGAAGGAATCTCCTTGGGGAGGTGGACTTTGTCAGGGCTCAAATTGCATTCAGTACGAACGCATGGACGTATTGGTGTGACGGCAATGGTTCATGCCCACTACTGTCAGCAGAGGGAGCTGTAATGCACATCTATTTGCTTGGAAATGGGAGGGTTTGAACTTGCTTTAGACATTTGTTTCTAAAACACACTATAAAGTCAAAATAATAAGTCCGCTTTAAAATGACTTGTGATTCAGGATGGCAGCCTGCAGTGTCCCTCATGTAAGACAATCTACGGAGAGAAGACAGGCACCCAGCCCAAGGGCAAAATGGAGATCTACAGCATCTCCCAGTCCCTGCCCGGCCACCCCGACTGTGGCACCATACAGATCATCTACAGCATCCCGCCAGGCATCCAGGTACAAAACTGCTTCAGCCAGTCAATACTTAATAATGCACTGCTGCCTACCATAGTGTAACTTGTGTGTGTAGGGCCCAGAGCATCCCAACCCAGGACAACCATACACCTGCAGAGGCTTCCCCCGATTCTGTTTCCTCCCTGACAACGCCAAGGGACGCAAGGTAATGTCTAATCAAGTGTACCGAGGAGCAGGGCCAAGCAGGCTGCAGTGTCTAAAGCTCTCCTCTGTTCATCAGGTGCTGGAGCTGTTAAAGGTGGCCTGGATGAGGCGTCTGATCTTCACTGTGGGGACCTCCAACACCACAGGAGAGCCGGATACTGTGGTGTGGAACGGCATCCACCACAAAACCGAAATGATGTCCAATCTGTCTGGACATGGTTATCCCGACCCCAACTACCTGGACAATGTCCTGTCCGAGCTGGCCTCGCAGGGAATCACAGAGGACTGTCTCAGAGCCCACAGCTGAACCTTCGGAGCTCTGATGGAACATTTGAAGAAGCACTTTAGGTTTACAATGATTTAGATGAACAGCACTGGCATTTGTCCCAATCTGCCTGTATGTGACTAGTCTTAAGGCATCCAACACAAATGACAAGGATCTATTCATATGAGAGACGGTGTCCATATCAGGGCTGCAACAGTTCATTGGAATAACTGACTAATAGACTATTTAAATAATCACTCATTGTTATCTGGTCTGTACAGACTCTAAAACACATGCCAAAAGACATTTTGTTACACACAAAGTGGCATTATAAAATTTAAATGGCAAAAACACAAACATGATTTTCATTATTAACACTTAATTCATAAATATTCTCCATCTAGCAGCCTTCAGTCAGCAGATTTGACCTTTTCATCTGGATAAAAATGTAAAATAGAAATAAAACTGTACAATATTGAAAAATGTCTGTGTAATCCCTCAGTCGTCCAGGTCTGATTCAGAGCAAAAGACGAAGTTTAAATCTGTCAAATGGACAAATCGTTGTAGGAGTGAAGACGTTTCGCTGCTCATCAAAGCCACTTCTTCACATTCTGATCAGATTGCTGTTGGACACTGCCTTATATTTATCTGAAGGGAGGGGCTAACTACACTGAAACTGTAAACAGCTATTGTCTCCAGTTTCAGCTGAAGCTACGCTATTCAGCCTTTAACGATCCTGCTATTGTTCTCTTGGTCTTTTGATGACGTAACAAGCCATACATACATACATACATAGCCATGTTAGAACCTAAAGCTCACAAGAGTCAATTGTGTGTAATATAGGACTTTGAATACAGTATGCTTCTGTGTAAAACTAAACTGAATGAGGTCTTTGGAATCCCTCAGTCTTCAAGGAAGGTTCCATCACAAAGGAAAATCTATTTCTGCCAAATAGACGAAGTGACAACATTTGGCCACTCATCCATGAGGCTTCTTCAGTTCTGACAAGGTTCTGATAAGTCACTACTTTATATCCGTTTGAAGGGAGGAGCTAACTACATTGAAACTAACACACTAGTAGTTTACCATAATGTGTTATTAGTTAGGTGACATTTCACATCTTAGGGTAGTTAAATGGACCGGTTATTTTATTTTGCATTATTGTTCAAGCCCTCAATGGGTGATTTAACTCTTATTGGCGTACTCTTGCTATCCCCAGAGCCCAGCCTATAAGCAGACTAAGCAGCTGCTTAGGGCCCCCAAGAGCCCATACATTTATATTTAAAATAATATATCACGTTTTACTGGACACAGGGCTTGTGTGTTTACAGCAGCCTAAATATCCCGCTCAAACGATTACATTTATATCTATAGTAGCAAAATATCTGCTGCTGCTACATGTGTTTTTGAGGAGGGCAGAGGTGAGGGCAGCTATATGTTTACACCGGTGTGGTAAGTGATGAATAAACTCAGATTTTCACGTTTTGAAGGCAGTAGAAATCAGGTATAGTGCCTTTAACTAATAACAAATACAACTTTTCTGTAAACAACTAGGATGTGTTAGTGTCAGTGTTTGATGCTTTGCAGAGTGGACACTGTGGTATGCTCCAGCACACATTACTATAGTATTAACAGTGGTCCAGTCTCATAAAATAATTTTTAAAAATCCCTGACTGAGACAAATTGATTTAATAATAAGTATTAATAATAATGATATACTATAACAGTTTTAAACAGGTGAATTTTCAGAGCTTTTTTTTTGAAGATGGTGAGTGTGGATGAGTCTCTCGTGTTGGGGCAGGAGTTCCAGAGGGTGGAGGCAGCGGTGGAGAAGGCCCTGTTCCTCCCCCAGATCTTATGCTTGGTCCTGATGGGGGAGACCGGAGGTTGGCATCAGCTGATCGGACAGAATGGTTGGGTGTAGGGTGGTGGATGAGCTCAGAGAGGTAGATGGGGGGCTAGGTTATGGAGGGGCTTGTACACAATGGTGAGGAGCTTGAAATTAAATGAATTAATCCAATCTGAGGGTGTTTTAATGTGTAAGATTAACATGTTAAAGGGTGAAATATGTTAATCTAGCAATTTCGAGTCAAACAGCTGAGCAGATGCCAGTGTATTGCCTCGGTAAAAAACGATTTCCAAATGTTATAGTAGGTTTTCTCAGGACATCATATCTGCCAGCCACTCTATATTTGAAACCAATATATGATCAAAGACAGGGGTCTGAGTGTCCATCAAACTACTTCAATATATGGATACATCTGACATTCAACTGCTACATTCTCTGCAGTCTCAAGAGAAGTCCCATGATGTTTGGTGTATGTGTCCCATCTCTGCTCCACTTACCCCTCCCCGTCAGTGGCTGGGAGTGGAACACAGACTGTATGTATTCCTCTTCTCTTTATACAGTATGGACTGGCAGCAGGAATACTATAATGAAAGATTCAAGGAGGTTGTGACTTGCCAGCTCCGCTACAGTCTTTGGAGCTGTCTCTTAGCAGTCCAGCTTTATCAGGAGCTAAGAAGGTGACAATTCCCCCCGGAGTGTTTCTGGAGAATGAAGATATGAACGGCACTGACTGATCTTTGACCAGTAAACTGAATGTCAACGAGTTAAGGTCAAAGGAAATGTATGTAAGATGATTTTGAAATTAAATTTCATAAACATGACCCATCCGTGTCCCCGGATATGAGGGAAACAAGTTCAAATCAAATATAGCTTTTACTGATAACAATTGTAATGAAGATTTATTCTTAAACACAGTTTCAATGCTGAAATCCAGTTGGTTAAACCTAAAAGGACTCTGTCTGATCTGAATTGTCACTACCTAAACCCCAGAACCTGCAGCCAATCATGACTCAGTGCTAGTGCAGTCTCTGCAGTTCAGTGAATGAAATCTGGAGGTTCTGAACTTTCACGCAAGGCATGGACTGTCCATATACTGTAGGTTAAGGCACTGGCAACACAGGTTCAGTTGTGATTGTAGTCCCTTTTGTATAACTAAGAGCGCTGGTACAAACCTCCTTTAACTATAAAACTTAATTTTAGCTGAATACAGTTGAGTGCCATGCTGTGAGATGTGAATCAATAGTTAAGCATGATTGGCAGTAAAGTGGCTCAGGCTGGCACCGCCCTCGACTAATCCTGCACAACACAGAATATGTTGGTTTGATTTAAACTGATACTGAGGCCTCTTTTTCAGTTACATGTATTTTTGTTGAGTTATACTCAGGGCCGGCCCAGCCTATAAACAGACTAAGCAGCTGCTTAGGGCCCCAAGGCCACCAGAGGCCCCCCAAGAGCCCAGACATTTATAATGAAAATAATGATTGGGATTGGGATTTTTACTAAAAAATAAATGGCACTTGGGTGTTTATACTACTCTACATATCTATCTTAAACGATTAGATGTGTTTTATTTCCATTAGCTAGATATGTCCAGCCTACATTTTTTGAGTCAGGCATTAGTGTGGACAGCTACATGTTTACACCGGTGTGAAGGACCCCTCCCTCCAGGTGCACTCTGGGAGAGGCGCCGAGGCAGCAGAGGGACATTTGAATGAGTGTTTTACAGACTAGTAAAGTTAAGTTTATCTAAAGTACAGGACAATATATGAAGAGCCCTGAAGAAGATCGTTTTGGGAAAGAGGGACTTTTCAGAGAGGAATTGAAATATGTCCCACTTTACACCATTGGACCTGCAGGATAAAAGAGTGAAGCTGGACGAGTATAATTCTGCAGACAGGACACACCTCAGAGCAGCAGAGGACACCAGGTGAGTTCGTTTATTACACTGGCTGTTTTTGGTTGTGTCTCATCCTTTTGTCTCTAAACATCAGATGATGTGAGTGTAGTTAAAGCAGGTCACTGCTCCTGTGACACATTAACAACGTTGATTATGGCACAAACCTCTGTTACATCTGCTGAACGAAAGAACGACCCGTGAACGACTCCTGAATGTGTTGTGAATGCTCATATAAGGATGCACCGATACCACTTTTTGCAAAACTAGTCATTCCTTCATTTTGAATACTTGCCGATACTGAATAAAAATACCGTTTCCAGACATTATTTTTACTGGTGTTTGATTATAGTGGTAAATCTAATTAATTTAATAGGATTTTTCTAGTATAGGATACTTTTTCATCTTAGAAAAATTATATTGTCACTGAAACTATTGTAGGTAGCACCTGGCCTTAATATTTTTACCACTTCCTCTTTGCAGACTGTGCTCCGCGCTGCTAACGCGCTAATTGCTAACACGCTAACTGCTAACGAGCTAACTGCTAACGCGCTAATTGCTAACAAACTTACTGCTAAAGCGCTAATTACTAACGCGCCACTGTTAGCATAACAATGACTGTTGTGTTACTTTTACCACTGCCACACTTTGACCAATATGGACATTCTGCACCTCTTTTAAAAGCTCTGAACCCACTCTGGTCAGTTGCTAAATGTGTTTGTCAGTTACAATAAGGTAGAATGCATCACGAGCAAATAATCGCCAGTGCCACTTAGCAACATTACCATGCTACTATTGTGAACACAAGTACTGCGCTGATATCCTCTGTGAACTATAAACACATTTAGAGCCCTAAATATTTGTATATTTCATATACTCTGTATCACTACTCATTAATTTCCACATTTACATGAAATCACACAGACATAAATATAAAAATAAGGTGATTTTAATCCTCACTTATTTAATGTTCAGTCCAAATGATCTGATGATTATAAATCTGATGTTATGTCCAGGCTGTTTCTCTCTTGTAACTCTTAACTTGGATAACTACTTTGTACTTCTTGAGTGATATGATTTTGAAGTAAGCGTACTCTTGCGTAAGTATGTCGTTTGGCTCCTTTATCTAATTCTGCATTTTATGACACAAAGAATTGATAAATGTCAGCCCTCTTTAGTCAAGTGGAACACATTTAAAATGCACCAGACACCAAGAAAAAAATGTCCAGAATTTAAAATTTTCTTTGGCAGATCCCCTCCCTTACATGTTTTTATACTGTTATACTTGTGGTTATTGCTGGTGTAAGCCATAAGTTAGTCTCTTTATCAGTGGCTTGTGACGATGTCTTAATGTTTTCAAATATGAACTTTTAGCACTGAGGTGGCGAGGGCCCCCTAAAGGCTAGAGCCCTCACCCCCTGGTTATACTCGACCTGTTGTCTCTGATATAGTGATGTCTTGATGCTAAAATTGATACTATGACACTATGATAATAATTAGACAAAGAATGTGCTTTTCAGCATTGAATCATAGTACTTTATTTTATGTTACCATATGGAGTTATCTCTGTGTAATACCTCAGTCATCCAGCCAGGTGCCATAGTGGTCCATGGGTGTATGCAAGTCTAAGTGGTCTTGTTTCTGATACAGCTCAAGATCATTCTTAAGCTATTCAGAAAAGGTTAATTTCTGTCCTCTGAATATGACTTTTTTTTAGCATTGATACCTACTCAAATGAGTATCTAGTTTCAATACTAGTTTTGGTATCGATTACTATCTGATTTTCAATACTTTTGACAACCCTACTTGCACAGAAGAGGGTAGATTACACAGGAGAACGAATACACACAAGCATGTCCCCTTGGATAAACATTTTGCTGGTCTTGCCGATTGAAGGAAAAAAGACAAGAAAGTGAAAAGTGCAAGGCAACAGATTTTATTGAAAGGCCTATCTGGCATTAGGGTACAGCATATAAATACGGTTAGTCCAAAGGTGGTGCAGAGAATAACATACTGTTCTTTTCTTACATGAATGATACATTCAGCTGATTCTACTAGTACAAAAGGCTCATATAATGGTGAGTAACTTCATTCTCCACTCGGACTAGTTTAGCTCCCTGCACACAGTTGAATAGCTTAATAAATAGAATAAATAACATTAAATTATCTCTTTTGAATCAGATTGGCATATGATCATTTTCAGTCATCCAAATGCTGCGTTACATTAGTGAAGACATTTGTGGGCAGAATTGAGCCCTGGCATCCTTTAGTTCTTTTGTCACTAAAGTGGAGCACATCTATATTAGTGGTGCACTTTTATATATTTAGTTGTTCACTTTCCCAGACACGGACACATTGACTCCACTGTAGTCCACTGTGTACATAGGCCACTGCTGCAACACACAACAACACTATGGTTAACTTCAAGGGGGAAAAAAAGAAACAAGTTCCCTACACACAACCTAAACAAGGGCCCGCTAAATACTACTACTTAGATGACTCCGAAAATTGACTCCTCTCTTTAGGCAATGTTGAAATATTGTTACCTCCTCAAAAACATTCCGGGAGTTGTGTTTTGTCCTGCATTATTAGACTGTCTACATCTCCACAGCTCAAAATACTCTGTTCCACCTTGTGATGTCATCAAATGATAGTTTTCAAGTTAACACCTATTTTTAGCCTCAAATTGTTGTCTTAAAAAAAAAAAATCTTTTTACCATTTATTCAGTTGATATTGCCACAGAAAGTCTACAATATCTTCTATGTACCAAAGAGTGAATATTTTTCAACAAGGCTAAAGCAGCAATAGATGTAGCTTCAAAGTTTGGCAATTTCTGGGCTGCACATTATTCAAATGATTCTAGTGAAGGTGTATGAAGTTTAAAAAGACAGGGGAGTACTTCCTATATCACCACTCAATGAAATCACAAGGTTGAACAGAGTGTTTTCAGTTTAAATATGCTGGGATTGTGTGTTAAACATGTGTGAATGAAACAAAACACAACTCCAGGAAACAACATTAGAACAGATCAAAAATGTCCAAAACATGGATCTTTTAAGACTTGTCTTTTGATTCATTGAACCTACCATGACAGGAATCTCGTTGGCTGGTTTCCCTCGCTCTGATAAAGAGGGAACTTGACTGCTTTCTTGAACTCTTTTTCGCTTCCGTTGGTTTGAGTAAACGTCTGCTCCTGATAAGCACAAGAGACATGACTGTGGTTTTATCCCAGATTTTATAGAAGGCATGTTGTTGTACAGGCTCTGATCACACGGGCAAGGCTTCATTTGTCAATCATAAGTTACAGGACTGATTTTGGACAAGCGTTATATGTTGGGGGAACAGTATAAGAGTTGCTGGATCCCTCTCATTATCCACTTTTTCATTCATGTTTCTTTCTTCCACTGAAGGCATCAAAACTATGAATGGATGCATATGGAAGGTATGTGAACTAAAATAAACTCAAAATAACTCAAAAACTTTTAGGTAAAAAAAAAAAAAACAAAACATAGCCTTTACCCTTTGCTTTGATCACTGCTTTGCACTCTTAGCATTTCTTCCTTCTGACAAAGCACATTTGTGAACTGAAAACCATTTCAAGAGACTTCATCATGATGCTCACTGAGAGAAGGCCAAGGGTTTGCAATGCTGTCAACAAAGCAAAGGGTGGCTACTTTGAGGAATCTTGAATTATTTATTTAACCTTTTGCTAAATAATTCCATACATCTTGCCTCATATAACTGATGTGTTCCGTATATCCCCAAAATGTACATAGTAATAAACAAAGAACTTAACCTGGCTGGACCCAGGTGAATTTGATTGTGTGTCTGCTTGAAAAAAACATACACTACAACTCAAAAGTTTGGACACACCTCCTCATTCAGTTTTTTTTTCTTTTTTTACTACTTTCTACATTTCACATACAAACATAAAACATCAAATATATGAATCAAGATGTATAGAACTGTGTAGCAAAGGAAATTTAATATTTAAATCCTCAAAGTATCCTTTGCTTTGTCGAAAGCCCTGCAAACCATTGGCCTTCTCTTCGTGAGATTCATAATGAAGTCTCCTGAAATGGTTTCACTTCACAAATCAGGGTTAAGAAATTCAAAAAGTGAAAGTGTAAACCAGGGTTCAAAGCAAAGGCCATCTTTTTTTTTTCCCACGTTTATTTTTTGTTTACTACATTCCATATGTGCCATTCATAGTGATGATGCCTTCAAAGAGAACCTGCAATGTAAATAATCATGGAAATAAAGAACAAACATAAATTAAAAAGTATGTCCAAACTTTTGACTGGTAGTGTACATCATCGCCTATGGTTACCATCTGAGTGATAAAAGCATGAGCCATCATAGAAAGAGAAACTGACCTTAAAGGCACTTTATTAGCATTACCCACCTGTGTTATAAGAGTGACCACTGATCTCTGCAGTTGGCCTGTGTGAGAAACAAACACACATCAACCATTTGAATCAGGAATATTGTTGGGAGAGTATTAGAAGGATTGCACAATAAATTACTACATTTTAAGACAAATTACAAAATGCAGACAGTATATTTTTTCCACCAAAATGTAATAACAAACCAAAATCTGAATCATCAGCAGAGCCCACTAACACACAGGTTGGAGGTTTAAACTGTTTACTCTCTACTTGACTCTAGTATATTAAGTTATTTGCACATTTACATCAGTAGGACATTAGTGTGATGGGATTAGGATATCCCCAACTCTAATCCTAACCCAGCATGAAGATTGTACATCAAATGGTTGTTTTCTTGGGGCGTGTTCACACTATTGGTTTGGTCCCAGTCTAGTCCTGGTTTAAACCTGGTCAAATCCAAGTTTAGATCCTGGTTTAGTTCCAGTTTAGTCCCAATTTTAATGTGGTATTTGTGAAAGTGTGAACGCCCCCTTAGAAATAATATGAAAAGTACCGTTGAAACCTTCTCTACAATATGAAAACTGTAGATGCTCCTATGCTGTTATTATACTGTTCACTTGAATAAAAAAACAGCTTTTTGTACTAATTGTCTTAATATGTAATAGCTGGTGCAGTACTACATAATGGAGCAAATGATTAGAAAATATGGTTTTATTGCATAAAGAAGAGACAATAATATTATATCTGGATGATTCTTAAAGAGGCAGTATTCTATGATGTGGCAGTACAAGCCCAAGATAATGATAGCTGCACAATGGAGTATACTAAAATGCTCGGAGATTTTTGCATCTGCGTTAACAGACTTTTCACAAAAGCGCAACTTTCCAACAACTCTTGTTTTTGTTTCTGTCAATTTTGTCAATGTCTTTAATCAGTCCAACAGCAGGGCCCTCTGCAGAGGGCAGAAGAGACATGTGCTTAGCTCAGTCATTCCCAACCTGGAGGTCCCCAGGACTTCTTAGAAAAGATTGTGAATTGAAATTATGAATTTTACTGAGGGGATGGCATCTTAATTCCTCCTATAAAGTTTATAAACATTACTATTATATAATATATTTGTTAACCAGAAAATAATGATATTTTCAAGTGCAGTACAGTTAGTTTATCAGGTAGGATAAGGATATTTTGGCTACCAACATATTAACAGGTAAAATAGGGATTGCTGTGAGAAAAAGGTTGAGAACCACATGAACTTCACTATGGTTTACTCTTGTGTCCAACTTTTGACATCTCATTGTAAATGTAATGAATTAAGTTTGTGCTGCTAGTAAGAGTTAAATGTAGTCATTACATTCTGTGGTCATTTCAGTAATGTTGTAGGTGTAGTTTCTGTCCTGTTAAAACTAAAGCATATCTCACAGGAGATGTGGTTTGATGTTGAAGCAGACATCCTTGCTGGACTGGAGGATCCTCTCCAGGCTGGGCACATCATAGGAGTTTGGGTTCCTGAAGGGGATGTTGTCTGGAAGTCCCTGAATCTCCACTGCGTCTGGACTGCCCTTAATCAGTTTGTATGGCACCAGAACCGGGCCCTGGCCCAACGCCTCACCTACAAGGATGAAAAAACAAGATAAAATCTGTAGCAGCTCAGATCTGTGGCTGAGTGATTATGGACTTTGCATGTTTCTCTGGCCATTGTTTGGAACTCCCTGAGCTTGGTGGTCATGAGTTTCACTAAAATGGGGGCAGATTTTACTATGCTCCTACAGCGGAGGACTCACGCCCACGTTTATTATCACTACTCAGGCTTCTATTGTATCTCTAAGGGGTTTTCTACGTCAATCCACACTGACCATATTTAGTGTTGAAGAGCTCTCGGACTTGTTCTCTGAGTAGCCCCTTCTCCCCCATCCGGCTCACGTTCTCTTCACCTGAAACACAAACACAGACAACAACTGACAAATAATTCCATTTTGGGCAATAAAGCCAATTATCAATAATACAGTGAATGTTGTTTTGAGCTGTTCTTTTCCATAAGGGCGTCATGTATAAAAGGTTCCATTTCAAAAGAACATTCTTGAGTCAGTGCATTTGACCACTCATCCAAAAGGCTTTTTCAGTTCTGACAGGGTTCTGTGAGTTAGTAGTTCTCAAACTTTTTACACCAAGTATGACATAAGAAAAGAGTACCAGATCTAAACCAGGTCTATAAAATTACACTAGGGGTTTAAAATGAGACTAAAACATGACGCTAGTACTTCTCTCCAAGACTTCACGTCTGTTACTATAAAAGAGGAAATTATAACCTACAAAGACCATTAGTATTATAGAACATGGGCATAGGATAAAGTACAAATATGAAGTCCAATTATGAACATTAAAGAGAAAATGATACTTAAAAACTCCTGCTCCCTGTTGATACTTTGCAATCATCCACATTCCCTGGGGGTGTGAAGCTAACTGAAAGCACTACTCTGTTAGAAGCTCTGTTACGTAACTTAGACTTAATCTGACCTTTGTTTTCACACAAACTGACCATTAAATAACTGTCTCTGTTGGAATTACAACAAGTGAGCTGAATTCTGCTCTTAAACAAGTCACAAGCTAGCTAGTATTAGCCAACAGTTTTTCAGTTGGTCACTCTTAGCTTTTTTGTTGAAAATCAAACCCCTAAACAGGACCATAAAACAGGCTACTAAAAAACAGTTGTATGGGTGCATTGTGTCACCATGGTAACTGCTGAACATTCCCCCAACAGAGATACAGGTAGAACACAAAATTGTGATGTCACTGCTAAATATCAATTAGTTTGCATGAGTTCTTCAGTGTAATGCTACAGTCAGAACATGTCTGCTGCTTATTATAGGTTACCATGGTGCTCATCTCTAGCCTCTAGCATCTTGATAGAAACAGGTGCAGAGAGATGATGACATGAACTCTCAAAAGGTGTGACTATTTGAAAACTGTATTTACAAAAAAATAAAAGGGACATTTTGGTTATTATTCTGTTTTTTTGTTTTTATGCTGGGCTTAAATGCTTTGTCAGGTGACCATTACAATGTCTCGTTACTAAAGCCACCTGGTCAAATAAACTTATTTGCATATGTCGATCAAATGCTATGTCATTTACAGTTGAACACCAGAAGTTTACATACCCTATATAAAAAGACACAGACTAAACATTTACGGTTTTGGGTCAATTAAGACTAACAAAATTATTTCTATTTGCTAAATGCAAGAATAAAGACAGAAGGGTATTTTTAGACAATTTTTCATTACTTTTAAGTTTACATACAATAAGATTACTATGCCTTTAAATAATTTGCAAAAACCCATATGATGATGTCATGTCTTTGGAAGCATTTATTGAGAACATTTGAGCTAATTAGAAACACATTTGTGGATGTATTTGAAGGCACACCTGAAACACACTGCTTCTTTGTGTAACATTATGGGAAAGTCAAAAGAAATCATCCAAGATATCAGGAAAAGGACTGTGGACTTGTACAAGTCTGGTTCATTCTTGGGTCCATCTGTTCAAACTATTATATGCAAGTATAAACACCATGAGAATGTCCAGCCATCAAACTGCTCAGAAAGAAGACAAGTTCTGTGTCCCAGAGATGAATGTGCTTTGGTCTGAAATGTGCATATCAACCAAAGAACAAAATCAAAAACCCTTGTAAAGATGCTCATTGTCCACAGTGAACCAAGTACTGTACCGACATGGGCTGAAAGGCCACTCTATAAGGAAGAATACATTACTTCAAAAGAAACACAGGGACAAAGACCTTATTTTTTGTAGACATGTCTTGTGGTTTAACAAACAAAAATTTAACAGTTTGGCCAAAATGAGCATCTTAACATTTGGAGAAAAAAAGAGGGAAGCTTGCAAGCCTGAGAACATCATTCCAGGCAGCATCAAGTTGTGGTGTTGTTTTGCTCTAGGAGGGTGTTGTACACTCCACAAAATAGATGGCGTCATGAGGAAAGAACATTATGTGGGAAGACTGAAGCAACATCTCAAGACGTCAGCCAGGAAGTTGAAGCTTGGGCGTAAATGGGTCTTGCAAATGGACAATGACCCGAGGCTTATTGTCAAACTGGTTATAAAGTGGCTTAAGGATAACAAAGTCAATGTTCTGGAGTGGCCATCACAAAGCCCTGATGTCAATCTTATTGAAAATTAAAAAAAAAAAAATCCTTCTCTCATTATTCTGGTATTTAGTAAATAGAAATAATTTTGGCTAATCAAACAGGAAAAGTTTAGTCTGATTTCATGTCAGACAGTGAGGGAAAAAAAGTGTATGTAAACTTCTGGTTTCAACTGTACATGTGAGTTATGAGAATTTTAACTCTGACCAGACCAATGACTAAAGTGAAAGAAGAAGTGGTTTCATTCATACCTGCGATTGAAGCATATGCCTTCTTCATTAAAGTGACACGGCGAGGAGCTGGAAAAAGAAAGATTTTTTATTTTCTCAAAAGTAAAACATGGTGACATTTTGTATCTCAGAAAAGATATGTAAAACAGTGACAAACCAGGTTTTGGAATGAGTCCTTGAAAGGGTCTGTAAAGAACAAAGTAAATAGTAGTCATAGTCACAGGACAAAATGTGCAGTAGAAGTAGCACATACTTGGTGATGGTGAAGTTGATTTTGTCCGCCACAGCCAAAATCCTCTCCAGGTTCTGGGAGCCAAACGTACAGGGTTTTCTGAAGGGGATACCAGGGGGTAGGCCCTCTATGATGATAGAGTCTGGATTGTTCTTGATCCTCTTGTAAGGCACTTGAACAGGGTACTTGATACCCAAGGCCTCCCCATACTTCCGGTTGAAGAGATCTTGGACTTGCTCTCGAAGAGTGTTAGCCAGGTCAATGCGGGAAAGCTTGGATTCTAGGCACTCTAGGACAAAAGACCAACAGGAAGGATGTTATCATTGCAGTGATCAGTAAACTTCCAATGACTGCTTTATCAAGGTTAAAGAAAACATATTGTGCTTGTACTGGCTATATACTTATGATCTACACCCATCGATCATTATGTTCTAATGTGCACATTGTAAATCACAATGTTAATCTAAAATGACTTAATAAAAGAAACAAGTCTGCTGACTTCCGTGTTAGAAAACTCCAGTGCCCAATGAGAGCTGGCGTCACCATAATTGTTACCACAACAAAAGAAACACATTGAAATGAAAAGATACCAGAGAAGCCAGGCCTCTTGGAGTAATCGGTAGCGTCCTCACTTGTAGCAGTCTTCTTTACTTCTTGTTCTGTGGAAAAAAATATGATTTATTTTATTTAAGAGTAGAGTTCAATGAAAAAGAAGTAGCTGTTAATACTGCCATGCTTGTAAGTGGTTAATTCAGTGTTAATTAGCATTTCTTTAGGCTTCATTAAAGCAGACCTATTCTGCAAAATCTTTTTAGAGCTTTTAACCATGTTATAGCTGTTTCCCCCTACCATTTACTCACCTGAGGTTGTATTTGGAGTGACTTGTGTAAGTGATTAAAGCTATCTTAAGTGCTTATTTTTAAGACGTCATGTTGCCGATCAATCCCTAGTTTCACCACCACCAGCAAACCCCCACTGTACTCTGTACTTACTTCATTCTCCAATTTTATCTCCTTAATCAGTGATACACGTAGGATTTAGCAGCACTGTGTAATCAAATGAAAAAAAAAAAAAAAAAAAAAATTCCTGCTCAATAGTGTGATCTGCAGCTATCCATTGGAGGTGCCACCTCTTTGTTGTGATGCCGTTTACAGCAACGTCAGCTCCCATCAGGCACATCAGTTTTCTAGTCGTTTTAGATAAATACTGTGATTTAAAATATGCTTATTATACAACATACTGATCGATTATGTTGTCATAGATTATAACTATATAGCAGGCACAAGCACAATAGGTCTTCTTTGATGCCTTATTCTGCATGACTTTATTCTGCTGCCAAATAGACATTTACAAACACTTCTATAAAAAACTCTTTATTACAGCTTATTGGTAATAAAGACTATGGCATTTATGGTGGACATTTTTGTACATGATCTACGATTCTAATAGGCTTTTGTAACTCAACAGTGTCACACTAGGAGGGCAGGCTAAGGTGCACCAGAGCCCGGAGGGGGCGCTCCCTGCCTGGGTAGTGTGTTCAGGCCTTCCTGGGGCTGCCTGGGCAGTTAGTGTTAGTCCATCAGCAGTTAGGATTAATAGTCAAAAAATAAATTAACAACACTTACACAAGTATGTAAATTAGATTAGACAAAGTAAAGTGATAAACTACAGCTATATGTCATACATACATAATTTTTTTTTTTTTTTCAGTACCTGAGTCTGGAATAGACGGAAGCTCCGATTTCACTTGTTCTGTCAATAGCTCAGACCTACACATAAAAAAACGTCAGGGTTATTTCAACATGTTTATTCCACAATCACTTTGACTGTATCATCATATATTATCTCACCTTTTGATTACAAACTGGATGTCAGAGCTAACAGCCAGGATCTTCTTTAGCTTAGCCACGCCAAAGCAGTTGGGTCTGCGTAGGGAGATTCCTGGAGGCAGCCCAGTGACATAGAGCTCTTCTGGATACATCTGGAACTTGGAGTATGGGACCTTACACGGTTGACTGAGACCAAGGGCTTCAGCTGAAGACATATAAATGCACATAAGATTAAGTTTTTGGATACCACAAACAAGGCAACAAGATGCAACAATAGTGGAGAGACATATTTCAGAAGGTAACTCACCATATTTGGTGCTAAAAAGACTGTCCACCTGTCTTCTGAGCTGAAGAATCATCTCACCAATGTCTTCTTCCAAAGAGCCAACTGAACAAAAACACACATGACATGATAACCATGACAAAACATTTTGAAACACTGTTGTATCTGAAATGATGTTGAAGATAATATTAAACATATCTGGTCAAAATAATGTTATAGAGAGGCTAGTTTACCTCTATGGTGTATCAACTTCTAACATATAACATATTACCATTTTACCTTTTATTGTTTAGAAAATGCTACATTCACCAAAAACAACCTATTAGCATGTTTTATAAGTTTCACTTTCATTTTTGACGCTCTGAGTCTCCCCTTCCTTTGCTCCCTGCACTAAGTTACCCCCTCTTTAGAGCACTATCACAACAAAATCTGCATGCATCCCGCTAATTTATTTACTGCACATTGCATCAGGTTTGTGAAGTTGTTGTGAACAGTTTTGTATATTTACGGATAATTGTTGTGTGTAATTATACAAACATGCATGCATGATATCTAAAACCTCAAGCATGTTTTTGGTGAGGGAACAATGTGGTAACAACTTGGTAGAAAGCTCAAAAAACAGATTTTGCATAACGCCCCCTACATAAGGTTATAGTAGTATTTTTGGTACACACACCGCACAATAGCGCTGCAAGATAAATCGCAATCAAATTGAAATTGGAATTAGAATGGACGCAATTAGCAAATGCATTTAAGTAGCACAACATGTTCTGAAATGTGATTCTGTTAATTCTTCTGGATGTGAACTTGGAACAGAAATAAAAATTTAAAACATACATTTTTAAAACATAAACATAAATCTAATCACAAGTACAAAGGTCCTATTTTTTCCCAAATGGTGCAGCCCTCAATTTTGTTAAATGTAATCCTGACTGTACCTTCAGAGGGTGGCCTCACACTGGGGAGGGGCGTGGTTGGAGGTTGAGCTTTGGCTGCAGAAAACAAAAGAGGAAGATGTATACATGATTATAATGAACAGAAAGCAAATACATTTCAGTTTAATCGCAGGTGGGCCCACAACACAAAAGAGCATTTCAAAAGTGTGCAGACCAATTTGTCTCACACTCACATAAAGAATAGCCCATAGACTATATAAAGAAGTGGACTAAGGGAGTCTGACGTCACCCATAATGTTTGGCTCCAGTCAAATGAAGCTCAGTGAGGCTTGTGGTTGTGGGGCAAATTTGTAGCCAAGCAATATTGTGATTTCAAATGTTCAAATTCTAACAATGATTCACAGTTATCATAGATGATAACTATATAGCAGACACAAGCACAAAGTCTTCTTATATATCAGCAACATGTCAACTCCTGCCTGTTTGTGCTGGCTCTGTCTGCGCAGCTGTGCCTGGACATATCTGCACGGGCGAGCCTTGGTCTGTCTGCGCCATTGAGCAGAGACTGGGTCTGTCTGCGCAGCTGACCCAGTGAAGTAAATGGAGTTAAATCTAGTGGCTTTGCACCTAAGATCCTGCTGTAAAGGCCAGAGGAGAGGCCTACTCACTGTTCAGTGTGATCTGAAGGTAAAGAGACTGTTAGTTATTTAAGTGGTGATTATTAATGAAAATGTCTGTGTCGGTGTGCTCGGCACTATTTCGAAAGTTTAAAAGCTGTCACTAGGCAGTGGATGCCTGATGCATTCTAGCAAATTGGGCTTAAAATCAGGCTAAATATCCTCTAGCGTGCAGCTGGCGCAGGGTTGCCAGGTATGTGGTTTTCTTGCAGAATTGGGCAATTTTTTAAGAGCTGCAGGTGAAAACTATGGCCTACCGGTTTGGCCAGAGCCGTTTTCTATGTAAAACGTACTGATTTTAGAATAAACATAGTGATGGTGTTGAATTTTGGAGACAAATCCAAATATACAAAGCCATCAGCACTCCGTGGAACTTCTATTTGTGCGAGAGAGGTGGGACGGGGTGAGTCTACCACCGGAGGAGCGGTACATTTATAAATACAGTGGAAATACAGCCGTGTGTAGTTTTGGGCATTTTTTCATACGCTCTTGCACAGGTTGGGTCACTGAATCCTGGCAACCCTGAGCTGGCTAAATTCAACTATGAATTGACATTGACTCCACTTACCGGTATACCATTCCCTTTGTGGTCATTTGAGAAAAAAGAATAATTAAATAATAAGAAAAAATAACAAAATAAACAAAAGATAAAACATTGAAAAGAACAATGGACAGACCATTTACCCCCCTGCACGTAAAGCATGAGTTCAAAATTAAATCATCAAGAAAGTTTAATGCAATCACTCTTTTTGACCAATAAAACCAGTGGACATTTGATACATAGGCTTACATAACGGCTGAAAAACAAGGTAATTCTCCAGTCATCTGTATAAAATACAGCATAACACTTTCATCAAATGAGAAAATTATGTATATTTTTTCAGAATTGGCATTGTTGACTCAAGCCAAATTTGTGTGTGCGTATGTGTGTACACACACATACGCACACACACACACACACATTTTTTTTACTGATCTAATCTGGTTTTATTGGTTTGATATGATTTATTGATTCACTGCAAGGCAGTGGGGAAAAATGCTCATCTTTATGTTGAGTACTTCTCTTTCAACTGTACTCTTTTAAAAATGGGAGTAAATGGGTTTGCCAATTCATGACATAAACCACATTTATTCTAAAAACTAGAGATGAATGAGTAAACGTCCTAGTGTTCTATTTAGTGTTAAGGAAAAAAAATTACAGAAAGGTTCTTTAAGTTAACAGAGAGCTGAGGGGTTTTCTGTTTGCTAACAGAGAGCAGACGGGTTCTGTTTGGGCCAGAGACTGTACTGAAGAAGTGGAGAACGGGAGTGTGACGTCACCCAAAGTGTTCGGCTCCATATGAAGCTTATTGAGGCAAATTTGGAGCCGAGTTCCATAGTTTGAATTCTGACTGCGAGTATCATAGCAACCAAAGAGCCAATCCGGAGCAAGACTGGTGAAGGCAACATCCCTTCCTGCCCGCACCACTGGTTTAGCAGGGGGGCGGGTGCTTAGCAAGGCTGTCAATCAAACCTGTTGCCAGTCTGTCTGCGCAGCTGAGCAGATCCTGAGTCTGTCTGCGCAGCTGAGCAGATCCTGAGTCTGTCTGCGCAGCTGAGCAGAACCTGACCAGAGGTTGACTCTGTCTGCGCAGCTGACCCAGTGAAGTAAATGGAGTTAAATCTAGTGGCACTAGTAGCAACAAGTCTGGGTGATTATTAATGAAAATGTTTGCACAAAATCTGTGTTGGTGTGCTGCACACAATTTCTACAGTTTAAGAGCTGCCCCAACGCAGTGGATGCCTGATGCAGTCTGGCAAATCAGGCTTAAAATCATAGTCTCGAATTGTGTTGACAAATCGTCATATCCAAAGCCATCAGCACTCTGTGGAACTTCTATCTGAGTGAGAGAGAGGGGAGGGGGTGAGTCTGTGTCACTAGAGGAGCACTACTTAAAATATAACTGTTATAACTGTCACAGGTTTTGGGTTTTTTCATGCTCTCATGTGGGCTATGGTTTAGGCTAACAGAGGGGAGCACACAGGTGTAAATATAAATTAGTTACCTGTATGGCACTGTGATTAACAGAGTGTAGAGGGGTTCTGTTTCGTCTAACAGAGGGCTAACAGGCAGGCAGGTTCTCTTTAGGCTAATAGGGGACAGAGGAGATTTCTTTAGGCTAACAGAGGGATTCTCTTTAAGGTAATAGGGGACAGAGGCTAACAGAGGGATTCTCTTTAGGCAAGTAGGGGACAGAGGGGATTTTTTTTTTTTTTTAAGGCTAATACGGGACAGAGAGGATCTTTTCAGGCTAATAGGGGACGAACGGAATCTACTAAGGCTTACATGGGGTGGACAGGGGTGGATATAAAAGGAGTTACCTGTGTGGCACTGTGGTTGACAGGGGGCAGAGGGGGGGTCACGTGAAATGGAGGGGGAAACTGTTAAACATAATGCAGTCTCCACAGACTCAGGGGTTTCCTCCACACTGCTGCTGGTCTCTGCACACACAACACACAATTTAAGCACACTTTATGGTATGGTTTGATAAATGTCACCCCTACATGATCAGATTAATGTATGCTGCATATAGAAAAAAAAACTTTCTAATGAATAGGGGTGCGGAAATTATATTCACTTGCAGTATTAAAATTGAACAAATAAAACAAGACACAAAAACACAACCATGGAGAGAGACATTTTTTTCTCTATACTGTTTGTAACAAATCTAGTAGATATTACTCAAAATAGATTTACCAGGTAGTGTGACCTGTAAAATGTCTGGAGGCTCTGACTTAATCCTCTTCAGAGAAATGCAGTCTACTGGAGGACCTGTGTAAACACAGTCAAAGATGCACACTAGTTTCACCAATGCACTGAGATAAAGAAAACTAGTATAGGGCATCTAAAAAAAACAAAAAACAAAACAAAATACAGACTGTCCAATAAAATGTGTATATGGGACTCACCAGAATCACACTCTGCCAAAGGACTCACACATTCACTTGTTGATCTGGAGAGTGAAAGAAGACATGCTTTTACAATATATCTAATAACTAGCAGTTAATTGTTGGTTAAATCAACAGTTTTGTTAATCCCTGTGAGGTGGCTGGAGATGTGATTTTGGGCTATAAAAAATAAAAATAGAATTTTACATTTTGTTCATTGTTAATCACAATATTGATCTAAAAGAACACATATTATGCCAAATTGTCTTTTTGGGGGCTTTTAACAACGTTATCTTATTCAAGACATAACAAACCTTGTCCTGAGCCACTGTGAAAAATTATGCAAGTGGAAATTAACAATGTGCTAAAGGGTTTGTGAGAGCTACGGACGAGATAAACAAATTAAAAATACATACTTCCTCCATCTGTGGTATGAAAATCGGGTACCCCAGCTTTAACATTTAAAGCCGGTGAATATCTGTGTACTATACATAGGATAAGTTATGTATAGCTCTGTTATGTCTGACCTGCTGCTTTGATGGTTGCTCAGCAGTTCAGTGACAGTTGGAGCACTCAGATGATCAGGGAAGCCCTCATCAGATGTGGATTCCAAATCATGCTTGACATCCTCTCTTACAATCTTGCCAGCAGCTTAAAAAAAGATTGAAATGTTGATTTAAAACTGGCCTTGCGTTATCTCAAAAGCATGAGAAATTAATTTGAGAAAAAAAAAGGATTTACCTGTAAAAATCCGGTCATCAAACATGCTACAAAACAGAAAGAAACTGGTTGAGTAAAGTTTACAGTGTGTGAGAGTGTGGGGGTGGTGTTATAACTATTCCATCCTTTCATTCAACCATCAGTTCTAGCTTTATTTAATTCAGTATGAAACAGAATCATGGATATGTCATTGCTTTGCCTAAAATGTCCCACAGTTTGGCAATAAACTTACTGGTAAATATCCCATGGAAACAAGCAGTGATGCCATCAGGCCAAGCCACAGATCAGATCTATGGAGAGGCTTGTTTTTTTTTTGTTTTTTTTTTTTTTTTTTTTGGGGGGGGGGGGGGGGATTTTGGAATTTACATACATTTTCTAGGGATGGGACGAGACACAATTTCCAGGCAAGACAAGATACGAGATTGGGTCTACGAGACCAAGACAATATTAAATTTTGACACTATTCCTAATATATAAATTGTGTAGTTTCCAACTTAGGTCTACAATTTTTGATTTATTTTACGTAATATTTTTATTACAGTTTTAGCACTGCTTTTTGTAACTATAAGAGATGTAACTCACCCATAAATTACCCTTTTTATCCAAACAAATTATAAACCCACAGGAAAAAAAACTTGCACTTGTGGGGTTTATTACCGTTTAACAATAAAGCGTATTCCATGGCGTTCGTCTAGGATACGTTTCAGTTTGGGAACTCCGTAGGTGCATGGCCTCTTAAAGGGGATCTGGTCAGGAATGCCA
Source organism: Periophthalmus modestus (assembly GCA_019594935.1). NCBI lineage: Eukaryota > Metazoa > Chordata > Actinopteri > Gobiiformes > Gobiidae > Periophthalmus > Periophthalmus modestus. The sequence continues at coordinate 18,263,843 of JAIEZT010001243.1, forward strand.
ACTATCTCCACTGCTCCTGGGTCACAGGCAATTTTACGATAGGGCACAGGCACCATGTGATCCAGACCTAGAGCTTCAGCTGCAACAGGAACCAAAAGCAATTCTGTCAGGCCCACATTTCAAATGTAGAATTCTTCATCAGAATTCAGAATCATTTTGTAACAGAACAAAAAACATTGTTATGTTTGACATCTGATTCATAGTTTTCAAAGGTGTATGATACTGTTACATTTACTTGGGTAATTTGAAATTGCGATTTTCTTGGAGCACTACCTTGTACTTCTACTTGAGTAACGTTACTGCTACTTGAGAAAAATCTGTGGCTACTCTACCCACCTCAGATATATTTGTACGTAGTTGACAAACTAAAGCACTTTTCATTGCATTTTATTAAATTTGCAAGACATTGTTTGGTCTAAATATGATGGAAGAATGTCACACATGAAGACTGTGTTGCTTCCACTAAGCAACAAGTCCCTAACAGGGGTAAGATTCCCCCAGAAGTATACAAAATGACGTTGGTGGTATTTCAGATATATTTGTAACATTAAAACTGTATTAAAGGTCCTATATTACATAGAATTGACTCTTGTGAGCTTTAAGCCATGTTAGAATGTTGATACCTCACCAAAAATATACCTGGTGTTGTGTTTTGTTTCATTCACACATGTTTGAGTAATCCTGAATTATTAGTCTGTCTACATGTCCAAAGCTCAAAATGCTCTGTTCCACCTTGTGATGTCATGAAATGGTAGTTTTCAAGTTAACAGCTAGCTGTGACTTTTTGTTCAGTAGAGGCTGGCAATTCAAGGGCAGAAATTATCCAACTGACTCAAGTGCAGGTGGATGGAATACAGTGGAGCACTTCCTGTATTACCAGATGACATCATAAGGTGGAACAGAGTGTTTTCAGTTTGATAGAACAATACAGCCTAAATATGCAAGATTTGTGTGTTAAACATGTGTGAATGAAAGAAAACACAACTCCAGGTATGTTTTTGATAAGGAAACAGCATAGATCAGAGAGGAAAATAGCATAATATGGGCACTTTAAATGTTTTCTGCTCACCGTATCTGCTGTTGAACAAGATCTGCACACATTCTCTTAATGTGTTGATATCTTCAGTTTCTTTGATAAAAGTGTCCCATTTTTCTAAAGATAAATAAAATTATGTAATTTGGTTATTGTCATGAAACACCATTGTGGTCACTGTGTGGCAGACAGTGCATGCCTTTACCTGATTTCTCGTGCACTATGGAGAAAAGCAGTCTCTTGGAGATGTGGATGCTGGGTGGGCTGTGACAGTGCTCTCCAGATCTCGACACTTCATCTAAAAATATTAACATCAACAGCTGTACAGACTCGGCTATTTTAGTATTTCAGGGGCTGCATACTACATTTCATGTGTTAATAATAGGAATGCAACAATACAATGTTGTGACATCATATAAACACACCTATTGGTTTCACGCGTTTCTGCCTTAATAAAGCTGCATTGATTTAATACCAACAAGATTACAAGACAATATATTTTCCTTTTTTGTTTTTTGTTTTGTTTTTTTACTTTAGCAGATAATATTTTGTTACCTGAAATTGGTAGAAACACCAGCTCTGTTCCATCTCCTACAAACCACCTCTTGCATATAGCTGGATATATTGTATATTTATTTAATTTAATTTAACTGTATTCTACTTATACAAATATGTTTGTCTGTGCCTTATTCGACTTTTACTATTTTTGCTCATTGTTATTCTATTGTAATGCATGTGAGCAGGTGGTGCAATAGTTAGCAAAAATGTAAGACAAAACAAAGACATTACACATAAAAACATTATGGTAGTCTTGTAAAAAGTTCTTACCACTGTTGGCACAGTCTTTGACAGCCATGGTCTTGGCTCCGGGGCATCTGCTCATACTGTCTTGGCTCAACCCCAGCAGAGACAGAGGGCTAAAGTCGGGTTTGCCGTCGTGGTGAGGTTTGGAGGACATGGGCATGCCATAGAGGAAGCTGGACAAGGCCATGCTGTTTGAGGGGTTCAGGTCTGCTGACAGGGCTGACAGTGAGCATTGGGCTGAGCTCTTTCCTTGGCTCTGACTGCCTATGCTCACAGCAGACGTGGAAGAGTTGCACCGGATTTCTCGACTAAGATCCTCCGCTGGCCTTTACAGAGTACAGGTTAAATGAGCACACATATTAAAGCAAACCTATTATCTTAGGCAGAGTTTGACCTTTGTGTTGAGGAAGGCAAACTTTTTATCCATCGTGCCCATAGACTGTAGTCTATAATCATGTCGGTCACAAACCACACGCACTCATATACCAGAGCAAAGTGAATTAATTGATTGCACATTTATGGACTTCAGTGTGTAGTGTTTTAAAAGATGAGCTGCGGTCAGACAGCTCAAACTTTGATCACTTTGATTACTGTGATTTAAAATGTCCAAATTATAACATGATTAACATAATGATCCACTGGTACAATAGATTATAACTATATAACAGACACGAGCAAACACTATGTTTTCTTTAAGACTTGTTTACACATACGGGATCTCACACGTGTGCCTGGCAAAGTAAAAATATCACTTCAACAACAGCATATCACTCACACTGTGGCTATGTGTAAGTAGCTAATCATTTTCCTCCTCTGAAAACTTCTATCACAGAATCTACAGCACACACAGCTCTGTTCTCTGCAGGGGCAAAACATAGTTATTGAGCTGTAGTTACATTTATGATATGCTGAAGTTGCCTGCCCTTCCACCCCCTAACACAACTCATGTATAAGTGAAACAGCTCTGATCCTCTAATTTTACTCTCTGAGATGACACAAGAGCTCTATACTGTCCTAAAAGCTTGTACATGTTTTGAAAATGTGCTGCTCCTGACCTCTTGAGAACACTGAAGTGGAGGCAGTGGCTGAGCTCCAGAATCCTCATGAGGGTTTTACTGTCGTACTCAGACGGTCTCTTTAGAGTCACTCCTTCTGGCAATCCTGAAGCCACCACACAGCCAGGGTTTTTCTGGATCCACTCATAAGGCACAGAGACAAGGCTGCTCTTCCCCGCCGCATCACCTGCACAACACAACATGCACTCAAGCACTCCAAGCAATACAGGCTATGCACCTGGAGTCAAAATGAAAACACACATCTGGAATTCTTAAGGTAAAGATCATTTAATTCTGTGAGATTCTTAAAACATTCACACATGATTTAATTACAATTTTCCGAAAAGAAAATTGTTCTCAACGCCATAATAAAAAATAACAATTTAGACCATATGGACTAGATTAATCAACAGTGATTAACTGATAGTGTAGTGACTTGTATGAGGTGGCCTGATCAGAGATAGTATAAAAGAAGTGGACTAAGGGAGTGTGAATCCCCCCTATAGTGTTCGGCTCCAGTCAAATGAAGTTAATTGAAGCTAGCAGCTACAGATGCAAATTTGGAGCCGAGTTCCATATCTGGAGTTTCATATTTGGAATTCCGACAGCGAGTATCATAGCAACCAAAGAGCCAATTAGGAGCCACGTGGTTGAAGGTAACACCCTTTCATGTTGCAAGTTTGACATAGTTGGCAATGCCTCTTCGGCCATCACCTGGTCCCTCACCAATTTCACAACTTTTTCAATGCAATTGAAAAACAAACAAACAAATAAAACAAATAAATAACTGAGATAATGTGGTTGCATAAGTGTGCACACCCTTTTATAACTGGGGATGTGGCTGTGTCAGATTTAACCAATTACATTCCAACTCATGTTAAACTGGAGTCAGCACACATCTGTCACCAAGTGCCTCTGATCAACTCCAAATAAAGGTAAGCTGTTCTAGTGCTTTTCCTGACATTTTTGTAGCCACATCTTCCAGCACAAGCTATGGTCCACAGAGAGCTTCCAAAGCATCAGAGGGATCTCATTATTCAAAGATATCAGTCAGGTGAAGGCTACAAAAGAATTTCCAAGGAATTAAATATACCATGTAACACAGTGAAGACCGTCATCATCAAGTGGAGAAAATATGGCACAACAGTGACATTACCAAGAACAGGACGTCCATCCAAAGTTGATGATAAGACGAGAAGAAAACTAGTTAGGGAGGCTGCCAAGAGGCCGACAGCAACACTGAAGGAGCTGCAGGAATTTCTGACAAGTACGTGTAGTACATGTGACAACAGGGTGACAGTGGCCCAGTGGTTAGAGCGTTAGTCCCCCAACCCGAAGGTCGGCGTATCGAGTCCCGCTCAGACTAAGTTCTGTCGTTGTGTCCTTAGGCAAGACACTTCACCCACATTGCCTAGTATGAAAGTGGTGTGTGCGTGAATGATCGGTGGTGGTCGGAGGGGCCGATGGCGCAAACTGGCAGCCTTACTTCCGTCAGTCTGCCCCAGGGCAGCTGTGGCTACAACAGTAGCTTACCATCACCAAATGTGGAGTGAATGAATAACGACTATAGTGTAGCGCTTTGACAAGCCTGTAAAGCGCATTACAAGTGTAAGGCATTATTATTATTACAACAATCTTCCGTCTTCTCCATATTTCTGGGCTGTAGGGTAGGGTGGCAAGACAGAAGCCTTATCTTACAAAGAAAAACATCCAAGCCCGGCTTAATTTTGCAAAAAGGCATCTGAAATCTCCCAAACGCATGTGGGAAAATGTATTATGGTCTGACGAAACCAAGGCTGAACTTTTTGGAAAAGGTATATTAGGAGAAAAGGTATATTTGGAGCAAAAATAACACTGCTCATCACCAAAATAACACCATACCTACAATGAAGCATGGTGGTGGCAGCATTGTGCTTTGGGGCTGTTTTTCTTCAACTGGAACTGGGGCCTTAGTCTGGGTGGAGGGAATTATGAACAGTTCCAAATACCAGTCAGTGTTGGCACAAAACCTTCGGCCTTCTGTTGGAAAGATGAAGATGAAGAGGAACTTCATCTTTCAGCATGACAATGACCCAAAGCACACATCTAAATCAACAAAAGAATGGCTTCACTGGAATAAGATTGAGGTTTTGGAATGGCCCAGCCAGAGTCCAGACCTGAATCCCATCGAACACCTGTGTGGTGATCTGAAGAGGGCTGTGCACATGAGATGCCCTCAAATCTGTCAGATTTGGAGTGGTTTTTCAAAGAAGAGTGGGCAAATATTGCCACATCAAGATGTGCCACGCTGATAGGCTCCTACCCAAAAAGACTGAGTGCTGTAATAAAAGCCAAAGCTGCTGCAACAAAGTATTAGTTTAAGGGTGTGCATATTTATGCTACCAGGTTATTTTAAGTTTTTTATTTTATATTTTTCCCCTTTAAATATTTTGAGAGTTTGTTTTTCAGTTGCATTGTACTGGTTATAGGTCACATGAAAAATGGAAAAAGTTGTGAAATTATTTATCTTGATGTAATTTTTTTACATGACAAAAACCTAGCATTTGAACAGGGGTGTCTAGACTTGTCTCACTGGCAGCAGGTGAATGTGGACCAGTGGATTCACTGCATTCAACAGGTCAGTGTGTGGATGCAAAACAACTCTCTTCAGCTAAACTAAAAAAGACAGTAGTCACAGTCTTCAACCCACAAAAACAGAGAAACTGTCAGTAGTCACGTCCAGTCTCGCTCTCTAATACCTTCGAGTTTATTATTACCCCTAGATTTCTAGCCTTATTTGAACTTTAACAGTTACATCAAGGGTACACTGTCAAAACCAGACTTGGAGAGACTTGTCCATGCATTTGGCTGCAGTGGGTTAGACTACTGTAATGTGCTGCTCACTAGCCTCTCCAAGCATTAAGACAGCTGCAGTACATCCAGAACGCTGCTGGTCGGAACTTGAATGAGGAAGTATGAGCACATAAGTCCTGCGCTCAGGTCTCTGCACTGGCTTCCTGTGGCTCAGAGAATAGACTTTAAAGCAGCTCTCTTCATGGCTTAGCATCAAAGTACATCTCTCCCATGTTAGTGTTGCACTCTGAGGACTTCATATTTAGTTCTGACTCTGGTGCCCAGAATCAGAACTAAATATGGGGAGTCAGCGTTTCAATTTTATGCAACTAAAATCTGGAACAGTCTTCCTGAAGATGTGAGACAAGCCTCTACTTTGACAATGTTTAAATCCAGGCTCAAAACAGTTCTGTTTAGCTGTGCATATGACTGACCTGGTGTGTACCTCGAGCCATTATGATTTCTGGATCTTTTTTTTTTTTCACTCTGTTTGATCTCAGGATCCAAAAACCAAACGAATTAATAAACCATACCCCCAAACTGACTTAAGGAATTGTAATTAATTTGTCCACAGAAAGCCAATGGGACCATTTTATAAAACATAGACTATCTATAAATGAACACATGTAGCCCGCTAGCCGCACGTCCCAAACAGGATGTGAGCGTGGACCCAAAGTGGTTCCTTGAAGCACTGGTTGCAATTGAGTTTTACTGAAAACCATCACCCTCCTCTCTGTAACTGCTGTCAGGCTTGTCAGTTTGGTCTTAAAATGTTAATTTTAACCCATTCTAGATGATTCTGAGATTTTATTTTTGAATTGTATGAACATATGAATATTAATAACAGACAAATCATGTGCCTAGTTTCCCCAAGATCGCTCCTGCTAGAGTTGGCAACAGATTAATTGACAGCATTGCTAGGCGTTCAAACCCTGCCAAAGAGCTTCATTTGGTTGCAATGAACACTATAGGTGACGTCACACTTCCTTAGTCCACTTATACTGTATGTACAGTATATATGGTGCATGAGTCCATGTGAGATGTATTCAGTAGCCTAGTTCTATACAGTTCGATCACTCATTATTTTTTTAGCATAATCTTGTATTACTTAGGTAAATGTGCAATAACTGAATGCATTACTTGTGAATTACTTTGTCCTAAATGATAAAATAAAATCCTCAGTGCTTCAGACAATCAAAGGACCATTGGAGCCCAGCTGCTTTTGCCTGTTATTATTATATAAAAATGTGTGAGCTACTGTCTCCACGTCATTCTCTGTGTGTATGAATACAGTTACTTTACTTACTGTAGAGAACAGTGAAGACCTCTTCCACCATCTTCCTCAACACAGCGATGTTGGACTGCTCTGAAGTTCTAGGCTGACACTGCTCAGAGCCTTTAGTGGGCTTAATCTGATCCACCTCCTGGTCTTTGGTGTGGGGGTTAGTGTTCGCAGTTTGAGCACAGGGTAAACCTGGGGAAATATATGTGCTCATGTTTAACTGGTTCATGTAGAAATGACAGTGTGTAAGTACATTAACTATTTGAAAGCCTGTGCTCTTACAATTTCAAAAAAGGTACTCCAATCACAACTACAATTACAGGTGATGGGTTTGAAAGTGGCATGGCTATCACTGTTAGAAGAGAACAGCACCGTAAGAAATGTCTCTATAAGGGAATACTGCAAAACTTGCCAGAATACCCCACCTGCTTGTTAGTCATGGATACATTTATCCAGATCACATGACTGCATAAAGCGCAGAACTAGCCGCACCAAAACTGAGACGGGGAAAAAGGGCTTTTAGCTGTTTTGTTTCACAAAAATGTAATACTGTACACTTCAAGGAAAAGCAAAATTGGATACGTTGGTGACAGAGTCGCAATTTAATCATCTGGTAACAAACTTTTATACACACGCCTGCACCTGTTTTTAATGGACTTGTATACGTGTTTGTTTTGTTTTTTCTGCTTGATTGTATTTTAAATAGGTCGCCCTTGAAAAAGAGAGCCCAAGCGCTCTCATTGGGTTCCCTTGTTTATAAAAGATAAATAAAATAACTAAAAATAAATAAATAAAACTGAACCTACATTGCCAGTGCCTTAACCTGCATAAAAAAAGGACGCATCCAAGTTTTTCCTCATTTTCAGTATATGGACAGGCCTTGCCTTATGTAAAGACTCAGAACCTCCAGAATTCACTCATTGAGCTGCAGAGGTTGCACTAGCACTGATTAATGATTGGCTGAAGGTTCTAGTGTTTAGGTAGTTGGTTTAGATTCAGAACAGAGAGTTCTTTTATGTTTAATCAATTGAATTTCAGCATTGAACCTGACAGCTCCAGAGGCTCATGTGTGGCTCGTTCTGCTTTGTGATTGGATAATTGTCTTGAGAACCAAAACACCAAATCATCACATAAACAACTTGGTCATTATGCCGATGTTTTTGCAATTAAGAATAAATCAGTTACCAGTAAAAGCTATATTTAATTTGAACATGTTTACCTAGTATCTTGGGGCACAGGTTTTATGTACCGTATTTTCCAAAAAGTTACCCTTTTTTTCATAGTTTGGCTGGGGGTGTAAAGTATACTCAGATGTGACTTACATGTGAAATTATTAAAATATACAATTTAACATCTTTGTTATTGTCACACTGACAACCGCGTAAGGGAACTCTTGTCTTGTGTACCAGTTTGACAGCCATGTAGAAGCAGAGCTTCATCTACTTCCGGAGCTGGCGGGGTTGGTTAGAAGCAACACCGAGGATAAAGAATGCGGTGGATTTAGTGATTTGGAGTGAGACGAAGAATAAACTTGTTAGCTTGTTTTTTATGCTTTAGTTATCTGATTAACTACTAATATCTTATGTTAACATACCAGACACTTATTCAGTTTGTTGATTATGCTTCATATAGCTGAATAAATATAAATGTGTTACCACACATACGTATAAATGTACCACTGTACTGTTATTCAGTCTGTTGTTCTCTATTTTATTGTTATTATTGTAACTTGCCTTTAAAAATAAAATGTCTGTTCTTGGTCTCAGATTTTGTGAAATATATTTCCCCAAAAAATGCAACTTATAGCCCAGTGTGACTTATATATATTTTTTTTTCATTATTATGCATTTTTCGCTGGTGCGACTTATAGTCCGGAAAACATGGTAATCTAAAACCAAATAAAATGACACATACGACAAAATTTGAAGAAGTCGGTCTGGATTTCCCTTCTTGAATTGAGGAAGACCCGGCCTCTCTCTGTCCCCACAGCGATCACACTGTCCTCATGCACCGTGACACAGGCCACTTCTGCATTCAGCTTGGACATCGCTGTGCACTGAAACACAATGGTCACAATGCAAACACTCCCACAACAATTTGGGAAAAAGGGGCTTTTTCTGACAAATACTGCAGCTGTGATTATTTAGTTCATATTTATAAAAAGACTGAAATATGACCTGACAAACTAATAGAACCCAAACTAATCACATTTCACAACATGTTTCTGCAGATCTCAAATAAAGTGTTAGTGTTGATTTGATTGTAACGACTCTTGCAGCTCTAGCATGCACACATCACATACCACCGAGTCCAACGCAGACACCAGACTGGTGAGGATCTCCTGCCGCAGAGACACCAGTGGGAGGCCAGGGTCCAGTCGGGAATTGCTTCTGAAGGCATCAGGAGTGACTTTTCTCAACTGCGCCATGCCTAGGTGGAATTACAAAGGGACAGCCATTTTACAACTAAATAGGGACACAGTTCATTCATTGCAACTAATCAATAACCATCAACTGATTTACTAATCAAATAATTATTATCTGGTCTCCAAAACATGCCATGAGCTGACACATTGACTTCAAAATATTCCAAATGTGGTGTTTTTGTCTGTAAATATCCTTCATTAGAATGGCGTCAAGCTGCATCAGTGTCGCTAGGCCCCTGGTAAAAACCTTTCAGAACCACAAGCAAAAAATTTAAAGGGCAAGATATTAACTAATGTATTTTAGTATTAGCTAATATTATAGACCTAATTTGTATGCTCTATTAATGTTTAACTGTAATGTAACCAGCTAATAGATGTTTAATGCAGACAGACGTATTCATGAGATGGAAACAAAAAACAAGTCATCTGTAAAACGGATCTGGCTTGAAAATAAATCATGTATTGAGTAAATGTAAGTTTGCAATTGACTTCAATAAGAGTTGTCTAAGCTTCTCTCAATGCGCTTTAGTATTCCTAGTATTTAGTACTTTAGATTATACAGTCTCCGGTCACCTTAATAAGTCATGTTTGCACTGTTGTTCTGATGATGTTTTTTAAGTATATATTTTTTTAACTTGTATATTATTATTATCATTATCATCATTATTATTATTATTATTATTATTATTCAGTGTTTTATGTTGCACTTTATCACCAAAGAAAGTTCCTAGTTTGTGAGGTATGTTCACTGACAATGGCAATAAAAGTTAATGATTTTGATTCTGATTCAGACTATATAGTCTAAATTGACAGTATTCTCTGCTCTTTTTTCACATGAGGATAATTTTAAAGCACAAAGGCTGCAGATTATAGAGAATAGCAGTACAGCTGTCAACCACTGACTGTATATGCAGTCACTGTCTCAACACACTTTACTGAAACTACAGTCTCTGCACCTGTCCTTGGCAAGGACACAGTGCGGAGTGAGCTTACACACATTATGTATGTTTAACAAAAGTTACTCTTTGAGCACGTTGTAAAACTTTACTGATTAAAATTGTGATGGAGGAAGCCAGCGGAGCAGCACAATGACACTGTGTTGTGAGCCATGAGTGTTTTTTTTTGTTTTTAGGTGGTTGAATTTAAGCCTCAGAGGAGTCCTGGGCATACAATAGAAATGTCCGCAGGTCACACTCGACACTGAGAGCTGCAGTAGTCCCCACACAGATCTGGACTGAATAGCCTTAGCTCAGCCTTAGCTCTGCTGTGTCTGCTGCTGCTGTGGCATAATTATTTATTAAAACAACATATAAACAGCAGCATTACAGCAGATGTTGCAGTTTGCATGTCAAATAATCTTAAAGACATGTGATAATAATCCAATTTTGGTGTGCATGTACACATAGACAGTGTTTTGTGCCATGGAAAGGTGATTTCAGGTTCCAAAGTGGCATTAAAAAATATGTTTGCTCAATTTATCCCAGGAACAGGAAAAAACTGAGAAATGTCTTGGGGTAGTTTGAACTACCAGATTAAATCCTGAAAAATGGAAACATATTAACTTGTCTTAAGCAAACTCAGGCACCCCACAAATTGAAGTACAAATTCACTGTAAAATATAATTTTTCATAACTTAAAGGAACTTTATGTCAGATTTTAAATTTTAAATCTGTGTTCTTAGATACAAGGTAAACATGTTTAAATCAAGTATAGCTTTTACTGACAACAATTGTAATGCTGATGTCAGTTTGTGTTCTGTTGCATGAAGAACAGGCACACAGGAATCATTCTGTAGATCTTTATTGTCAGTTACAGCAATACAGTCGGGCTGAAGGCAGCGTCCAGCAAAATTCAAAGCAGAGTCTAAAGCAGAGTCAAGTGAGTTGTGTCCTAAGCAGTGTTTATAGCAGAGTCTAAAGAAGGCGAGATTGCACCAATGTTTTATACTACTCCCAGAGTGGGGGTTACACATTCTACAGATAAGAAATTTAAAGCAAAGTCGAACAATGTGATTGCATCAGTGTTTTATAACCCTCCCAGAGTGGGGGTCACACATTCCTGAGATGAGAGGGGCTACAGATCAGAAATGTGGCCTTAACCAAAATGACCAGAATATAGCAGTTATCGTCCCTTAAGCAATCTATTACATTTGTATATTGTACATTGGACATGATGTCCCATTTATTTGTGTTACAATTGTGTAGAAGTCTTTAAGTGGAATAGGGTGACCAGACGTTACCGTAAACCAGGACAGTCCCAGTGTACTCGAGATGGTCCCAGTTTTGAGCCTTGTTTCCCCTGTCCCAGAAGATTCATCCAGAACCATTGATTTGTCTCAGTTTTACACAAGAAATGTCCCTATTTTTGGCCAATCCGTTCTCTGCCAACCGTGAAGAGGTCATGTGTTTGGTTAAAATAGAGAAAACCATGTTTGAAAATGACCATAAGGCACAAACACTCACAGACACAGGGTTTTCTGGATTTGCTTTCAGGATGCTGGCTTTGACTTTAGCACATGTCTCATCACACACAAAATAAACCCACTTTCCTGATTGAACAAGTGTCTGCACTGCCCCTTCTCCCTGCAGCCTGTTATTGACAACACAGTGAATGTTCCAGTGTATGTTCCTCACTTTTCGCGTGTTGTATTGTAAAAGTTGCTTCAGACTTGAGCTGGACAGTGTGGAGCAGAGTTTATAGGCTCTTGTGTGTGTCAGGTTCCTCTGTTTGCAGGGCTGTTTCTCACACACGGGCGATATTGTTTCAAACGGTTGGATTGACGCGTATTTTGATCTAATCTAATTATACTCTCGGGAGTTACCTACTTGGGTGTAACGCTGAATAAATCCTAGATGTATTGTGTATTATGCCACGGGTGTGTGTCTACCGGGCTCAGTTTACTCCTTTATTCCAGGTTTCTGGGCTAATCTGACGGAAGCTCCAGCGCTCTGTTTAATCTGCTAACATTAGCTCGTTTACATTAGCCCATTAGCTAGCTAGCGTTAGCACTTTGCCTTGTATTCTCCTCGCTTCAGTTTTCGTGACATTCCCAGTGCATAATCCTAAAATAAACGCACAAACACAGTACAAACTACGTGATTATACATGAATAGACACTGGAGTAAATCTCACCTAAAGAAGTAAAGTAGTAGCCTTGATGCTGTCGCCAATCCCGGGCTGTTTCCTGTTTAATCCATGATAAACGCGGACAATTTTCGCCCACAAAGATGTCCTGTGTAATCCAAACCGCGTAAAACCACGGCTCTCCTAAAAGGGACTCGTCTCTCTTGGCTGTAAGTACAATATCTCAGTGTATTAGAGTTTTTACATAACAGTCTGAGTGTCCCTTTCCCTTTTCTTTGTTCTGTAATCTAGTAAAATTGAAACTCATTCGCCTCCTGCTAATCCCAGCCCAACTCAACAGCAGCATCTATTGGCTGCCATTTCCATACAGGATTAACACGGGATCCCACAGCTCCAGGCACTCGGACTACTGCACACTTGTGGAATATTTGACTCGTCTTTTACGAAAGTTTTCTGCTGCTGGTATCAGATTAGGTTAGGATTATGGGGCACAGATGTGGGCCTGCAGTTTTTTTGGTGATGAGTTTAGTGTTACAAGAGGGAGGACAGTACTCCAGCCTCCTCTTGGGTGGGCACAATCCAGTATAGTGTAGGTTCCCACAAAATACCATTAAATAAACACAATTAAACAGTGGATAATAACAGATGGGTGCATTTAACATAGTTTTGACTTCATACTTTAAATAAGGCTTGAAATATTAATATTATGTTTGTATGTTAATGCAATGTGATGTTATTTAGGTTATGTTGATAGGATTACTCAAATTTGCCATAAAAAGTACTGATTTTGATCAATTGGGCTAGTTCAGTTTGAGGGCCAATAAAAATTGGTCTGAGGGCCGCATTTGGCCCCCGGGCCATAGTTTGGATACCCCTGGGTTAGATCTATAATCTCATCCTCTTTTCATGGCACAGGCCTAGGGCTGGGGAGCCAAATTTCATTTTATTTCATTGAGGTTCAATCATTTTGTCAGTTGTCACTGATCAACTGGGGTCTCTTTAATCAAGAAGTCTACAGCCAATTCTCTGTGAGTAAAAGCGTGTGGTTTTGGAGTTTCAGACCTTAAGAATAGAATAGAAATTTGACATTTTTGTGCGACAGTGATGAAAATCAGAAATAGTTATCGTTTTTAATAATACCACTGTTATTACAGATCACATTTAGTCGATTAATTGTCGGAGCCCGATATACATTTGATGAGGAATAACATTTATTTTAGGTCTGATCACAATAAAATGTGATGGAGTTATAGTGGTAGAATTACTTAATTATTAATTAATTTGCTGAATAATATGAATAAACATTGGTTTGAAGCCCACATTTTACCTCCGGGCCATAGAAACCCAGGATTTATAGCTGAATTTCATTCCACTGATTGGCCTAGCACCAACGGCATTTCTCACAATAAAAATCTTGACAATTAATTTAAAAAATCATGAGACTCAAACAGTAATAAGCTAACCAACGTGAAATTAAACACAAGTGTTCATGTTAATCATGTTCAGATTTAATAAGATTTGAAGTCATGTCATAATCCAGAGGCGTGGAGTCACCATAGACAGCATGTACAGAGGGTTTAAGTGGAGGCTGGCCTGTGGAGCTAAACCACAGGACAACACCCAGAAATGTCCACTGCCCATATCTACTGTCCAGACTGTAACATATTGTGGAGTGCAAGCTGAACGACAGTACTGGAAGACTCGCATTCAAAATGTTATGACACAGGCCTAATGAAGGTCCCGTGTCATTTATGCTCAAGTGAAAGCGAATAGCCTTTGGGATGGTACAGGGAAAAGGGTTCAGATAAAAAGATGTTTGTTTGTTTGTTTGTTTGTTTGTTTGTTTGTTTGTTTGTTTGTTTGATTAGAATGGGATTAGACTGAATTTGTTCAGACAATTTGTTTCATACGAACAACCAATAGTTTGGGTTCAAAAGATCTTTGACTAAACCAGAGGTGGGTAGTAGTGACTCATTTACTTACTACTTTTTAAAGAAATTGTACTTTCCAGTATTTTTCTAGCCTACATTTACTCTTACTTGAGTAGTATTTTTATTACAGTAACGGTACACTTGAGTAAAATGTTTGGTTCCTCTTCCCACTGTGAGCAAGTCTACAAGTGACAAAAGCTTTATGTCGACAATATGAAATTATTTGAACATTTGTGTTTTTTGCACCGCTCCTTCAGATATGATTTAGTCTCTTTTTTTTTTTGACTATTTTGCACTTCTGCTTGAATAATATACTGAAGTAAAGTTACTCCTTCTCAAAAATGTGGATACTCTACCCACCTCTTGGCTAGACATATTAGCCAATCAAAACCAACCAGGGGATTTGGAATACTGATATATAGGCAAATATGATTCATGGTAATACATAGTAGTTACCCAGTTTTTGATGTTTTAAGTTGTCCATTAGTTGAACATTTATTACATCAAAGAGCTAACATTTAATATTGTTCCAATATTGTTTTTAAGCAGTTGTGGTTGTTTTCGTGGTCGTTTTTCATTTTACAAAGGTTAGAGATATGTGATCCAATATAAAAGGCAAGCATGTTTATAAAGATAGTATATGCCTATTGCAAATGTGCAATTAGAAAAGCAGAAAGCTGGAAAGAACCATTGTAAACATTGCTAGCTGTTGTAGTAGTAGTAGTAGTTTAGTAGTAAGTAATCCTTCCAGTGACATGGCCAACAATTCAACCTCTGAAATTCAATATGGCAAAGGAAACGACAAGTGTACTTGCAAAGCTGTGTTAATGTGTTGCAACCATATTAATAAGTCAAATTATTTAACTTCAAAATAGATTGGTGAGAAATAAATATAAGTACCGGTATATGTTATTCCCTGGTTATGACATTATTGGCCAAATAAAGCAATAATTAATTATGTAATCAAATGGAAACTGTAACACAACAAAAGTTATGGTAGCATTAGCATGAGTTGAGGACATTTAACTTCACATCCAAAAGGCTCTGTCAGCTCTGAATTGAAGGTGCCAGCTGTAGTTGTGTTGTAGTCGTGTATGCTGAAAGCCTGAAGAGCAACTGAATCTCTTTGCCCTCAAAATCTAATCTACAGTCATTATGTACAATATACATTCAAAACAATATTTATTTGCCAGTTCAAATCACATGGATGTTGTAATTACTGCAATGTAAACACCATGTCGCACAATGTAAGCCTGTCCATATGCAAATGATCCCATTACATCAGCAATCCAGATTATGTACTATGTATGAAAAACTGTTTCTATGGATCCCAACAAAATAACCTGTAACTGCATCGATGTGACTGTGTTCAAGTGTGCTGAAGCAGACCTGGATTTGCTCCTCAGAGCCTGTAGGTCAGGTCAGGGGAGCAGAGGGAGGTGTACAAATGTCTGGAGGTCCTGTTGGACATGAACGCCAGGTACACAGACACTGCCTACACCTCGCTCAGACTGCGCTGTTGTGTCACCGCCTTTGAAGCTGCGTGTGATGTGTTCATGGCAACTATTTATTTATTAAGGGAAAAGGCTGTGGTGGGCTCCAGCAAAACAAGACTCCTAACAGACAGATTCAAAAGCGGCGGACTGCACGGAGTGTGGTCTGATCTTCTCTTGTTACTTTTAACTATTTGCTGTGGCCTCTACCCCAGAGCTGCACCATGTACAGTCTGAGCCCGGGGTGAAAAGGCACAGAGCACCTCTTTTTACAGAGGAAACTGGAGAGCTTTCAGATCAACTTGGACATTTGAACAAATCACCTACAGTCGCCTTAAAATCAGCTGGCTCATTTTTACATTTGTAAAAAAAAAAAAAAAATCAAATAAATTCTACAGAATAATTAATAAAATAAATTAATTCATTCAAAAAGAAAAAAAAAAACAGGCCACAGTCAGGCAAAGAAAGCCACAGCATGAACAGTCCTGTGTCTGCTGCTCCTGTCAGGGCCATGCTACAGAACCCAAGGGCCCAGCAGAATGTCTACTTTTATTTTTACCACTATTATATCCTTAAATAAGACTTAAGTTATGCTTTTTACATGTCCTTCTTTATTAAATCATGTACTGGACTTGAGTGGAATGTACATATTGTGTGCCTAGTGTGTGGCTGTATAGTGCATTAGTCACATGTGGCGCATTTGCATTAGAATTTGGGGTTAAAATGACGCATACGATGAGAAAAAGATGTATTTTTCCAACAGTGGAGACATTGCAATTTGGAATATTAATATTAATCGTGTTTCATAACACTGCTTCTTACTTCATGTTGTATTATCTGCCAATGTGGTAACATTTCTAAAATAAACAGTTTAAACAATCTAGGTCTTATTAGTGAATCATACAAACTTGTCAAACCCCCTTTGTTCACACAAGTCCTGTCCCTTCATCTTTCTGTAGTGTTACATTAAATTAAGAGGAGGAAATTCTTTAGGCTCTCTGGGTTTGACGTACATGCAGAGGTTCAGGAAGCAGGAAGTCAAGTAACTTCCAGAATCAACCTGTTACATCAGAGACAACCCAGTGTTTAAGGTCTGGCTCTTCTGGTGACTGAGCCTCATCTCTGCACCCCCTCTGCTCCCATATCAGAGGTGCTCCTGCAAAACACACAAGACATACAGTATATTATAGGGCTGCACACTATATCACAAAAATATCAATATTGCAATATTGGCTGATGCAACAATCGATATCGCAAGGAAATAAATATATTGCAACAACATAAAGTTCTACATTTTAGAGAAATGTAATGTCTTTTTAAAGTAAAATGCATCAAAAGGCAGACTGTATTAATTTTCCTTATTAAAGAAAACATTGTGCTTGTGTCTGCAATATAGTCATAATCTGTGACACCCGTGTATCATTATGTTATAATTTGCACATTTTAAATCTCAGTGTTCATCTAAAACAACTTCATAAAACAAATAGGTCTGTAAACATCATCGCAACAAACAGCCATGATGTTGTCGGCACCTCCGATGGATAGCTGCAGATCATACTAGCGGGCAGCGATCTTTTTTTTCATTTGTACCAAAATGACTATGCAACGCTGCCAAATTTTACATGTATCACCAATTAAGAAAATAAAACTGGAAAACAAAATAAGTACAGAGCAGTGGACGTGTACTGGTGGTGGTGAAAACATCTTAAAAATAAGCGATTAAACATTACTGAAACATGCATGAATCACTCCAAATACAACTTCAGGTGAGTAAATAGTGAGGGGAAACAACTATAACATAGTTAAAAGCGCTAAAAAGTTGATTATGCAGATTAGGTCTGCTTAAAGTTCTACATTTGTCTTTGTTTTTATATTTATTTTTGACACAATTTGACTAGTCAATGAAAGTATGTGCATATTTGTTTTTTTTTTAATTAAGTGATTTATTGTGCCAGAAAGTATAATAACAATAATATCATTATTGCAATAAAATACATAGTTATCAAATATTGCATTTTTTTTTATCATATTGTGCAGCCCTAATACATTTTACATTAAAAGTCGATATTAATTGGCATGACAAGCAGAGCTGGGCCTGGTTAGTACTTGGACAGGAGAGCGCTGGGAATACCCGGTACCACAGTGGGACGCCAGTGGCAAATGGGTGTTGTGCCCTTAGGTAAGACACTTTTGACACCCACATTGCCTCGTATGAATGTGGTGTGTTTGTGTGAATGCTGGTGGTCGGAGGGACCGAGGGCGCAGACTGGAAGTTTCACTTGCGTCAGTCCGCCGAGTGTGGAGTGAATGAATAATGCATCAAATTGTGAAGTTACAGTGCTATGTAAGACTAATACATTATAAAATAAGTCCACTGTTTATCCGCAATTATAAAGCACTTTATTTCCCGATAATGAGGAAGTGTATATTAGCCTGCTAGTTGTTGTTAGTACAATCATAACAAAATTCTTCTATCCTCCCTGAATAATTAGGATGCTCGGAATACATAAGGTAAGTGAGGAATAACTTTGACCACTGATAACCATTTAAAATGAACTACATTGTTTTTCGCATTTTTAAGAGAGTAAAAATCAGGTACAGCACCTTTAATTAACAACCAGACTTTATCGGGACTATAAACAGACAGTGTGAAAAATAAGTTTCATCAGATTATTTGAATCTTTAGCTGTTGTATTGAATCTGGAGGACACAATAGAAATAGAATAGTTTTGTCAGTGCACTAATAAAACATGGACTAGTGACTTTTAAACATAATGAATATAACGCTTCATTACAGCCCTGTTTATAAGGAACAATACTCACATGTTTGTTTGTGTTTGTCTCACAGTGGATTCCATTTGCTGAATGAGCTTCATGCGTCTATAGAAACACAACTGTCAGTGACAAACAAGTGACAAGCGGCCTAACTTTAAGACCTACAGTGTGCACGGTTTTAGAGCTAAAAGATTTCTCCACAATCAGTATGTTTTTTTTTTATAAAAGTTTTCTGTTGCACACTTATAAAATATTGCTTGTACAATAAAGCTGATTGTGGGATCTGACCAGAGATGAGGAGAGTAGCAAAAGTAAGAGTAGCATAACTTCAAAATAATATTAATCAAGTAGAAGTACAATGAAGTGGTGCAAGAAATTACTCAAGGAAGAGTAACTAAAAGAGTAACTTATTTATAATTTGAAGTTTGTCATGATTCCAGTTTTTTCCCTGTGTGTTCCTGTGCTGTGTCCCCCCCCTTCCCTGTGTTTTTAGTGCCTGGAGCTGGGCGGAGAGTCTGGCACCACCCTCACCTATGGTTACCACCCACTACTCACCTGGAGCCCATCACCAATCAAGCTTAAACCTCTGGACTGCAAAGACTGCTCGTTTGTCCACACGCTGCCAGAGCATCAGTTTATCCTCCCGTGCTCCCTGTGCTTTTGGACCCACTGATCACTTCAGCCTCTGACCAGCTCCAAACGCCCAGCCTTTCTATTTTCCTTTCTATTTTTTTGCCTTTTTGAAATAAACTCCTCATTTTTTGTGAGTCCCATGTCTGCACCTTTGATACACCAGTCATTACGACAAAGTTAATGTAAGTGGAAGGACAAAACATTAAATAATGCACAAAATCTGGTATTTTCAACGGATAGAGACAAAAATGAGATCTAATTCTCCTTTTTATCTGAAGGAGCAGTGTAAGAAACGCGTATGTTCAAATTGTTTCATATTGTCAAAATAAAGCTTTTGTATCGTACAGATCTAAACTACAGCAGTTTTTATGCAGGAGATTCGTTGTGGAGGAAATTATGCTACTACAAAAACTGCTTTTGTAATTTGCATCCATTCAAATTGTAATACAATTTTTTTTTGTTTATCTTGCAGCCAGAGGTGGATAGTACTCAGTTACCTTTATGTGAGTAACTTTTAAAAAAAAGTACTTTTCTCTAGCGAGCATAATGAATTAACAGTACTCTTACTTGAGTAGTTGTTTTGTTGACTGTTCCCACTGTAAGTCTACAAGTCCACAAAGCTTTATGTTAATATGAAAAAGTTTGAACATTTGTTTGTCTAATTTTTGTGTCTATCCTTTGAAAATGCCAGATTTTATGTATCATTTAATACACAAAATTTTGTTGTTCCAGTTACATTAACTTCAAATTATCAGATGTTACGTCCCTTGTAGTGACTCTTTAAGTTACTTTTATTTGAGTAGTACTTTTCCCAGTGGTAGTTTTTACTCTTACTTCAGTCATTTCTCTTGGATCACTACTTTGTACTACTCCTTAAAGACTGTAGTAGGTCTGTTACTGTGCTGCAGATTTGTCCTTACTTGAGTCTTGTCAGGTTTCCGGCACATGGCTTGCACTAGGAGGTCCACATTCTGGTTGTGTTCCAGGGCATTTCTCAGGGTGTCCTCTGTACTGAGAAGTCTCTGTCTCAGACGGCTCACCTCCGAGTCCAGGGCAGAAGGCTCGAGCATGGAATAGCGCCGGTGATCAGGTGAGGAGCGCTGCTGACCCTAACACACAGCAAGAGGTGGGTTCATCATTGTTTGCAAGATTTAAGGAGAGCATGTTAGGCAAAATGAACTTTTTGGAGGTATCTACCATGTTATAACATTGTGTCCTTATACTGAACATCACAGCGCTCACAGGCATAATATTGTGAAACCACAGCCACTCCACATGCGTGTGGCACTGACTGTGTTTTTGTCAATGGGAATTCTGATCAAACTGAAGTGGAGCGTTTAGCCACCTGTAACAGGTCTACAGTGAAAATAACTTACTCAACAGGCTTGTATTTACTGCCATGTACAGGCTGACCATGGAAAATGCAAGGATAGCAATAGTAAATTCGAAAGCACAAATTGACTTTCTGAACCTGGGTTCCTTCAAACGATGCATAACTGCCCCGGCAAAATGCTGTGCTTATTGGAAATGAAGAAATACAACATCAGAGACATGCCTTCTTCTGCCTTTAAAGTGGGATACACATGCATCACGCAACACTCGCATCAAACATCAAAAAATAGTCTGGATTCTATTTTCTATGTGTGCACAACGTGCTGCTCCATGCATGTGCACTTTTAATGCAGACTAAAAAGTGCAGGTTTTAGACATGCATAGGAAGAAATAGGGTCTTGGTATGAGTCAGAATGAAAAAAGCCAAATAAAATGGATTGGCTTGTAAACTTGCATTTGAGTAACTTTACATTCGTATTTCTTACACATCATATCTAAGAACTGTATTTCAGATCTGACACTAAGTAAAGATAATATAAGCCTTTGAGCAACAGGACCAGCATGCTAATAGATGTGTGATGAATTCAGTTTGAATTAAATCCTGATCAGTTTGTTGTAGAGTGCAGTGATTAGCTTGGACTTTTTTCATCTGTGTCGTCTATCAGCCGGTAAAAACATGTGGGCTGGGCTTATTGTGGAGGAATACAACTGATTTGGCAACAATGGTGTGTTTTTTTATAAATATATATCATTATAATCAGATATAGGACTGTAGTCCTTTAGTCGTTTAGGCGATTAATTGATCAATGATGTCTTAGCCGACCAAAAATGTATTATTTTCATTAAAAGATGGAGTATGTAACTTTCAGGAGGTGGAAAACCACCTGTATAATTCCATGGAAATAGAACATTAAACCTATACTTCCAACATTCGCCATGGAGATACGCAAGTTTTGTGCCATACTGTGGACCATTTTATAGTCAAACAAACATTTCCAGAGAGACAAGCAAGAGGAGGCACTTTATCAAGAGAATTTTTAGAGAAAATAGGTGTAAAATTCCTGCATTTGCAGTGGATTTTAGCCCTAATAGGTGGTAGTAAAAGTCTCTATTAATTTGATATCTAATAAAACCCCAAAGCAAAGTGTGGAGACAAAGTATATATTTTCCAGGACATTTGTCCCTTTTTCTCAATTTCCATGCATTTCCCATGTCTGGAAAACAAGCCATTTTCCAGAATTTCCAGGATGCGTGGAAGCCTGTTGATATATGAAGTCCCCTGCAGGTGTGGTCTTTAGTCCACCAAGAATGTGTTTAGTCGACAATAGCCCTATTATGCATGACGATGTTCCAGCCCCCAGCTTTCTGCTCTCTAAACTACGGAGCAGCCCAGGTCCTCACCAGCAGCAGCAGCTTTTCTCTCAGACTCTTGATGTCGTCCTGGAGCTTCTGCTCTTTGACCCTCCATTCAGCTTTGCACACGTCTCGCTCCTCTCGGGGCGGGCGGTGGGTCTCCAGCAAAAGCACACGCAGCTCATTCAGACTTCTGCAAAGACAAAGAAGGACTTAGAAATAAAAGCATAAAATACATCTCTGAATAATCAGAGAACTACTAGTGATGGGACAGTTCTCTACAGTCCAGGTCAAAGAACTGACTCTTTGTTGTGAATTGAAATGAGAGCACACCATTCAGGTGCTCTTGCTCATATGCTCTAAACCCACATTATAGCACAAATATGGTTTGAATTCACTCACAAATGAGGAGAGACTAAAATCAATAAACCATGTTTACATACAAATATCTTTATAGAAAAATATGATGGGTTTCAGACATTGAGCGTAGTCAAGGCCAGAGCCGCTGTCATCAATAAGAATCGGCTCTTCACTGGGAGCCAATCCAAAAAAAAACGTATTTGCCCATCACTAAAAGCTGCTCTCAAACTAAAGATCAGATTCTAATCCTAAATACTAAAAAACTAATGTCAAAACTAGATACTCATTTGAGCTGGTATTGATACTAAAAAAGTCACATTCACAGGACAGAACTGAACCTTTCTTGAATAGATGTCTGTTTAACCCCTCAGTCATCCAGGTATGATCCATAGTAAAAGAAAAATTCAAATCTGTCAAATGGACAAAAAGTGAAAACTTTCCTGAATAGCTTTACAATGGACATGAGCTGTATCAGAACAAGTATAAGACCACATAGACTAGTGTATGCACATGGTTTTTAGTATCAAAATCGAGCTAGCAATCAATGTTTGCTAAAAGTGTAGTGTGATAGTACATGTGGTGACTCTGCTGTTTAGCACTGAGAAAACCCGTCTCAGGTCACAATCATGAACAGTACCTCTCTTTCTTGAGCAGTTCTTGGCTGATGCTGACCAGCTGCCCAGATGCATCATGGGATTTCCTGCTCATGGAGTCCAGCTCCGCTTCGATGCGCATCTTCTCCTTCAGCAGCAGCTCTGCCTTTCTCTCTCCTGCACTCACCTTCCCCTCCAGTGCTGCCCAATACAGTGGAAATGTCAACATCAAAAAGGTAAGGTACAGTGGCTTTAAATCCTTGCAGAGTTTTCAGACACTACTCACACCTCAAAATCAACTCATGTGACATGTATGAACCATCCTAAGTTAATAGGGTGGAAAACTACAGTTAAAAGTAAACCAATAACTGACGTGTTAAATGGAGGGCTTATTTTACTTGTTCAAAGGGTTAATAATATATATAACATATCACATTTATATTATGGACACAAGAGGTGGGCATTTACTTCTTATTATTTATGTTATTATTCATTAAACAATAATTCAGTCATATAACTCAGATTTGTCACCAATGGAACAATGATACTGGCCATATCGGTTTGTTAAAGCCTGAGCTCATCAGATCTCAGAAACTAAGCAGAGCTGGGCCTGTACTTGGATGTGAGACCAGTGGGAATTCCAGGTGCCACATTGGGATGCCAGTGACAAAACTGTTATTGTGTCCTTAGGCAAGACACTTCACCCACATTGCCTAGTATGAATGCATAGTGTGAGTGGTGGTTACCACCATCAAGCATTATTACTTACAGAAATATTTTTAAGAGCTTCGAACCTCAGTCTTTGCATGCTCTGCTAGAAACTACATATTTATGTTTGGTTGCTTTACTTGCTTCCAATATATACATAAATTAAACAGTCTTTATCATATCATGTCCACGGCATGTTCTAGGTCAAGAGCTCTAAAGTGTTGAGTGAAGTCACAAAGACAAACTACAGTATAAAGAGGGTACTGTAAAAGATATGAGAGTTACCGGTGACTTGTGATTTGAGGGCTTCCACCTGTGAGATTAGAGCTGAAACCTCCTTCTCTCTTTTCAACAGTTTCTCAGTGGTTTCTACAACACACACAATGGAATATGTGTAAATGCAGAGGGCATTCACTGGACAGGGTGATAGAAGAATAGAAGTATTCAGTATTCTTAGCAATGAAAAATCTAACACAATTGCTAGATACACAAAGCAAGCAGATGGAAAGACCCAACAACAGAAAAGTGACAGTATTTTCAGCGGAGACAGACATATTGGGCATGTTACAGTGAATGAGTTAAAATGTTTGCCTTTCTCCTACTATGAGTAGGAGAGGCACAGTATGATGAAATTGCATAGTTGCATGTTTAAAAGAGAATTAAAGCCACAATAATGTGTAATATGTGTTTTAACGTCGTCTTGATGTAAAATGCTTTGCAAAGGAAAATGCAGTAAATATGATACTATGATGATGATACTACTAATATGATTATAATACTTTTTATACTCTTTATGCAATGCAGTGGAGCCAAACAGAAGACATCTGCAAAGAGCAGACCATGGCTAAACAAAAACACAAGCTTTAAGACAAATTTACAAAGACAAGTGGGTCTGGAACTGCAATCTGTCACTTCGATGTCAAAGGGCACTATTGACCAATCAGAGATGCGCATGGTCTATTCTGGATTCAACAGGAAATAGGAGGGACTGACTAAACAGCGCACCGTTATCCCGAAAACATAACCAATATACAATGCCACTTGTGCACTTACGAGTCTCTTTAATCAAACAGTACAACAGTTATTTGGGAGATAAGTAATGAACATTTTTTTAAGTACACACCCAAAACTTGTGGCATAGACTATATATATGAACAGACATAGCTAGCAAAATTAGAAGTGAGTATGGGCGTGCTTCCGGCTCCATTGACTCTGGCTCTAATTCACTTAAGAAACTGTCGCCCATCTCTCCGTAACCGCTGTTGTAACGCTCAGAATTTTTGTCTTAAATGTTTGTATTAACCCGCTCTACGTGATTCTGTTTTTTTTTTTTTTTTTTTTGCTATTGTGTTCGTAAATCAACATGAGCATTAATAACAGACAAATCAGGAGCCGTCTGTCCGTTCCAGCTAGCGTCACCAACAGGTTTGATTGACAGAATTGCTAAGCATCCACTTCCTCCTAAATCAGCAGTCCGGGGGCGAGGGAGTGTTACCTTCAACAGCCTTGCTCTGAATCGGCTCTTTCGATACTCCAGATTAGAATTCAAAATATGGAACTCGGCTCCAAATTCGCTCCTATAACCACTAGCGTATCAGTTTGTATTAGTCAGATGGTATTTAAGAAATGTCTCATTACCTTGAATGTTGTGTTTGGGATTTATTTTTTCCTCTGATGTGTCGTGGTCTTCTATCACCTGCAGCATACGCAGTACAGCATGGCATTAGGCACATGGATTACAAATCAAAAGAGAAGAATGAGAGACAATTTGGGAAAATATGTAATTGATATTTTTCTGACAAACATTGTGATTAGATTTGCAATTTATGTTTTAATTGATGGATTCTGTTCATAGTGAGCATTTTAAACATTCAAGAGCATTTACAAAACTGTTAAATTAAATCGTAATCATCTGATCTGATACGATCATCGTAATCATCTGAATTATACAGATTCTAAAACAAAAAACTTCTTAAATAAGATATATATGCTAGTAAGTGCTTGATTTAAGTAGTATTTTTCTTGATTTGAGTAAATTTTGACTTAAATCTTAAAACAAGATTTGCCAATAGAACAAGTAGTTTTGTCTTACTTCAATTGCAGCAGCATTTGTCTCCTCATTGGACTCACGAAAATGCTCAAGTGAGAACATGCTTTTTTGCTTGTTCAATTGGCAAATCTTATTTTAAGATTTAAGTCAAAATGTACTCAAAGCAAAAGCAATGCTTCGTGATTAAAAACATTTTATCTTATTTGAAGTGATGACATTTAACTTTCTGAGGGTGGAAAGTAAAATGGAAGATTCCAATCGAAAGTTAAAACCATATTATCTCCATGGAGACAACTCTTATTTGGCCTGGATGAAGGCCTCCTCCTGCTTAAGAGTCAAGAGTTTGTAGAGATGTAAGCGTGCTCACAGTAAGAAAAAGGATACACTTTTTTTTATGATTTTCACTGCAATATATCCATAATGAAAAATTATGCTTTTATTTTAGTCTATTTTGGCAAAAAGGTATTTGAATTCTGTCACCATATTTCAACCCTTATTTGATCCATAATGTCTTTTAAAAAAGTCTTGATATGCAATAGAATTAACCGTTGAAATCTATCCTAAAATAATGATTCATTGCAGCCCTACTCACATTTGCCTCCTGGGACGTGTGCTGAGCCTGCAGAGCCTGGAGCTGGTTGGTGGTGACTCTCAGCTCCTCCTCTAGTCTGTGGATAGTGTCCCTGCTGTGGTTATAGTCCTCGGGAAGGACCTGGCTCTCGAGCCGCTCACTTAGCTCCTGCTCCAGTCGCCGCACAGTGTCCAGACTGTGGGTATGAGCCTGCTGCAGTGCCTCCAGCTCAGAGCTCCTCTGGTCCAGACTCCTCCTCAGTACAGCCTCGCTCCTCTCTCTTTCCTCCCGTAGCTCCTCCTGTAGTCTCTCCCTCTCCTGTAGCTGCTGCTCAGCCTTCTGCAGCCTCTCACGGGTCTCGCTCAGAGCCTGCTTCAAGGCTTCACAAACAATGACAAAAAATATTAGTGGATGCTTACAAGCTTGTTAAAGTCTAACACAATAATGGCCAATAATGTAATCACGACCAATAACATAATGATTTTGGCCAAGTTTAAATGCAATAAGCCCAAAAAGTAATACCAGGTTAATAGTCCAATAACAGGCCAATAATGTCATACTATCTTGACAAGATTTCTACATTATTGGCTGCAGTTATTGTATTACATCAGAGAAAATCTTCCTTGTCAGACCAAAAGTATAAAAAAAACAGCCAATAATGTTATAACGTATCACAGTGTTAGTGTTTCTCAAACTCTGTTGATGTACCACTAGTGCTAGCTCCTTCAGCTGGTATTTGGACAGCTCATTATCGGTTCAGTTTACTTTAAAGAACAAATATTATGCATATTGTATTGTCACTAGCCTTAAAGCTGACTTATTATGTAAAATCAACAGTTTAAAGCTTTTAACCATGTTATAGTTGTTTCCTTCTCATTCACCCTATCAAAGTTTTATTTAGAATGATTCATGCATGTTTGAGTAATCTTTATTCTCCTGTATTTCGATCGACACACATTTTCACTGCCACCAGTCCACACATACATTGACGTACTTCATTCTCCAATTTTATTTTCTTAATCGGTAAAACGTGTAGGACTCTGCTGCGTCACATGGTCAGTTTTAGTCCAGTCGTTACTGTGATGTGCAGCTATCCATCGGAAGGGCCGACTGCACAGCCCTTTGTTGTGATGTTTACAGTTACATCAGCTCCCACTGGGTACTGCAGTTTTCTAGCTCAAAAATCAGTGCACTTGTTTCTTTTATTAAGTTGTTTTAGATCAATATTGTAATATAAAATGTCCAAATTACAACACAATGATCCACGGGGGTCATAGATTTGGACTATATATCAAACACAAACACAATATTCTTCTTTAAAACATGCTCTTGAGAACCTTTGTTTTGGTATCATGGTTATCATATCATGATTTAGAATTTTAAAAGTTTATTTCATAGCCTCCGATTTGACGTCAAAATTGCATAAAACTAATATTTAGACTTAACACTGCAAAGGGTTTCTATCAGTGACATCTCAGTCCTCGAACATTTCAAAATGAAGTGCTTGGCGAGATTCAGACTTTTTACAGAGGATTATCATTATTGAAATTTGTTTGGTTCAATGTTCAAAAAAAGTGAACTTTGCATAATGTGTGTTCTTAAAGTAAATATTGCATTTTTAAATAACTGTTGATGTTTTGTCCACCCACTGTATTGTCCCGAGTGATCCTCCTCTGTTCCCTCTGTGATCCTGTTCTCCAGCTGCTTCCGCGCCTCCTGCAGTCGAAGGCTCAAGTCGTCCCGCTCCTTGCTCAAAATGGCAGCTTCGATCTTGTGCTTAGCCTTGAGGTTTTCCATCTCCAGCTGGTGCTCCATCTTCATGCTCTCCATACACACCAGGAGCTCCTGTGCATCTGGCTCCTGTCCTGATGGAGCACTGGGTGGACATTTCAGAGAGGCTTTCAGCTCCTCCCAAGACTTCTCATGATCAGTTGCCAATGCATTAAATTTGGCCTGGAATACAAGGAAGAGTACACAGATGATTTCCTAACATTGCCATTGAAATATAATTTCTGAAGAAACCAACATATTTTATCTGATTTGGTTAGATTAAACTCTAGAAGTCCATGCTGATGGTCAGTTTGTCTGTGTTCATCCAGCATTCAAAGTGCAATGAGTGAGCTGTTGTTTAACATTCAAAGAGGTTGAGAACATTTTAAAATACATGAAATCCTCAACTTGTATGTTGGATCCTCTCCCCACATCACTCTAAATCTAACATCTCAGTCATCAGTCCATTAATTACTGCAATTATAAACATATCACTACAATCTGGTCAGGTGCCCCCAGCCCTCACAATTGCTGTTATCCACCCTCATTTGAAAAAACCTTCACTAGACCCTGAAAATCTGGCAAATTATTGGCCCATCTCCAACCTACCTTTTCTGTCTAAAGTTATAGAAAAAGTTGTCGCTGCCCAACTCCACAGTCATCTCCTTGCTCACAATCTATGAGAAGTTTCAGTCTGGTTTCTGGTCAGCACACAGTACAGAGACAGCCCTGGTCCGAGTCATGAATGATCTACTTATAACTAAGGACCAGGGCTCACCATCTCTCCTCATTCTGCTTGACTTGTCAGCTGCCTTTGATACTGTGGACCACAATATTCTGCTCAATCAACTCCAGACTATAATCGGACTGTCAGATATCCCCCTTAGCTGGTTTCAGTCATATCTCTCTGGGAGAACAGAGAATGTGGCCTTAGGGCAGGCCAAATCGCTCCCCCACACCGTCACCTGTGGAGTGCCACAAGGGTCGGTTCTTGGCCCAACACTCTTTACAGTTTACATGCTACCACTCGGTCAGATCATCAATAAATATAAAGTTTCATTATACTGTTACGCAGACGATACTCAGCTTTACATGAAAATGGACACCACATCCCCCTCAGCCCTGCCATCTCCTCTACATGCTTGCCTGGAGGAGATAAAGGCATGGATGGTAGACAACTTTCTCCAGTTAAACAGCAGCAAAACTGAGGCCATACTCATCGGAACTCCCCACTAGATCCAGTCAACCTCCATTTCAAGTATCCTTGTCTTTGACCACAACATCCCCCTGTCCTCCTCTGTCACAAACGTAGGAGTCAAATTTGACTCACATTTATCATTTGAAAACCACATACGCCACCTTTCCAAAGTCTCCTTCCTTCACCTCAAAAACATTGCCAAACTCCGCCCCTCCCTCTCCCAGTCAGATGCTGAAAAACTGATCCATGCCTTTGTCTCCTTTAGGCTTGACTATTGTAATGCCCTCCTCGTCGGGATCCCCGGCAGGAGCCTGCAGAAGCTCCAGCACATCCAGAATTGTGCTGCCAGGATCCTGACGAGGAGGCGCAAATATGACCACATAACCCCTGCTCTCTACTCACTTCATTGGCTTCCTATCCAGTCTAGGATACACTACAACATCTGTCTCCTCACCTACCAGTGCATCCATGGAACTGCCCCTGCCTATCTCACAGAGCTCCTCACCCCACATACAACCTCACGCAATCTTCGTTCATCCACCACTCACTGCCTTCACCGGCCTAGGACCAGACTCTCCACTATGGGAGACAGGGCCTTTCAGGCTGCTGCCCCTCGATTGTGGAACGCCCTCCCAGAGTCTCTGAGGGCACCACAAAATGTCGAGGCCTTTAAAAAAGGCCTTAAGACATTTTTGTTTAAAACATCTTATCAGGTTTTATGACTTTTTTTTTACTGCTATTATTGTAATATTTGCAAAGTGAATTAAATTGTAATGTCTTTTTATATGTTTTTTTACTTTCTCTGGTTTATGGTGTTTTTGTATGTGTCTGTAGCACATTATTGTCTGTGTACATACTACACACAGCTCAGAATGCTCTCCTCCACCTTGTGATGTCACACAGCGGTAGTTTTCATGTTAACAGCTACAGATTGGCCATTCCAGGGCTGAAATTATCCAAATGATTCTAGCGAAGGTGTATGAAGTTTAAAAACACAGTGGAGCACTTCCTGTATTACCACATGCCATCGTAAGGTGGAACAGTGTTTTCAGTTTGAGAGAACAACTCAGCCTAAATATGCAGGGTTTGTGTGTTAACCATGTGTGAATGAAACAAAACAACTCCATGTATGTTTTTGATGAGGATACAACATTATAATAGAGTTCATAAAACAGCATAATAAAGGACTATAGGTCATGTTTTTGACTGGGGAAATGAACGCACAGACAAAGGGTATTTTTCAATACCACAACAAACTGGAGCTTTTTGGACAGTGCCAATGACCTAAAGAGAGCGGCCCTCTGTACCTTCCAGGTGTCCATCATGTCCATGTTCTCTTTGTTGACCTGCTGGATCTTCTGCTTCAGATCACTGAGCTCCTGGTTCTGTCTGGCCACCAGTCCACGCAGGCTGGCCAACTCCTGTGTGTCTGTCGTGGGACTGCTGGCTCTCTGCTCCCCCTGGTCACTAGGCTCCTCCTGGTCTCTGGGCTCCTGGTTAAGTCCTCTGAGTTGAGCCTGGGTACGCGCCAGCTCGGCCTTCTTCAGACCCAGCTCCTTCTCAAGCTGCTTGATACGACTCTGCTCCTCCACTGTCGTTTGCTGATGAGACAAACACAATTCATTACTGCAAAAAGAACATTTAACTCTGCCAAAAGGATTAACGTTTTAGAGTGAATATGTTTGGCCACTCATCCAAGACGCTTCTTCATTTCTTACAGGGTTCTGTTGAGTCACTGCCTTATACCTGCCTGAAGGGAGGAGCTACCCTAATGTGTAAGTCACATCATTTGATAGGTGAACTAACTCTTTTACCATGCTAGAATACTGGCTATCCCTGTTTTTCTTTGTTTTAGTTTGGGTCTGAGAATGGAGTTGTAAAAGGGTTACAGGTTGGACCTTAGACACCTGTTTCTATTCAGAGATGGACTGTCTTTCCCTACAAATATACCCACTTTGACAATGCAGAACTGTTACGGTTAGGGTTGCTGGCTATTGGCTAAATGGCACCTGGCTTGTTCCGGTTGCTTAAGCAGTATTCATAACCATTTCTGCTCTAATGATATTTTTATTGAGGTTTTTGCCAAGATGCACTAAAATCAACAAGTACTGACAGATCAGGCAGTGGACAGGGAGCTGCAGGCGGATGTCACTGACAACATGTTAAATGCTTTACACATGAGATGAATACTTCATTCACTTCTGTCATTAGAAAGGTAGCTCTTTGAGTCTTTGTGAGGGACAGAGAGAAGCTTAAAGTGTATATGACAAGTTTTTATGACTGTCAAGTTTTGACTTAATTTGGTGGGATAATGCCTGTTGTAAATATAAAGTATAGTTTCACACCAATCAAGAAACAATTTGTGAAAAAAGTTGAAAAATATGTTGAAAATTACAGGAAGTAGTGAGTTCTGTTTTAGAGACTTCCATATTTATTTTTCTATTTATTTTTATTTTATCTGGAAATACCGCTGAGATAGCATTTCATGTTCAAGGGAGTTCTGAATGCACAGCTAAAAAATAAAACATTTACAATTACAAAATGCATAGTAAAATGTACATTTAGATATATATAGGCTTCAGTTAAAACAATTATAATGGTCTGAAAAGATGACACATTTAGTCTGTTTAAATTCACTTGAGAATTACACTGTTTAGTTTTAGTTGGTTTATGAGAGTTCCATAAATAAGGGCCATAGAATCTAAAACTAGTTTTCCCTTGCTCTGTGTAGATATGTGGTACTGCTAAGGTCAGTCTCTCCTGAGACCCGGCATGGTAATGATGTCAACTGAATTGAATCATTGAGGTGAGATACTGGGGAAGTTTTGCCAGTATAGCTTTGTAAATAAAAATGTGGGTCTGTACAAGTCTGTGGGTCTGCAGTGAGGTCCAGTCAACCTTGCTGTACAGATCAAGTCAAGTTACTTTGTACAGTTTTGTATCATGATTTTCTATATATATGGAGAATTGTCATGTGGGAGTATGGATGACCCAGGCTTGTGGGCTAAGCACTGTAAAGAATTTTACAGTTAACCCCAAGGAGGGTTCGAATAGGGTCCAGGAGAGCTTGCTAAAATACTCAAACATGCATGGACAACATCTAAAACCTCTTCTGCAAGGAAAACATTATAACATGGTAGAAAGCTAAAAAAAAATCTATTTTGCATAACTCAAAAATGTTCATTGTACATAATATGAAGGACATATAAGAGAATCATGTATAGATCTATAAGGATCATTTCACATTACTGAAAATGGTTACCTCCAGGTCTCCTTTGAAGATGCACTCCTCTTCCACTCTGAACTGGAGGTCCTCCACTTTTCTGAGGAGAAAACAGAAAGGCCGTCAGATGCTTTGAGGTTTTTTTCTAACTCGGCACAGAGTAAAAGTCTTTTCAAAAGAACATTTATAAAGGTGGTAAAGCTTAGGGTTGAGATGAGTCTGTATCTTCAGACAGAAGGCCATACATACTGTACCCAGTATGACTTGTATGTGCTCAGTAAGGATATGTGTGTGTTTTCTGTCTGTAGGGGTCTGCAGTCCTGTTTATGTAACTTGTGTGGGTTGGGCACTGATGTGCAAGACACCTAAAACCAAAGAGTTGTCTACAAAAATAGGTCAGTTTCATTTTGTCAAATGGTACCTTTTCTCCTCTTCAAGCTGACTGATGAGTTCCTGTTTGTCTTTCTGTGTGCTGGCCAGAAGAGTTTGGACCTGCAGCAAGGTTTTCTCATTGTCTGTTACATACTGCAAAAACAAATACAGTTCTTTTAATACACAAGTTTTACTCTGACAGGTCAGTGTGACTTCATGTATGAGTTATGTTAAATTTGCACTTCCAGTGAAGCAGAGATGTCTCACTCATCCTCATCAATAAAATTCACTAATCTTTAATTTATCTGATAACAGAATGAGATTTGATTAATATGTAAGCTCTGTGCTGACATTTAACACCCACTGGCAGGGCAAGTTTATTTGTATAGGACAATTTGTACACAAAGTAAGTGCTTTGCAGAATATTCAGAGATAGATCCCATTGCACTGAACAGAAATAATACAATTTAAAATTATTTACAAACTGTATTGTATTCAAACTACAACTAAATCCACACTTGGGACAAAGCAGGTCAATACCATCTTGACAACGCCCACCTTGCCAAACACAAGCACAATGATGGGAGAACACATCCAGAGGAGCGCGTCTTTTCTCTGAGTGACACCCAAGATTCCACAATTAGGGCTCATGGTTATAGTAACATGTTGGTGTGCACCTTAAATAGATGGCACTAAAGGCTGATTTATGCACTCTGGAATAACAGATGACACAGTTTAATCAGTTAACCTTCTATTTATACCAACAGAGAATGTTAGTAATGTTCACTGTACACGAGGTTATTTCAGAATTTTACATAAGCAGGAAATACACTGGAACCTTGTTGTTGTTGTATGAGTGTCTGAATGTGTGAGTGTGAGATTGCCACCTGCTTCATCTGTGACACCCAAAAGGGCCAGACAGTTTGCCACAGCAGGAGGTGGGTAAGAGAAAGTATGGTAAAAGTGAAGTACCTGCATGTGTGTAAAGTACAGTATGATGCAGGTGTAGTACCTGCATGTGTGTAAAGGACAGTATGTGAAGTGTAGTACCTGCATGTGTGTAAAGTACAGTGCAGGTGTATACCTGCATATGTGTATGATGTAGGTGTAATACTGCATGTGTGTAAAGGACAGTAAGGTGCAGGTGTAGTACCTGCATGTGTGTAAAGTACAGTATGGTGCAGGTGTAGTACCTGCATGTGTGTAAAGTACAGTATGGTGCAGCTGTAGTACCTGCATGTGTGTGTACAGTACAGGTGTATGCCTG
Organism: Periophthalmus modestus; assembly: GCA_019594935.1. Classification (NCBI taxonomy): domain Eukaryota; kingdom Metazoa; phylum Chordata; class Actinopteri; order Gobiiformes; family Gobiidae; genus Periophthalmus; species Periophthalmus modestus. Next base: position 18,297,987 of record JAIEZT010001243.1, read on the forward strand.
TGCATGTGCACCTGCATGTGTGAGTACAGTTGGTGAGCCTGCATGCTTTGAGCATGCTTAGTTCTTTCTCCACTTCACAGATGCGACTGGTTGCTCTGGCAACCTCGGCCCTCTCCAGGTCCCTCTCTGCCAGCAGCTGCTCAATGTGCTGTTGCTTCTCCTTTAGAGCTTCCTGCAGAGCTGTGGTGCCTGAGATCTTACGAGCGTACCGAGACGACGTCTCTGTCAGCTGTGGCAAACAGGCAAACACACGGTGAGCTTGTAAACATCTGTCAGAAAGCATTTTAAAAGCGAGCTCTAGGCTTAAAACCAGCTCTCATTTATAACCCCACCCCTTTCTCATAGCCCTTAGCCGCACCCCTTTGCCTTAAACATAGGGGGGTGAGCCATAGACTGAAACACATAGCACTAAGATATGGGACAGCTTTGGTAGGCACGAACAAGCTGAAGGGTGCATGGTGTTATTATTCAAGAACTATAAATTATTGTATTATTTAGGCTACAAAACAAATGATCATAATTATGCAATATGAATGTCATTCTGTTACAGTGACACACTGCTCTGTATTCATTACGGTATTGATGAGACAGGCGCTTGTGAGCTTTGAAAGACTTAAGTTATTTAAAGCTTTTTAACAAACAAAGAATGTGATAGGAACTATCATCATTCCAAATCCTATGGAAATGTGATTAATTGTGATTATCAATTGACAACACTTAATATGGCACACAAGGGCTGTAGTCCTTTGGCCGAAGAATCATTTGATGGTGTCGACCAAAATTAATATTAGTCTACAGAGATTGCTAACATGCATGGGTGACCTCTAAAATCTTCAGGCATACGTTTGATGAGGGAACAACATGGTAGAAAGCTAAAAAAAAAAAAATATATCAATCTTGCATAATACTCCCTCTTTAATCTCTCTTTATATAAACACATTGTTTCCTAGTACTTTTTCTGCATAAATAGTTGTTTGAACTCCTGTGCAGTTTGGGTCAGATACACAGAGATATGTAATAGTTTTGAAAGATTTTGCCACTCACCCTTTTTAGTCGACTAATCGATCGGCAGGACATGTCTTTAGTTGCCCAAGAATTTCTTTAGTTGACTAAAGCCCTATTACAAACCTTGTCTTGTGCGTACATGATCCCTGTATTTACACTGTGTAGTGCAACAGAATATAAGATGCGTAGAGTGAGTCGTACCAGTCCTGCTCTGCTGGGTCGGCCCCCAACAGAGGAGGCCACAGAGCTGACAGAGCTGATGGAAGAGCTGCTGGGGCTGTGGGCCAGAGACGACACCCCCATGGCCATGCGCTTGCTCTTCTTCACCTTTGCCGGGCTGGTGGATGGGAAGCCGATGCGGATCACTTTGTGGATCGGAGCGAACAGTCCAAACTTTGGAAGACACTGGAAATATCTGGAGACAGAAAGGAAAAACATAGTTTAAGACATTTCATACTGCACAACTATTTTATAATTTGATGATCAAACTTTGAAGTATGACCAGGCAGGAGGGATGAGGGCAGGTTCACAACTATTCACTTGTGAAACCAAAATGGCTAATACCACATATGTGCTATTTGTGCTCAATTTGTCCCTGCCATATGTGTGGTACCTGTGCTCATCTGGTTACTGCTGCATTTGTACTACCTCTGTTCAAGTTGTCCTTGCTGCATTTGTACTACCTCTGCTCACCTGGTCCCTGCCACAGCTCCATCGTTCTTGCCCAGAGGCTCGTCCAGCTCCACTCCACACCACTCTCCTTTGGCAAAGTCCGTCTCGCCCATGTATCTGATGACTCCCATTTTTGAACCGCCCACCTGAGAAAGCACAAAAGTCTGCGTATTAACACAACCTTATACTGAGAGTATCTAGTGTAATATATGCAAGTTTTAAAATTACTGATCACAAGAGTGGCTATCAATAATTTTGGCTATTGAATATTGACTTTTAGTAGGTAATGAAGATTTTAAAACTCATATTATACACTAGTGTGGTTTTAATTCCATTTTAAATATGCTTTTCATCATTTTGGGATTAGTATTTCACACTTTTAGATCTGGTTTAGCCCTAGATTAGACCTAGAACAGTCTGGTTATAGACCTGGTTTAGATCTAGTGGTCCTCTGATAAACAAAACTTTTCTTTGAAAGCCACTGGAGTAGATAAAGAACTATACTGTACAAAACCCGATCTCCCACGCGCAGATCCTTCTCTCCTCCTCTCTTTGCTGAGCCGCTGTCGGACATATTGGAGCCAGACTCGTTGCCTGTCTTGACCGCACTGTTGAGGAGTCCCTCTCGGAGTGGTACTACCACTCGCTGGGCAGATGGGGTGCTGTTGGTCTCGTGCTGAGGCTGGGTGGGGTCGGGGCCATCTGACCCCTCGGCCGCAGGCTGTCGGGTCAGCTTAGAGGGTCGGGTGAAGATGCCCTGGAGAGCCGGGCACTCGAAGTAGCGCACACCGCCCACAGAACCATCGTTTTTGCCCACAGGGTCACTGAGGATGACTCCTGCCCACTGTCCGGGCGCAAACTGGGTCTCTCCAAGATATGCAATGGTGCCAGCTTTGACCCCATTGACCCAGACCGACTCGCCCACCGTGTAGTCCCCCAAAACATCATCTCCCTCCTCTGAGAACTTAGGCGGTGTGAGGGGCTTCAGTGGAGTACCTGTGGACCAAGTAATAAATGCACATTCAAAACAAGCAAACTGAAAAGGTCTATCACAAACATAGGTGGGTAGAGCAGTTCAAATTTGGACAGTTATGGTTCTTAAAATATAATATTACTCAAGTTAACAAAAGTAGTGACCAGAGTTCAACTGCACAGGAGTTCATGCAAAGCAAGTATTTAGACAGAATAGTACTAAGGCACAGTGGATTTATATGTAAGGCAGATTACATCCAATGGTTAAAAGTGTGTTTTGAAACTCTAAATCTACTGTAAAATGAATCATTTGACTAATATAAAAAATAATCACAAGCTCAAATCATTGTTAGTTGTGTCCTTTATTTTTTTGTTTTTGTTTTGTTTTCTCAGTGATTGTAAAACAAAAATTTGACAACGTAAAATCTCTTCTTCTCTCCTTACTAAACAGGATGACATTATTATTGACAGAGAATTGTTTGGCATTTGCAGTTAGCACAAATGAACCACAACAGAAGAGACACTTACTTTCTTTAGGGACCACAGGACTGGACGAGCCCCCTGTGGAGCTTCGTCCCACTTGGCCAGAGTGTTTGGGTGCTCGGCCGGGCATTCTCAGACCACTGGACTTGACCGTGTTCATCATCATAGGTGAGGGGAAGGGGTGAAGGCTCACTGATGAAGGCACTAGATTAAACTGTGACAGAAGCAGCCCATGTCCATCTGCAAGACGAAGTAGTTCATGATCACTGACAACAGACAAGACAACAGAGAATCTAGACCAAGAAGAAAAGGTGTAACCATTCTTGCAGGTCTCTGAAAAGCTTCAGAGGATTTTCAGACAGCAAAAAAATCCAGTCTATGTCAAACATTTTCACCCAAAGGATAAAACCCAGAGCCATAAACAAAGCTATGTGGTCTACTCCATTCAGTGTAGTGAAGACCACAGTGAGCATTGGAAAAACAAAACAGCCACTCAAAGAGAATGCCCCAACACCATTGTGAGAGCAGCTCAGGGCCCCAATCTGCTGTACATCTCCATCTCAAAGCCACTAACCACTCCTTTGAAGATAATTAGGTACAGATCTTTACCAAAGAAACTAAACAGTTTGAGAGGGGAGTTCAGAGGCAGCTTTTGTTAGGAGAAACAAACCATCTTTGAACAGGTATGAGGGCCTTAGACATCATCTAGCTTCTATTTATAACTCTATCCTCAGACCTAATTCAAAACAAGGAAAACAATAGGGCTAGCCATTATGCTAATAGGTGTGAGAGCACCCATTAGGAGCCTTAATGATTATGTAAAATATGACTCAATATATGACTGAGTTCACACTTAGTGTAGCTCAATAGACCTAGCCAACAAACAGAAACTGTAAACGACAGGTGTTTTAGTTTCAGTGTAGTTGGCTCCTCACTTTAGCCAGACATAAGGCAGTGTCCACCCGTAATCTGAACAGAACTGAAGAAGAGGCTTGGATGAGCATTGAAATGTCTTCACTTAAAAACTGTTGACAGTTGACAGAATTAAAATTTTCTTTTACTATGGATCATACCTGGACGACTGAGGTATTGCACAGACATTTTATGTAGCTATTCTTTTCTCTGTATCTCTCTAAGTAAACTACAGAACAACTTTAAATTAACTTGTAAATGATGAATATTAGTAAATAAAAATGCAAACATTATGAGACTTTCTGGGCCAACTACGACCAGTAAATAGTCTTATTATATCAATTTAAATGCCCAACCAGGATATCGGCTGAAGCGTGCAAGCTGATATCAGATCTAGCAATATTTTCACGAACAGCCAATTAAAAATAAAAACGGAACAAGCTTATGTTGTAATCTCTCAAGCAAGTGATATTCCTGCCCTTTCCTTTAGGCTTGCCAAACTCTTATGTTGTAATCTCTCAAACAAGTGATATCAGCACTTTACTCCTAATTATAGGTTATCCTATCCATCTATTAACTTTTGTCAGTATTGCCCATCCCTAGTTTACCATACTCCAAACAGAGTTAGAATTCTGTGGTAATTTGGCTGTGTCTCATGTGGATGTGTCCAGGACTGCCATAATAATAATTATATGGACTCATCATTCAATAAATGAGACATGAAACTATTTCTTTGCAGCTCAGTATTCATCATGTGTGTCTTTCAGGGCTGAAACAAGTTTAAGTTTATGGCACAAATATCGGCTCAATTTTCAACATCAACATGTGAGAAAACCCTATGTTATCCTTGATATTGGAACAGATTCTCTATTGACTTTAGACAGATTTTTATGAATATTTCATGAAATCTCAAGTTTGGAGCAGCAACTTTAACTGAATACAAAGAAGATTCAATACAAAATTTAAGGTCATTTATTTGATATGTTTAGCACCACATGTAAGCAAAATGCATTTTTCTAAACTATCTGCTCATTTGTAATCCTAATTCCCCCACATTCTCTTATTAGATGTATGTATATATTTGTTTTTGGCAATTTTCCACACAAGTCACTCCCTACAGGAGAGCTGCGGTATGAAGGTATACTGCACTGAGACCTCTGTTCACATCACATCTCCACAAACAAGTGTACTCAGCCAATAATGTACCAGAGTTCACTTCAATCAAATCAAGTATGAACTGCCTTTACAGAGATTATGATGGACTATTGAATGGTAGCTCTGCATCTTTGCGCTGACCTCATCTGCCCTTACGGCAGCTATAGTAGGGTTCACTCTGAAAAGGACATCCGACTGAAAGGAATCAAACAGACTAAGCACGGACTCCTCGGCTTAGCTTAGCCGAGCCTGACTTTTCTGAGCCACTTTTCTGACAGCCTCTGGCCCCATTTTCTGCAGCCTCAACAGCAGTAACAAGAGACGACTCCGACCTGTTACTGGTGCTTTTCAGAATCGAGAATGTGATGATGTTATAATCCCAGATGGGGGGCAAGAGACATATTTTCCTATGGATAATATTTACTTGGCTATAAAATATCCAAAAAAATTTTTTTTAAAGTGATTATTTAAAGTTTTAGATGACCCGAAAACTCATTGCATTACAACACAAATCTGCATTTTAACAAGATACATTTTAGCTGCCTCCAATCAGTGTTAAATACGACTGGTCCATATAATGTTGTGATGTCGTCTGAAACAGAGACAGCAACTCGACAACTGGTGATTTTCAGATTGTAATGATGTCATAATCCCAGACAGAGGAAAGAGTCAGTTTACACAATAGATTACATTGTACTTTGCTATGAAATATCTAAAAGGTAAATTCATAAATATTGGCCATTTCTATTCAAGAGTATAAAATATAATTCACTCTATTACAACAAAAATCTGCATTTTAGCTGCCCCCATCTGTATTAAATATGATTGGCCTAAAGAATGTTGTGATGTCATCTGAAACCCAGAAACATGCCAAAGGAGGACACTATGTACAGACCCATCTCTACATTTGGAACTTTTTTTAGTGAGCAGAGTAGTGTGGAATCTCTAAACTGTAATTTAAATGAACATTTTGAAGATATGCATAATTTGAATATCAGTAAGCCTGTATTGCAGACAAAAGTACTTTATTTGAACATAGGTGCCAAGGGAGCTGATCCCAAATTTAAAAAATAACAAAAAAAGTGCAACTATATGTTTTAAAAGCATGTTATATTGATATTCCTGCACCTTTATTTACAAGCCATTCATTTTTGTACCAATTCTGATACCACGAAGAAAAAAAAAAAAAAAAAAACACTCACTCAGTAGATTGGGATTTTTAACATTAAATAGTAGTACTTTCTTTCATTAGACCATGTGGCCTTATATCTGTTTAATCCCTCAGTCGTCCAGGTAGGATCCACAGTGGTTCTCTGTGGTCTTGTACTTGTTCTTATACAGCTCAAGATCATTTTAAAGCTATTCAGGAAAGATTCATTTCAGTCCTGTGGCAGACTGTTTTCGTATTGATACCTGCTAATATGAGTGTCGGTTAGATCTATTTTTTGCATCGATTAGTATCAGATTTTTGATGCTTCTGACAACCCTCATTTGGAATCAAATATAGTTAAATGTATTCTTCCATTACTGCCAATATCTTTAAAAGTTAAACAGAACAATACAGCATTATAGTAAAATTATCAAATTATGGGCCCTATAAAATCCCCAAAATATCGACAGAGCTTATCAGCCATCGGTTGCTGTGGATTCTAAACCATCTGCATTGTCATCGGTCATAAAAAAAAGCATATTGTTGATCTCTGGTTATAGGTTCTGGTCACTGATAGAAATGATCAAGTTCAACATTTGTGCATTTACCTTTTGGATATTTCTTATGCGAGTACTAGGGATGGGAAAAGATCTCATGCCACAAGATCTCATGAGACACAATTTCCACACGACTGTGTACACATGAGAAAAACATTTGTTTACATTTTGGATGGGACAAAAAAGGTTGCAGAGCTCAGGATATCTAGGCCTGACACAAGATACTGTATCAACTTACAATACATAACAGATGGAACGATCATTTTTGGGGGTCAATATTTATCATGGGGACTTTTTCTTTGTACCTAGAGGGACATATTTGGTCAGTTTTCTGCACTATGAGATTTGAGCTGTAGAATGTTGAATGTTGTATTATGAGCAGTCCGTCTTGCAGGAGAATAGAGATTACTCATACATGCATGAATCACCCTAAATACAACTTCGATAGAGTAAATGAGAAGGAAACAACTATAACATGGTTAAAAACTCTGGTTTTGTTGTTAAAATGAAGCTACAACTATGGCCCCATGAGGACTTCTTAATAAAACAGATATTTACAAAGAACGTTTTTCCTCAAAACCAGACATATAGCTTAAGTCTTTCTTGTATTGTTAAATCTCTCTGTGAGGCTGATGACAAAAACCTCCTCTCAGCACATGGTTAGTCTATGTAGTCTCCTACAGATCTACTCTCATTATTGATTAGGCCTAAATAAGGCTTCCTTCATTTTATGTCCAATATTTCTACCCCTATAAGTGTATTCTCTCACACTGATGTATCCACATGCACAGCCTCCACGGGTAAGGTGAATAATCATAGAGAAAAATAGGTTATGTGCCTTTAAAAATAGTCATCTCCAAACCCTAATTTTACAGAGGAGCTCAACATTAGCCCTGTAGCAGCAGCACAAGACCAGATAGTGTGACAAGATAAGACACAATAGCCTAATACAAAGGACTCTCCTCTCCTCAGAGCTCCACAGAATCTTAGACGGGCTCTTGGTCCAGAATAATCCCCCACACATATATTTGACACGCTTGTACTGCGGCAGCAGGCTGCAGACACAGCAGCAGTCTGCCCTTCACTCCTGCACAAAGTTGCACATTCAGAGCACGGTCTGTGATTTAGCTCCAAACATGTCGCCTTTGGTGCTTTTACGCTTTACGCACATTTGACCAAGAGACGGGTTCAACTTTCTCTTTCTCTGCTACTTCGAACAGACGCGGATGCCACACCCTGAGATGCAAATATGGATACTTAAAAGTGAGAAGGATAAGCAGCGCAGAGAGAGGCAACAAGGGCCAGTGTGAGAGCAGAGGAGAGCAGAGGAGAGCAGAGGCGGATGCGCATGATCCTCCGGGACACCGGCTCACTGGGATGCGCTAAAACTTAAAGGCGTGGCGTGTAAAATGCATTATTCTAGACCAAATACAAACATTTATTTACCTTGCTATGATGAAACGTGATTCATCGGAACATGGGCATGCTAATGTGGTTAGCTTTCTCCTCCTGGTCTGTGGATGAGTCGTGTTAGCCTTGAACAAAGGGAGAGAGCGGAGCACAGGAAGCAGCGCACAGAGCCAGCGCATGCGGTTTACACAGACCCAGGCCCCAACACTCCTCCCTCTGATTCACACGGACACTACAGCCTCTGTCTCTGTCTGTCTCTTTTATAGTCGAATATACACAGATTCACAGAGTAATTAGGCTCCATTATAATGTGCACAGGTCAGACTGTAATATTTAATATCATTTAATATCATTTAATATAATTTCCATGCAGTTAAAACTTGCTTGTAGTAATTTGATGATTTAAAAAGTTAAAGTGACATTGTAATGACATCATAACAGGAACTGTAATCTGCCCAAAAACCCAATGAAAATGTTATTGGAGATAAAGTAGGCCTACCATAATGAGTCTGGCTTCTGGACACCCTTATAACCATTTTGTCTGAAAATGTAGGCGGGATCGGAAATTATTTATTTCTGTATTGAATTACAATTAAATAGTGTAATTTCAATGTAGTGTCTGCGGTTCACTGAAAAAGTGTTTAAATCCTTTAAATTGTCAAATGAAAGGATAAGATTGATATGGAAACTTTGTGTGGCCAAACCCATACAAATAATGACAAGGTTCACAACAGAAGAGATGATTTGCACCAAATTTAGTTACTGTTACTTTCCATCTGCTGTCCCTGGGCAGGTGAACACACATTTAAAATACACATTTCATTAATAATAGTGGCTTCTTCAGTTCTGAACTGAACATCTTCTCTTAAACTTTTATCTAGTTGACAGAATTGAATTTTCTTTTGCTATGGAACCTATGTGGACAACTGAGGGGTTACACAGACATCTTGTTTGGAATAGGCACTTGCAGTGTTCTGCTGTGGAAACAAGTCAAGATGCTCAGACAGGGTTGTAACCAGGTCCCATAGACTTGATCATAACCTGGTTAGGACCTGGTTAGAACCTGGGGGCTGTCTAGGGCCAACAGACCATCTCCTCCTCTTCTAGGTGTTATTCACCTCCTCCAATCAGACCTGTTGCAGCTGATTTTTAGTGAAGACTCCAGATCTCCACATCTGAGGAGCAGTGAGTCCTTTCTTTTCTGTAAGACTGTGCTCAGTTTTTGATTCTCTCCTGATGGTTTCTGTTGACCTCCATTAGGGCACTGTAGGCTGTGGAACATCTCTTCACCACTGCCTGAAAGTTCATCTCCCTTTTGGTCCAGTCTCCTTTGAGAGGTTGGACGTTGGCTTTTTGGACTTTCAAGCTCTTCACTAGTTTTTCCTCTCTGACCATCCCCTCATGGCTGCAGTTGATCTTGAGACACTTGCAGTGAAGCCTCCAGGTCACTACATCTGAGGAGGACAGACTTTCTCCTCCACACTGCTCTGTAAGGCAGCAGCCAGCTTCTTGTTTTTCTCCTGATTGTGGTTGTTCTGCTCCATGAGTTTGTCACAGGCATCAGTCCCTAACCAAAACACTCCCTGTGGTCTGATTTTGTGTATCCAAGTGTCCTTTGAGAGCTTGGACATTGACATCTATGATCAGGTTACTCTCCAGCTCCTGTGTTTTAATTTGAGTCTCGGCAGACTTCTGCCTCTCCTGGGCAAGGGTAGATTTCAGGGTGTAGAGCTGCTTCTGAACGACTTGGTTCTCTTCCTGGTCTTTCCATGTTGGTGGTGGCCTGAAGCATCCTTCTGCCCTCAGCCTCCTCAGTGGCCGTTTTCAGCTGGAGCTTCAGGGCCCTTGTCTCATACCTGTGGTGTTGCAGTTGCTGATTTATTTTCTCTATGGCAACATCTCTTCTTTTCTTTTTCTTCTCTTCTTTTGGCCTCCTCTAGAAGTTTGTCTTAGGTTTTGGTAATGGAGCTTCTTGCAGCTCTTTGTTGGCTCTTTAGATTTGCTCCCTAAAGATCTGGCAATCTGCCTTGAGCCTCTTCAGTTAGAAATTGCACTGCCATATTGTCCTCCTGCACCTTCAGCAGCCCAGCGTTGGTGGTTGGACCCTTCTTTCTGCTCTCAGCCTCTTAAGTAGCCTCTCTAAGCTGGACCCTCAGGGCCATTATCTCCTGCTTGGAGTATTGGAGTTCCTGGAGTTTTAAAACCTTATTATGCTTCTGCCTGGCGAAGGCCTTCAGATTCTCTGCCTCCTGGTACAGGTCTCCCACATACTTACTGACCTTGGCATGTGCCAGTGTGCCCATGTTAGCCAGGCCTGTATGTGTTGCTTAAGGTCTATTTGGAGCTTATGCAGCTACTCCACGTAGGTCTCCTCCCTTAGGCTCCTCTGCAGCTCTGTACTCATCTGGCTCTTCTGTTGGAGCTTTCTTTGGGTCTCCTGAACCTATCTCCCCAGCTCCAGGTTTTCCTCGCCGCTCGCTTGTGCAGCCTGGTCTCCAGACCTCATGCTCTGATTATTACATCTATTTCTGTTTTTCATGCTTCTAGTCATGTGTCTCAAAGTGTTACTAAAGTGTGGAAGTGACTAAAGTGTGGAAGTGATTGTAACCACTTTTTTCCCTCAGCCCACACTTTATGATATCATATATTTTCAGTACAGAATATTCTTAAATTAAATATTAGCAAGACCAGCAAAACAGAACTACAATGTTCATAAATTCCTTTTAATACTGTTTATTTGAAGAAAATGTTCGTTTTGTTTTTTTTTATTTATTTTTATTTATTCTTTGAGTGAGTGAAGCCAAGGCCTTATGCGCCCATCTTCGGATAAAATATGATGTTTGTAAAAGTGGGTGAGTACCTGCTCCTCCAGGCTGCTGGTCTCAGTCTGGAGCATCTGATGCAGTCTGCTGGCGATGATGCCTCCAGTGGTGTCAATGAAGATGACACCCTGTTTCAGATGTAGGGCTATGTGCACCGCCACCCCGAAGCACACCTACAGCACAGAGGGCTATGACTGAGACTCAAAAAGATTTCACAAGTCACAGATAGGGTTATTTATTGTAACTAGTTTGGTGTCTTTGGAACATTTTTCACTTTACATAAAATAAATAAATAAATTCATAGAGTCTAATCAATACTAAAACTGATACAGAAATATACTCATTCAAAAAGTATGTATACTGAATAAACCAGATAAATAACACCAAATTGTTCTTTATCAAAACTATATAAAGCACATATAAATATTAAAGGGGACCTATTAATTATATTAGCCTTTAACCATGTTATAACTGTTTTCTTCCATCACTAACAATATGGTATTTTGATTGGGTCGAAAAATATCACATAGGCATTTTTCAGCCATAAAAAACACGTAAATGAAAATCTGCTGCTCGCTACAGTGAAATTAACCATGGGGAGGTGGGGCCTATCAGCTGAGCAGTTTTGAACAGGAAGTGAATGAACTTGTTTCCATTATTAAGCTGTTCAGAATCAACACTGCAGTTTACAATGAACAAAATGAAAAATGATCTACGTATTTAATTTTATTTATATCATCTTTTAATACTAAATACCCAAAAGCACAATGTATATTGTGTGTGAAATCAAGTATCAAACCTTTTGATACCATGCCAATGCTACTTCATCCACAGCTGCATTAAAGTTGCAGTACTGTGATTTCTCAGGCTTCTTAAACTACAAAAAAAAAAAAAAAAAAAAAAATCTCTTCCTCACCTTCCGCTGGTGGTCTCATCCTTTTTCCAACCTCAGTTCCTCTGGGGGCCTGGGAGCTTGAGGGTTCTACACAGCATCTTTGCTATTTCTAGTACTGCACTTTTCTGGACTGACATGTCTGTTGTTTGTCCTGAGACTCTGCACAAAAACATCTTGTACACTAAGGCTAAACTTCATTTTGCCACTCCATGTATGCTTTCCCTGCAGCAAGTTACCCTCCATAGTTATGTGCTGGTTTGTCTCAGGGGCCTCTTTGCACTACACCGTGGGTCTGGTGTGATGTAGATCTGAGCCTCTATCGCTCTAGTGCTCAAGGTCTGTACCTGTGCAGCCAGGATGAGTGCTGAGCGTTTGTGCTGTCCTTCAGACCAGCTTCTCAAGCAACTGGTAGGATTTCTTGATATTAGCCACTTAATTTGCTACAAATTGTATATATATGGCTTCATACACCTGATGTCTTCTGTAAATATAAAATGTAGAAAGTAGTAGATATACACAATAAAATAGTTGTCCAGCAGAGGGAGCTCTCAGCAGGCGTGAGACCTCTCCTCAGCTGATGGGCATCTGACAGGACAAGTGACTGATTTGTGGAGAAGGAGGAGGAGCTGTAAACACATAAGCCTGGAGTACCTCAGAAATAGTCATCACTTTCTGACGACTGACTGAAGCACAACCACGGTGAGTTCTATTTCAGACCTGCACAGCATTTTTGTCACAACTTCCTTTAAACATAGGTGTTTCATTTAGATATGTGTAACTGTGCTGAAGAAAACAATGAAAAAGGGTGTCAAAATTTTCTGTGCTTTATTTAATTCTTAATGGAGACAGATGTGGAGATGGCAGATGGAGATAACACTTTACACACACATTAACGCACTTTATATGTTTTATGTAAAGGAAAATTGAACAAATGAATCGTTGACCCATTTATTTTCTTTTTATGGTTTATCCCTATTCCATGCATGTCTTGAAATTTGAAGTTTATGTGTTAATCTTTTTACATTTTTGTGTCTGTTACACTGTAGTTTCTTTGTTACATTCATTTTAGCGTATTGCACTTTGGACTTGTGGTTCAGAGAGTGATTCACAGTGGCTCTGTGAACCAAGTGATAATCTCACAGCAGATGGAGCACTTAGCAAGACAGACTTCAGCTCCCAAAATGCCTTTCAAAACCCAGTATCCTGATCATTACAGACAATAGGGGAAATGGCTAACCCAATAGCTTTACATTAAACAAATTTCCCCTGTAATACTCACTAAAAGTTACTACGTAGTCTGTAGTCCTGTGCTTTGCGTAAATATAACATACACTATGATATGGGAAAGAAAAAAAAACAGCTACTTTCTAAGCAGGTTTACAATACAGTCAGCCATCAATTGTACAAAATTATACAAAAATATATCTTATGTGTGGTCAAAAGTCGTCATTAAAGAAAAGGGTGTATATCTGTGCATACACCTATACAGTTGCTGATAAATGCTGTGGCTGAAAACTAGCATCATTTGAATGAAACCTCCCAAAATATTCATGTTTGAAGTGCCCTCATCCCCGGGATTTATAGCATGAGGGCACAGAATATGGTAAATGCTGCATCTATCCTTAAGAGTAAATCATAAAGAATTAGGCCTACATAAAAAAGTAGAAATATGTTGTCTTGGCTCATTTTAAAATGCAGAAAATATGTGATATTGCCAAAAAACAAATCTTCACCCCCAAAACATCCTACATTTGTTATCAAATAATCTATAAGTATTTAATTTTATTAATTCAACTTCCAAATGATTATAATAGCTATAGGCCTACATGTGATACTTGTGAGAAATGTGCTACAATCAGACTAGATCCAAACTCAGATGCCTGAACCAGCAGAGAGCAGAGAGTGGTGTTATATGTGCCCTTCGGCCTGAACCAAGAACCAGGTTCAGGCCAAAGGGCACCTATAAGTGCGTGGAGGATGAGCTACTAAGAATAAGATATAACGGACTAGACCGGATCCACACTTCAGTCTGGATCTTTGCTCCATCCAGGAACCAGCCTAAAGCCCCAGGATTGAAGGACAGGACAGCCAACCCGCCCTGGCATAGTCCATTGCAGCCTCGCTACCCAGAACTCGTGCACGGGGATGGGACCGCAGAAATCCCGAAGGACAGAACCCTGTGATCCATCTAGAAAGGAGAGACAGGCCACTATTTTGAGTGCTTCCATGTCTTTACTGCTGTTGAGTGCTGCTGCTATCCAAACTCATACGCTTCTGCTCCGGGCTGATGTGCAGCGAATGGTGCCCAAAGTTATTCTGCTCTTTTATGCTTAAATCCATAGCTCATGGTGATAACTTGGGATGTGTTGCAAAGTTTAAAAAGTGTAGCATCAGCAGTAGTTAACTAGCAAACATGGTTATGATTGCCTAACTACAATAATTAAACAGCATTTTTGACTCAACTCATCTTAAAAAATAGGCCTATATAAAGGAGTACTACATTCCATGCTGTTAAAAGTTGTCTTACTGTATAGTTTGGCGTTTGTTTGAAATCTGTAAGCCTATATGGTATGGTATGCCACCCCAAACCTGCTGCACAATTTGTACGATCACTACTGCCTCTCTGCCTGCAAAGCAAACAGGAGAGGGGAGTGAACGAGAGAGGAGAGGGGTGTGAACAAGAAAGGAGGGGGCGTGGATACAGGAGGAGAGGGGACTGAATGGGAGAGAAGAGTGAACGAGAGTGGAGAGTGAACTGGAGAGTCACAATCTGTCCAGCCCTTTAGCAAAAATAGACAAGTTTATTTTCAATGGCTGCTGTGGTGGTATAAAAAAGTTGAAATAGAATGACAGAGAGGAGAGTGAACAGGAGAGGAGAGTCAATAGGACAGGAAAATGAACAGGACAGGAGAGTGAACACGGGAGGATAGTGTGTGTGTGTAATGCCTCAGTTGTCCAGGTATGATCCATTGTAAAAGTAAAAGTAAAATCTGTAAACTGGACAAAATGTTGGAGTGAAGACATTTCGCTCCTCTTCCAAGCCACTTCTTCAGTTCTGGTCAGATTGTTGGTGGACACTGTCCTATATCTTATCTGAAGGGAGGAGCTAACTACACTGAAACTAAAAAAAAATAGTGTTTACCATTTCTGTTTATTGGCCAGGTCTAGTGAGCTACACTAAGTGTGAACAGTGCCTGAGTCATATTTAGCACAAGTGTGAATAGGAGAGGAGAGGGGAGTGAACAGGAGAGGGGAGTGAACAGGAGAGTGGGCTGATGGGAAAGCAGAGTGAATGGAAGTGAAGAGTGAACAGAAGAGGAAAAGTAGAAAGTAAATTAACTTCTTTACACCACCATGTCACAATCCGTCCAGCCCTCTGTGTAGGGCCGGTCCTAGCTTTCAGGGACCCTAAGCTGAATTTGTCTCTGGGGCCCCCGACAGTGGATGCCTCCTGTCTCAGCTATTGGTGATTCATGTTTGAAAACATTATGACTCTGCTCTCATCACCTTGACCAGTTGTATTTATATGACCAACATCAGACTGAAAACATGCAGAATGTCACAACTACCATAGTCACAAGAACAGAACACAAACGTATAAGGGAGGGTCAAGATTTTTAAAACTCTAGACATTTTTTCTTTGTCTACAAGGAGTATATTTTCGATGGATGCTGCAGAGGCCTGTGATCTTGTTCTTTCAGTCATTGCCCAAAGCTCATGACCATAGGTGAGGGTAGGATTGATTGGTAAATCAAGAGCTTTGCCTTTTCAACTGAGCACATCAAAACAAATGCTGCACTGATCTGCTCTCACTGAAGACCCTGAGATACATGAAGTCTTCCACTTGAGGGATGAACTCTCCTCTCATTTGGAGAGAACAAGCCAGGTTTTTCCCGTCAAGAACCATGACCTTGGATTTGGATGAGCTGATTTTCATCCCAGCTGTTCCTGTGCCCCAGGACCTGCCATCCTGGTTCGATGAGGCCATCAGGGCAACATCATCTGCAAACAGAAGAAATATGTGCTTTCCAAACCAGTCCCCTGACTGAGCCTAGAAATTCTCTCCATAAAAACAATGAACAGAACCAGTGACAAAGGGCAGCCCTGGTGGAGTCTAACATGCACCGGGAACAGGTCTGACTTACTGCCGGCAATGTGAACACAGCTCCTGCTTTGGTCAGTCAGACCAGACAGCCCTTAGCAAAGGTCCCCAGGACCCCATAGTCCCGGAGCAACCCCCAAAGCACACCACGAGGGACATGGTTGAATGCCTTCTCCAGGTCCACAAACAACAAACAAACAAACAAACCACAGACCGGTTGGGCAAATTCCTATGAACTCTTGAGCAGCCAATTGGTCAGATTCTCCTCTCCAGTACCCTGGAATACACCTTACTTGGGAGGCTGAGTAGTGTGATTTCTCTGTAGTTGAAACTCACCCTCTGGTCCCCCTTCTTAAACAAGGGGACCTTCACCCCACTCTGCCAGTCCAAACATACTGTCCCTGACCACCACGCAGTGTTGGAAATGTGTGTCAGCCAAGACAGCTGTACAACATCCAGGGACTTAAGATACGCAGGATGGAGCTCATTCACCCCCGATGTTTTTCCACCGAGGAGCTTGCCAACCACCTCTGTGACTTCAGCCAGGGTGATGCACGAGGTTGCCTCCAAGTCCCCAGCCTCTGCCTCCTCCTCACACATTGTGATGGTGAGATTGAGGAGATCCTCAAAGTACTCCTTCCACCATCAAACTACGTCCCCAGTCGAGGTCAGCAACTCTCTACCCGCACTATAAAAAGTGTTGGTGATGCACTGCTTCCCCCTTCTGAGGCACGAGACAGCTTGCCAGAATGTTTTTGAGCCTCAGGAGTCCCACAAACCAACAAGGCTCAATAGGACTCCTTCTTCAGCTTGACGGCATCCCTTACTTCCAGCGTGCCACTGCAACAGGCATCACAGACCTTACAATTACAGCTACGAGAAGCTGCATCGATGGAAGCAGAGAATATGGTTCACATGAATTCCATGTCCTCAGTTTGACCCTGAATCTGGGAGAAGCGCTCTCAGATGGGTGAGTCCTCACGATACGCCCGGGTCTTTCAGGTTTTTCTGGCTTCTTCCTCCACCAACAGGCCCAACTCACCACCAGGTGGTGATCGATTGACAGCTCTGCCCCTCTCTTCACCTGAGGTGAGGCTCAAGACACGTAGCCCGAAGGTCAAATGGCACAACAGCAAAGCTGATCATTGACTCAAGCCTAGAGTGACCTGATGGACAGATGGACAATCTTGTACTTGAATATGGTGTTTGTTATGGGCAAATTGTGACTAGCACAGAAGTCCAATAACAGAACACCGCTCAGTTTTAGATGAAGGAGCCCGTTCTCCCCGATCACCCCTCTCCAGGTGTCACTGTCATTGCCCATGTGAACACAACCACATTTCACCACAGTGTTAACTATGAAACATTTTGTAAAAATATGCTCTTCTGTTAGTCCATACTATGTATACACAATATAAGTGCAATTACCTGATTGTAATAAAAAACAAAAAAAAAAAACAAAAACCACAACTCAATTTCTATTTATTACCTAACAACTGATGCATTTACTCAGTGTGAAATGGAATGGGTGAAATTATCAAATGGGACACGTGTGTCTGATGTGACGGAGTTGGTGTAAACGAGGCAGAGATGATTTCACAACATTGTTTGTTATGTACTATAAGAAAATCATTGTTCATAATGTAATTTGAAATTGTAAATTTTGAATTTAGTATCAGCATAATCTTCTGTGAGACTGATGTTACCCCTGTGTTATTTTCAATCTTTTCACAGATCCCAGTCTGGACTTGGACTGCCTCTGTCTACAGAGAGTGAGGTTTATCAGTGTGTGATCCCTGGTGTTATCACAGGCCTTGCTGGCTGCAGTCATTTTGTGCCCTCAGTATGAAGCTTCTATCAGGCTGTACTTTAAACGTGGGCGGCAGACGGTTCCCATTCACCTCAGACTTAGTGACCCACCTCCCTCTGAGCCGCCTCAGCCGGTTAAACCGCTGTGTATCAGAGAGTGAACTCTTAGAGTTCTGTGATGATTATGACAGAGAAACTAACGAGCTGTTTTTTGACCGACATTCAGATGCCTTTAGTTTCATTGTGGCGTATGCACAACATGGTGCCCTGCGGCTGGCACCCAGCATGTGTGAACTTTCTTTTCTGAATGAGCTACTTTACTGGGGTCTGGACTCTGCAGAGCTGCAAACATGCTGCCAGAGGCGGTTGGACCAGCGCATGAGTGACTGCTATGTGCATTTCTTCCCAGAGTGTCGCTTCAGTGACTATGGACTATTTTATCAGAGTGACAGACATATTGGGGAGGGCTGTGGAAGCAGGTGGCGGGGCTGGATGGAGGCTGTCCGCAGAACCTTTGAAGAACCCACATCCTCACTGGCTGCTCAGATCCTGGCCTTTTTATCAGTATTGTTTGTACTCATTTCCATGGTGATGCTCTGTGCCAGCACTCTGCCGGACTGGTCTAGGGACGAGACCATGGAGACTCACAGGTAATTTATTTACAACATTTCTTTCAAATATACATAAAACAACACAAAGATATATATTTTTACATCATATCTCCACTAAGTTCAAACAATAAAACAAGAAACTGCCATTATTACTTTTCAAAAAGATGACGAAAATAAATAATCCATGTTGTCTGCTCCGTGCTTAGGCTGGTGGAGTCCGTATGTATTGGTTGGTTCACAGCCGAGTGTACACTTCGTTTTTTGGTCTCCCAGGACAAGTGTGAGTTTGTGCGTCGGCCGCTGAATGTCATTGACATCCTGGCTATTGCTCCATACTACGTCTCGGTTCTTGTGTCCTTCCTGACTGGTGAGGACTCGGAGCTGCAGAGGGCTGGGGTCATGCTGCGGGTGTTGCGGATGATGCGGATTTTTTGGCTGATCAAACTGGCTCGGCACTTCTTGGGTCTACAGACTCTGGGGCTGACCCTGCGGCGCTGCTACAGGGAGATGCTAACCCTGCTGGTCTTTGTTGGTGTGGCCATGGCCATCTTCAGTGCCTGGGCTCAGCTGCTGGAATACGGCCTTGACCCCACTCCAGAGCACGGGCTGAGCCGGGGCTCCAACAAGGTCTACAGCCTGCCACACCAGGACTACATCCCCCAGAACCTCAACAAAGATCTACTCCGAGCACGAAACCAAGACTACGCCAGCATCCCGGCGGCATGCTGGTGGGTGATCATCTCTATGACGACAGTCGGGTACGGGGACATGTACCCAGTTACAGTGGCTGGGCGAGTTTTAGGTGGTGTCTGCGTGGTGAGCGGCATTGTGTTGCTAGCTTTACCAATCACTTTCATCTACCACAGCTTTGTACAGTGCTACCATGAGCTCAAAGTTCAGTCAAGTAGAGATCAGTATGTGCTGGAATCTGCCCGAGATCCTTAATGCAGTACTCCGAGCCAGATGAACTATCTGAAACGAATTTGTTTATGAAACAAAAGATATGCCTGACAGGATTTTTTTTCGTCCCGCCCCCAGTCAAAATGCCAAACTTTTAGGGAGTCCCATGATATTTTCTGATAGGTTCACACTTAACCTAATTAGAGTTCAAAAGAGGAGAAGACAAGAGAGATTATTATTGCTCTACTCATGAGGAGAAAAGGACGGGGAGGCCGAAAACCTTCAGATTACAACCTCCTCTCCCTTTCTGAAGTCTCCACCGCCTTTCTCCTCCTTTATTCAGTTAGGATCCCTAGTTACACATCACTGCTCACTCTCAAGGGGGGAGGGGGACAACAAGCAGTGAGGCAGTGAGAAAATCACATATTACAAAGTTCATTTCAAAATATTGTTGCTTAAGCATTCCTTTCAGTCCTTATTCGCCCAAACACCTCTCAGGGTGTTTCCTGTTATCTCCCATGGTCATTCAACTTTCAGACAAGACATTCTCTGCAAAGCTCAGAAAACAGACATAAGTGCATAAATCATATTAAGGTTACATATCATTATTATAGTGATTATAATAAAAATGAACATTACATTACCTTTAAGATTCACAGTGAGATCAATAAACATGTTAAAAATATATTGAATCCATCATTTTCTTCATAAGCAACCACATTTAATTTAATACGGACAGACCATGCTTGTCCCTAATTGGCTAATCCATCTGTCAGTCATGCCCATCTGAACTTGAGGTGATTCACTGGTGATCAGACCCACATATTTGTAAACTATTGGAGAAGTGTGTATTCTGGATTCCAGGCAACCCAGGTCGACCCTGATTAGTATCTTTACAAAGTAAATAATGTCTGCTCACAACGCAAGAGAAGGCTCACTGTTTTCAAGATGTTTGAATTCAGATAATATATCTTTTGTCCCTCTGTCAAAACTGTATATAAATGTACTGTCTTCTTTCAAATGCTTTTAAAGTACTTTAGACACCTTGGTCTTGGTATGTCATCTAGTATAATTGATTATGAATTAGTTAAAATATTTCATAGTTAGATGTTAAAGGGGGCATATTATGTAAAATTGCCTTTTTTACATTTGATATAGGCATGTTTGAGTAATCTTCACATAGGCAGTTTTCAACAATAAAAAACATAAATGAAGACAGTTAAATGCCACTATGAGGAGGCTTACCAGATCTGACGTTTTGAACAGGAAGGGCGTAAAGTGTTTTAGATCAATATTGTGGTTTATAATTGTAGCACTTGGGTTGGACAAAGAGGCTTCAGAGAGTCCATTTTTGTTCCATTTATTGCCATATGCACTGAAATACAAGAGACACATCTATGACCACGCTATTCAGGTCAGGGCACACTTTACTATTAGGACCTTCAGATCATGAGAGTGAGAGTCAGTTGAGAAGGTACCACATGTCCATCAGTGATTCATTACATGGCATATCTCTCTTTTCACCATGTTCAAGGGTAGACATCACTGGCCAGGTCATATCTAGATAAAAGCTCTACTTTCACAAGCAAAGTACCTCCTCTCAAAGATGAATCCTATACTCCTCCCTATGACTCATTGAACAAGCTACAAGCCGTATGAAAAGAGCTTTATAAATACAATTGATGAGCTTCATGATGAAGTCTCCTGAAATGGTTTTCACTTAACAGCGGTGCCTCAGTGTCAAGGAATGCCAAAAGTGCAAAGCAGTGATCAAAGCAAAGAGTGACCATTTCTTAAAAATCTAAACTCAATTTTGAGTTATTTTGAGTTTATTTTTTGTTTGCTACAATCCATATGTGTCATTCATAGTTTTTGTATTGCCTTCAGAGAGAATCTACAATGTAAATGTAGTAATGAAAATAAAAACAAAACAAAATGGAAAAGAACGTCCAAACTTTTTCTGGTGGTGCATATTAGTAATAAAAGTTGATGTGTTTAGAGTAGTAAGATTTGAGTGTGATATATTTCACATTACACATTTACATTTCTATGTTCATGCATACAAAGGAGCACTTATGTTGGCCTTTATTGTCCCTGTAAGGAAATTTGTCCTCTGCATTCAATCCATCCTTCAAAGTCAGGAGCAGTGAGCACCACAGCACCACACCCAGGGACTCATCTCAGCCTTGGTCAGGGCTAGCTTAGCTGGAGGATGTGAGCTGCTGTGCCTGGTTTGGATTGGTAGGGGAAACCGGAGTGCCCTGAGGAACCCAAACACAAGGACAGACACTGAGCCATCATGCCACTATCACACAACTTCCCAGTGCAAATACTTACACTAAGGAATTGCTCGTCTCATCACAACGTCATACTGAAAACAAAGAGAGGGACAAAGAATAGAGGGACGATTTGGGCATGGAAGAGATACACATTTCCTGTTGTGTCTCCAGAGATCTGCTCTGGAGGCTGTCGTGCTGCAGGACACAGAGGAGGGAGACTTTTTTCTTGACGGCTCTTACTCTCCTTGAATTATTTTGACACAGGATCTGCTGACCCTACCTGACCAGTCCTCCTGTTAAATTGCACTTACACCTTTTCAAGGTATTTTACTTTTCATACTTTTAACTGCTCAGTGCCCTTTAAGAGGGGATATTATGCTCAACTACAACAATCAACTTTTTGGAGATTGCCAGGCTTTAACATTGTTCCCTGATCAAAAGCCTGATTGAAGTGGTTTAATCTTGCAATCCGTCTCGGGCCACTATTTGAACCCTTCTTACAGTCAGCAGAATGAGCCCACGCCCACGGCCGGCCCAGCCTATAAGCAGAATAAGCTTAGGACCCCAAAAGAGACAGAGGCCCCTCAAGAGCCCATACATTTATATTGAAAATAATATATCAAGTTTTATTGGACACAGCGCTTGTGTGTTTACAGAAGCCTAAATATATAATAAATATCCTTCTAAAACAATTACATTTATTTTATATCTAAAGTAGCAAAATACACTGCTTAGCCAAAAAAAAAAGTTGCCTCCTAGATTTAACTAAGTAAATAGGTTCGAGCCTCCTCCAGTTGCTCAGGTCTTGGTTCAGCAACAGTCTGTGCTCAAAGAACGAGGTCAGCTGACACCTGAATATAGTGAATGACTAGGTTATTGCATCAGTGGATTTTTTCTTCCCTGATGGCAGGAGCATATTCCAAGATGACAATGCCAGGATTCATCGGGCTCAAATAGTGAAAGAGTGGTTCAGGGAGCATGAGACATAATTTTCACACATGGATTGGCCTCCACAGAGTCCAGACCTTAACCCCATTGAGAATCTTTGGGATGTGCTCGACTCGACCATCATCAATGCAAGATCAGGGTGAAAAATTAATGCAACACTGGATGGAAATAAATTATGTGACATTGCAGAAGCGACATCGAAACAATGCCACAGAGAATGCGTGCCGTAATCAAAACTAAAGGCCGTCCAATGAAATATTAGGATATTAGGATATTAGGAAATATATATTATATATATTTTTTTTTTTTGGTGGCAACTTTTTTTTTGGCCAGGCTACTGCTTTTACATTTGTTTTTGAGCCAGGCAGAGGTGAGGCCAGATATGTATTTACACCAGTTTAAGGACCCTTTATAATGTAAATTTAAACC
Source organism: Periophthalmus modestus (assembly GCA_019594935.1). Lineage (NCBI taxonomy): Eukaryota > Metazoa > Chordata > Actinopteri > Gobiiformes > Gobiidae > Periophthalmus > Periophthalmus modestus. Next base: position 18,321,098 of record JAIEZT010001243.1, read on the forward strand.
CACTGTCATCAACTGGAACACATTAAAATCCACCTAAAAAAAAGAAAAATGTCTAGAATTTTTTAAATCTTGACCTCCCCTACATGTTTGTCTTCGGTTCTTGTGACTATGGTAGTTGTGACATTCTGGATGTTTTCAGTCTGATGTTGGTCACATAAACACAAACACAAATGTAAATCACCTCTAGTTGAGCCAGGAGTCATCCGCTGTCAGGGGCCCCAGAGACAAATTCGTCCCCCTGAAGGACCCCCTGAAAGCTAGGGCTGGCCCTGCCCACGCCCCCTGTACAAAGCTAAGTCCACAAGCGTACATACATTTTTCATACGTATATGAATGCATGATACAAAACAATACGCTACATCTTCACAAATCTGATACAATGTGCAGTAGCTTCATTAGTTGGATGCACAATAATTGTTTTGTGATAGCGCTCTGAAGGGGGAGTGACTTTGTGCGAAAGCATGGGGAGGGGGGGAGGGTCAAAATGAAACTGAAACTAATTACACATTTGACTATATTGTTTTTGGTGAATATAAAATAGTATATAGTATAGTAAACAATAAAAGGTAACATAGTGATCTAAATATGTTAGGTATATAATACCCCATAAAAGTGTTATATCCCCTCTTTAAATTGGCCCTTGCAGAATTAACGTTATTATGATGGTTGATTGATAGACATCTTTTGTACAGGCACAGTACTGACCGACTCGAACATATGCAAATACAATGCAATTTCTGCTAGATTCTTTATTTGCAGTAAACCATATTGCCAGACATGTCTACAGGGAGAAGGAACACAATGTGGGCACCACATGTGCAACGTGTCCATGGGGAAATCAAGTTATTAATGCTTCATAAATGTGCAGAAAAACAGCAGCCAGCATCTATTTTTAGCATTGGATTCTATGATGAGGGTTCAAGCCCAAAGCACTATTTTCACATCAGTTTGTACTTGTGTGAATGATGTGGCCAAAATCTAAGAAATTCATAATATATCTCCAAATTTAGCTTAATGTATTTTTGTGGAATCCAAACGCAACAGCAGTCACCTCACAGGGCTTCACAAAATAGTTGATTTAACCAACAAAAAATTACAAAAATCAGATAGTGAAACAGTCAAGGGAAACAAGCACATGAAAAATGTCCTAGAGCGCCCCCTGTCCTCAGACCCTCCTTCTGCACGAACAGCCCAGAAGGAAAAACAGAAACCTCGAGGAACCACAGAAAAGGAAAGAGCACCCATGGTAGCACCTATGGGAGTATCACAATGAATCTGCTGTGGTGCGAGACTGTCAATGTTGTTTAAGGTGACCACCTCAAAAAGTCTTAAAAATGGTGATGAGACTTGACATGGTGACTTGATACAGGCTATACTGTCTTTTAATGCTGTATATACCTACACTTGGTCTACAGCATGGAGATAAAGAGAATGAGCCTACTATTAAACAGACTAAGGATATGCCTGTGGGTCACAATACTGATAAGCCTAGATTAGCCTAATTAGATTTTCCCAATTTTTTTTTCCATACTTTTTTCTACTATTGACTACTATGATATAAAACATAACAACTTAAAAAGGGCATATTGCACTTGTGTCCTGCTCTATAGTTATAATTAATAATTAATTTAAATTAATTAATCAATTTTATTATGATTATTTGTGATTATTTATGTTTTGATTTTGTGTGATTTTAATGTCTTTCTCATTCTGTAAAGCTTTTGAATTACTTTGTGTACGAATTGTGATATACAAATAAATTTGCCCTGCCTTGTCTTGCCTTGACTATAATCTATGGTTATTATGTTTTAATTTACACATTTTAAATCACAATATTGATATAAAACAACTTAATAAAAGAAACAAGTCCACTGACTTCTGCTTTAGAAAACTGTGGTGCACAATGGGAGCTGACGTGGCTGTAAACGTCATCACAATAAAGAACTGTGTAGCATCTCCTGCAGCTGCAGATTTTGTTTTCATTTGTACCAAAATGTCTGCTGCTGAATCCTGAGTGTAACATCTATAAGAAAAATAAAATTAAAGAACAAAGTAAGTACAGAGCAGTGGGTGTGTACCGGTGAAAATGGAGACTGATTGGGAATATGGCACCTCAAAAGAAAAATCCAATTCTGTCAACTGGACAAAAAGTTTGAGTGAAGACATTTCGTTGCTCAGAGTTTAATTTTTCTTTTTTTAGATCATACCTGGATGACTGGGGGATTACACAGACAAATAAACCATCTTGAAAATAAGAAAAATAAAGATTGCTCAAATGCCAGTCATTCCAAAAACAGCTCTGAGGGGGGAAATGAATATAACATGGTTAAAATCTCTGAAAAGTCCATTTTATATAATAAGTCTGTTTTAAGGATGGATGTTTATTTTCTTAAAGACCTATGTGTAAAACCTAATGCAGAGTCTCCCCTGATCCCCTCATCCAACCAGAGACAGTGGCCCTTCTTCCTACAGTTTTGCCCATCATTTTAACCAGAAGAAAAAATGCCTTGACGTAGTGTTATTTATTGATTTATTTTTATATATACTTTTATCAGTACATCAGTGTAAACAGAATGCTAGGCCCGTTGCCTGGAGTGTGTTTCCACAGTCAATGGTCTAGCAAGGAGGAGTAAACCACTAAGGAAGGGAAAACACGCAATACACATAATTACAACGTCTGACACAATCCATAAACAACTCAATACTGAGACTGAAGTACCAATAACAGCAACCCAGGGCACCTCCATTTTAATCAGCAGTTGGTTGCTCCCATCTGCTCAGAAAGAAGACAAAAAACTTTAACCTCCATTTGCCTCTGGATTCCAGCTCTGATTAAAAAAAAAAAAAAAAATTAATTAATCAATAAAAAAAAAAAAAAGTCAGCAAGTACACATCACCAAAACTACATGAACGCAATACACAAGTCGTAACTAATACTCAAATGTGTGTTTTAATTACAAGCTTTATTTATTTTTTCTTAAAAACTTACAGTCATGCTTTAAGTAATGGAGGCTGGCTTGCTCCATTACACTTCTCAAACACGCTGGTCCACAGTCCGATTTAGAGGTGCTGTTGGAGGTGCTGTTGGTGGGACCATGAGCATGTCACTGTCAGTGTGGAACATTACATCGTGGCTCTTTGTCTCCACCTGCTGTTAATTTGACACATGTGCACCTGCTTTAGGACCTGTGTGCTGGACAGTCAGAAGCAAGGTCACCCAGTAAAGAGGCTCACCCATGACCCAAAATGTGACAGTTCAACCCCCAGTATGAGTGCATAGAGTGTAGGGCTGAACAATTTATCCACTAATTACGACTAATCGACTAAAACAGCTACTTTTTACCTTTCGCTCACTTCGGGGCTGAGATTATCCAAATGATTCCAGTGAAGGTGTATGGAGTTTAAAAACACAGTGGAGCTCCTGTATTACCACATGACATCACAGGTGTTTTCAGTTTGAAAAAACTCAGCCTAAATATGCAGGGTTTGTGTGGATGAAACAAACTCCAAGTGTGTTCTTTAATGACGAAACCACATTTTAACATAGATCGGAAAATAGAGTAATATGGGGCCTATAAAGATTATTCAGCCTTTTTTAAAGTTTTTTTTGTAAAACTTCACCTCAGTATTTCATGGTCAGGTTTAAAATTGTGCAAGTGAATGAGAAAATATGGGAAGGTACCACTTTCGCCATTGTAACCTTTGATTTTTCTGTTTTGATGATAGGGTTGTCAAAAGGATTGAAAAACAGACACTAATCGATATTATAATCTAGCATCGATACTCATTTGAGCAAGTATCGATACTAAAAACTTGGCCGCCTGGTTCTCCACAGCTTTTCCTGATTTAGGTCAATTAGGATTACCAAAATTATTTTTATTTGCTAAATGCCAGAATAATGAGATTTTTTTAAGGTAAAACTGCCTTAAAATTCCTCATTACTTTCTTCAAAGTCATAAGTTTACATACATTTCATTAGTATTTGGCCTTTTGTAGGCCACCTTACTCGCCCATATCTTTTCAGGTCTGCCCATACATTTTCAATAGGACTGAGATGAAGGCTTTGTGATGGCCACTCCAAACATTTACTTTTTTAGTCTTAAGCCACTTTGTAACCAGTGTGGCAGTGTGCTTCGGGTCATTGTCCATTTCAAAGACCCAAGCCTTAACTTCCTGGCTGATGTCTTGAGTTGTTGTTTCAGATTTTCCAACAATGTTATTTCCTTATGATGGTATCTATTTTGTTAAGTTCACCAGTTCCTCCTGCAGCAAAACAACCCAAGAACATGCTGCTGCTACCCCCATATTTCACAGTTGGGATGGTGTTCTCAGGCTTGCAAACTTCCCCCTTTTTCCTCCAAATGTAACAATGCTCATTATGGCCAACAGTTAAATTTTTGTTTGTTCAGACCACAGAACATGTCTCCAAAGATTAAGGCTTTTGTCCCTGTGTGCATTTGCAAACTGTAATCGGGCCTGTTTTTGTTTCTTTTGGAGTAATTGCTTCTTTCTGGCAGAATGGCCTTTCAGCCCATGTCAGTACAGTACTCGTTTCACTGTGGATAACGACAGACTAATACTTGTCTATAATTGTTTGAATAGATGAATGTGGCATCTTCAGGCACCTGGAAATTGTACCCAAGGATGTACCAGACGTGTACAAGTCCACAATTCTCTTCCTGATATCTTGGCTGATTTCTTTTGACTTTCCCATGATGTTACACAAAGATGCAGTGTGTTTCAGATGTGCCTTCAAATACATCCACAGGTGTATCTCTAATTCACTCAAACGTTGTCAATAAACCCATTAGAAGCTTTCAAAGACATGACATCATCATCTTTGAAGTAAGTAATGAAAAAATGTCTAAAAATCCTTCTCTCATTATTCTGGCATTAAGCAAAGAGAGATAATTTTGCTATTTCTAATTGACCTAAAACAGGAAACGTTTAGTCTGATTTCATGTCAGTGAGAAAAAAAAGTGTATGTGTCTTTTTATATATATTGTATGTAAACTTCTGGTTTCAACTGTATCACTTTTGGCCTGATTAAAGTTGCTTTTAATTATTTCAGGGATGTATGATTTCAAAGAGTCACCTTTTAGCAAAGTTAGTTCAGTTTCCAATAGTTTATAGAGTTACTGAGGCTTTGCATGATGCCAGGTAACAAATTCAAAAGTAGACCCTTGATTTTATCATCCTCTGGTACTGAAGGTTTAATGTTTACATCTAAAACATTTATATCAAGGTCCTTGGAGAAGAGCCAATAGTCTGTTCTAGATTGATATGGGATGTTTTTATTACATCAAGTGAATTTCTCCGTTCTTCAACATAAATCATTTATAAATAAATAGGCATGTCCAAACTGTGGTTCGAGGGCAAAATATGGCCCTCAGACCAATTTTTCTTGGCCCTCAAGCTTCCAGGTGAATTGGCCCATATTACCTTAAACAGTAATTTTTACTGTACATTTCTGAAAATCTACTTTAAGAAGGCCATATCAAATATTTAATGTGTCCCACTGAGGATGAAAGCATGAACAAATGTCTAATGGTTCAGTCTAACTCGTAATAATAATGCAGATTTGAAGTATTCACTGTACTGGTGACCAGTCTATGGCCCTCAATCGGCCCTCAGCTTTGTCTGTGTTTTTTTATATTGGAACTTAAGGAGAAAAGTTTGGACACCCCTGATTTATACAGTCTATGGTCTGCAGCCACAAGTCTGTATCCAGAGTACACGAGTACAGAGTTTGCTGTGGGAGTGGGACTTGAGAAACGCCTCACGTGTAAGTTTAGTGAGCTGAGCCTTTATTGTGACGGGGCGGCTCGGGCGGAGGGCGGATGTCCGGTGTGTGGAGCCTCCTCTCGTCTTTAGCTCTGGTGCTGCTCTGTGCTGGTGCTCTGTGCTCTGTCCATGGAGACAGCGCTGCCAGAGGCCGCTTGTCCCCGGGTTTGAGCTGCTTGTTGCGGGCTGTTGTGCGGGCACTGCAGCCCCGTCGTGGATCCTGAAGGAGCCGGGACACAGACAGCAGGGCAGGACATCGGCCCCGAGGCGAGCCGCCCCCTCCCGGTGGCCTGTTAGCTTGTGGAGTACAGTCTTATATTGTGTTGTTGATGAACGTGACGAGACTCAGATCTGGTTTTACCCAGCAGCAGTTTGTCAGACTCGGTGTGAAGCCTGTGTGCGGGTGTCCGAGGTGAGCTCCGGGGCTTGTCTCGGTGTCGGACAGCTGCAATGGCCGGAAACCCGCGGAGAGGCGCCGGACTGATCGGGCTGATGAAGGACGCCTTTCAGCCGCAGCAGCAGCCCCAGCAGCCGCACCAGCCCGCCGTGGTCGACAAGAAAATGGTGGAGAAATGCTGGAAGCTCATGGACAAGGTGGGCTCTGTACTAAGTGTGGCATATGTCAGACAACAGGATGTGTGATCGACAGAGGTTTATTTATGATTATTCCATCTGTCTTACCCCTCTGTCTGTTCTATCTCACCCACACCCTCCCTGTCCTCTGTCGCTTCTCCTCCTCCTCTCTCTCTCTCTCTCTCTCTGTCTCTCACACCCCTCTCTGTGTTCTGTCTCACCCCTCTTTCTCAGTTTCATCTCACCACTCTCTCTCAGTCCTGTCTCATCCCTCTTTCAGTTCTCTCTCACTTTTTTCTCTGTCCTGTCTCACTCCTCCTCTCTGTCCTGTCTGTCTCCCCTCTATCTTTCCTTTCTCACTCCTCTCTCTCTCTGTCTCTCTGTCTCTCTCCTTGTCTCTCTCCCGCCCCTTGTCTCTCTCTGTCCTGTCTCACTCCTCCTCTCTGTCTGTCTCTTGTTCTCTCTGCTCACTCACTCCTCCTTGTCTCTCTCTCCTCCTCTCTCCTCTCTCTCTCTCTCACTCTCTCACTCTCTGTCCTCACTCCTTCCCCCCGCTCTCTATCTCTCTCCTCCTCTCTCTCTGTCTGTCTCACTCCTCTCTCAGCCCTGTCTCACTCCTTCTCTGTCCTGTCTCACTCCTCTCTCAGCCCTGTCTCACTCCTCTGCCCTGTCTCACTCCTCTCTCTCTCTCTGTCCTGTCTCACTCCTCTCTCTGCCCTGTCTCACTCCTCTTTTCTGGCTCACTCCTCTCTCTCCACCATGTCTCACTCCTCTCTCTGCCCTGTCTCACTCCTCTCTCTCTCTGCCCTGTCTCACTCCTCTCTCTCTCTGCCCTGTCTCACTCCTCTCTCTCTCTGCCCTGTCTCACTCCTCCTTCTCTGCCCTGTCTCACTCCTCTCTCTGCCATGTCTCACTCCTCTCTCTCTGCCCTGTCTCACTCCTCCTTCTCTGCCCTGTCTCACTCCTCCGTCTCTGCCCTGTCTCACTCCTCCTTCTCCGCCCTGTCTCACTCCTCTCTCTCCGCCCTGTCTCACTCCTCTCTCTCCACCCTGTCTCACTCCTCTCTCTCTCCGCCCTGTCTCACTCCTCCTTCTCCGCCCTGTCTCACTCCTCCTTCTCCGCCCTGTCTCACTCCTCTCTCCGCCCTGTCTCCGCCCTGGCTCGCCCTCCTCTCTCTCTCTCCGCCCTGTCTCACTCCTCTCTCTCTGCCCTGTCTCACTCCTCTCTCTCTGCCCTGTCTCACTCCTCTCTCACTCTCTCTCTCCCTGTCTCACTCCTCTCTCTCTGCCCTGTCTCACTCCTCTCTCTCTGCCCTGTCTCACTCCTCTCTCTCTGCCCTGTCTCACTCCTCTCTCTCCACCCTGTCTCACTCCTCCTTCTCCGCTCTGTCTCACTCCTCCTTCTCCGCTCTGTCTCACTCCTCTCTCTCCGCCCTGTCTCACTCCTCTCTTTGTTCTGTGTCACCCCTCTCTCTGTGTCTTGTCTCAGAGAGAAGGGTTCTGTCCTGGTCATTGATGATTTCACATTTATCAGCGGTGACCTGTCGTAGCCTGTGTCATGCTGCAGCACAATAAATCAAACTTAAGTGCATATGACGGGTTTTCTAAGTCTTACTTGGTTTGGTGAGATTCTCAATCGTTGTGATGTTTTTGATCAGGCGACCTGTTTAGCAACACTAGTGGCCTTTTTTATGAAGGGGAAAACTACATTGGAAAGTAATGGGCAAATCTCTCTACACATCTAATGATCCAAATATAACGCTACAAAAACTCCAAATGGCACACAAAAGTAGAACATTGGGAAGTGCTACGATGCTAAAGATGATGTCTGACCTGGCCATCCTCCAGATCCATATCCATCCTTTTGAAGTCTTTGGGTTGTATTGTCTGATTTATGCCTGTGTAAGTTTCTTCTAGGTGCTACAATTTCCCTACACATGGCCCCTTAAGTCAGGAGAGTCAGAGGCCAGGACTCTCTTGAAAAAAACATTCTTAATCCCAGCGACTGTCCTGGGTAAATACAGGTCAATTATTTGGGCTTTGCAAAGTCTCTTCTCACCTTTTTTACTCTGTTGTCATGCATTCACAAGTATATCCTCAGATGGGATTGCTGTGCCTTTATGTTCACAATCAACCACACAGGGAGAATAGTACCTGTGGTAAATATTCATCATTGCGACAGTCACTCAGTTGGTAGAGTGTTTGTCCACTGATCCAATGGTTGGCGGTTTGAATCCCTCTCGACATAAAAAAAAAATATATATATCATTGGTAGAGTGGTCAGATCCCACTGATGAACGCTGTTGTTGTATCCTTAAGCAAGACTCATGACCCACTTTGCCCCCCTTTGTCTGCGTACACTGCTGTATGAATAAGCGTGTGAATGTGTGAGTGATTCCTTGATGTAAAGTGCCTTAAAGGTGGAAAAGCGCTATATATATATGTCACCATTTACCATAGAGCATTGTTTTACATCAGCTAAGTGGCCGTTATATGACATGTTATGATTTGCATCCTCCTCCTGTGTAACCTTTAGCCGTCCTTCCCCTGCCCTTCCGTGCCCCCAGGTGGTGCGTCTCTGTCAGAATCCTAAGGTGGCTCTAAAGAACAGCCCTCCGTACATCCTGGACCTGCTGCCCGACACCTACCAGCACCTACGCACCGTCCTGTCCCGCTATGAGGGCAAGATGGATGCCCTGGGGGACAACGAGTACTTTCGTGTCTTCATGGACAACCTGACCAACAAGACCAAGCAGACCATGGGCTTGTTCAAGGAAGCCAAGGAGCGGATGTACGAGGAGAACTCCCAGCCCAGGCAAGTGGACCATACAGATCCGGCAGTCAACTCACTACATCTTTTAAAGGGCCCATATTACGCTTTTCTGATTTATGTTATACTGTTGCCTCATCACAAACACACCTATCGTTGAGTTTTGTTTCATTCACACGTTTAACACACAGATCCTGCTAATTTAGGCTGAGTTCTTCTCTCAAACAGAAAACATTCTGTTCCACCTTGTGATGTCATGTGGTAATATGAGAACTGCTCCACTATGTTTTTAAACGCCATACTTCACTAGAATCATTTGGATAATTTCAGCCCTGGTATTCTCCATTTCTACAGAATAAAAGGTATTAACTTGAAAACTACCGCTTCATGACATCACAAGTTGGAACAAATCATTTTGAACTTTGAAGATGTAAACAAACTAATAATGTAGGATTACTCAAAACATATGAGAATGAAACAAAATATAATTGCAAGTATGTTTTTGATGAGTTAACATCATTATAGCATGGCTTAAAGCTCACAAAAGTTAATTTAGCATAATATAGGACCTTTAAGAATACCATATAGGAGAATTGGCAATGAATGGCAAGGAGTCAGTATTTGGACTTTCTTTGACATTAAATGGCAAATCAATTAAATGATTAACAATGATTTATCTTGAAAGTCCTATATCACATAAAATGGATTCTTGTGAGCTTTATGCCATGTTATTATGTTATTACATTATCAAAAACATACCCAAACATGTTTGAATACCGTATTTTCCGGAGTATAAGCCGCTACTTTTTTCCTACACTTTAGAAACTGCGGCTTATGGTGCAGTGCAGCTTTTTTTTTTTTTTTCGTAAGATATACAGTGGTACCTCATTTATTACGTTCCAAAAATAACCCGTGATAAATGAAAAAATAGAAAGTATTATTTATTTTTTTTACAATTATTCTATATGTTTTGCGGCTGCAGGTGTATTTCTCAGTTCCTCTGTCCCGCCTCTTCGTCCTGGCGCCGCTCCGCTGTTATGTCTCGTAATGTTCTTTTTCCTGCAGTCTCTGATTCACAAACTAAAGCAGACTCCATCCACACGGTTACAATCCTTTTTGCTCCTTGTTAAAACTTACTCTGCTCTTGTTCTTATGTTATTTTCCTCCTTCTTTATGTTGTTTCACATGAAAAGTCTCTCGTGGCTGCGCTGTGTTTCTGCGGTGCATTTTCAAGCATCAGAAAAGCCGCAGGATGATCTAGACGCGCGTCCAGAGCGTCCACAACGCGCGTCGGAGGCGTTTGTCCTCAAATGCAAAGGTGTCCGACGCGACCTTGACGTGTTTCAGAGTCACGCTGCAGCATCGAACATTTTGGTATATTTTGCAGAACGCATTCTGTCCTGTACAGGAGACACTGCGCCTCCTTTAGCCAATCAGGACGCAGAACACGCGCCTCCATACACTGTAAAAAAAAGTGTGAAATGTGAAGCGCGCTATAGCGAGGGACCACTGTAATGAGCGTTTGAGCTAATGTTTCATATTACTACGTGGGATACCTGCGGCTTAAAATCTGGTGCGGCTTGTACAAGTACAAAATAGATTTTCTTTCTAAAATTAAAGCATGCGGCTTTTAATCAGGTGCGCTCTGTAGTCCGGAAAATGCGGTAATTCTTTATTATTAGTCTGTCTACCTCTCCAAAACTTTAAATTCTTTGCTCCATCTTGTGATGTCATGTAGTGGTAGCTTTCAAGTTAACCTTTTGCTTTTTGTTCAGGAGAGACTGGAAATTACTGTCTGAAATCATCCAAATGATTGTAGTGAAGGTGTATGGAGTTTAAAAACACAGTGGAGCACTTCCTGTATTACCACATGACATCACCAGATGGAACAGAGTGTTTTCTGTCTGTGAGAATATCTCGGCCTAAATATGCAGGACTTGTGTGTTAAACATGTGTGAATGAAACAAAACACAACTCTAGGTCTGCGATGAGGAAACGACATTAGAACATGGGTCAGAAAATAGTGTGATATGGACCCTTTAAAACTAATCCGACATTAGTGGCCTTTACCTGTTACAGATGTGATTTTCTATTGTTCTTGGTCATTTTTGGCCACTTTAGTGCAAACTAGGTAAAGCTGCAAGTTTGTGCTGTATTCAGTGGTTTCTGCAATTTCCAGTAGTTGGAGACATCTCACAGGACTGCCCTGATTAAAGCCGGGTATTTAATTACAAACACCCCCTCACTCTCTTCTTTAGTTCTCCAGGTGCTGCCCAGTTCAGCAGCTCTATTTGAAATATGGTTGTGGGTGGGGTTTATGTGTTTAGTCCCAGTTTAAGGGCACCCAACCAGTCCGCTTTTGGAGTTTGTCATTAAAGTAAATTGCAGACAGTGATTTATCTCAAAACTAACACAAATAAACACTGGTGACCCTGGACATCTGGTTTACCTTTCAGCTTCTTGTATGAATCAAGGGGTCCCTGGACATATTTGTGAAAAATAGACTTTATTATACAGTACCAAGCACTACCTGGAATATATGGAAAGTTTAAATTATGTATTTGATTAAAATTTCAAAATCAATACAAAAAAAGTGCATTTAAGTCTGACAGAGTTTGTTCATTATGGCCGACACGGTTGGTTTCTATGGGAATTCTTCACTATCCCTGCCAGTATGGACAGATGCACTGTTGCATGCAGTGGACATCCGAGCACACACACAGTTTTCCAGATGTGTTATTGGGATCAAGTATTGGGATTGGGAATCGAACCCAGACACCTCAATCATAGTTTCTGGGTTTACAGTAATTTTGAAAATCCTATTTACATTGCAGGATGCCAGTTTTCCAGTTTTCCTGGCATATATGTTAGCACAGTAATAGAACATGCAGTGTTGCCCACAAAAATGGCTTGTAGAAGGCCCAGAATGATCTGCTCTACCTCATTTTCATAGTGCAAAACCTTTTTGGACCACACTGCCCTAGTGTGACCCGAGTCTCAGGTCCTGGTTCCCTTCTTGGCCGGTCTGTGGAAATGCTAGTTCTGCACATTCACTCTCACTTCCTCTGTCTTCACCAGTCCAACAGTTTGCTCCCATCACTCACTCCACTGATCTGAGTTATGAGCCTTTCTAAATCATTACATGGATTCTGTAAAAATTCCATAAATGGTTCATTTGATTCCAGGAAGTTTTAGATTAAAAACAACAATGATATTGTTATAATTTTTCTAACCATAAAGTACTTTTGAATTTGGCTAAAGTATAAAAAGTTGAAGATTAAAAAATATATATTCACTCGTAAAGTTGTGTTCAAATTTTCTGTAAATCAGCTTTACAATGTTAGATGTCATTCTTCTTAAATAATCAAAGTTCTCAGATTTGTAGTTCAACTAGTCAGCAAAATTATAAGATCTTCCACATCTTCCGTTTTTAAACATTATAAAAAATGTTATTAAGAAAATGGACTTTCAAATGCCTTTAAAGCACATTATCTTTGATGTGGTGATGGCTGAATAAACCACATCTATAAGTGAGTGAGAAGTCATGAAACAATGGACTGACTATTTCCCTATTTTTTTATTGTAGACTTCACTGGGGCTGCAATTAATAAATACTTTTTAGCAATATAAAAACTGTTATTTTATATCACATTTTCTTCTTGTGATTTCAAAGGAGATGCAGATATATAGATAAAACATTGCATGAATGTTTTTGGTGATGTACATCGTAAGCATTGAACATTATCTATAGTAAACAATCTAATGCAGAACAGAAACTTATTCGTCCAAGGCTGCAGTTTACAGTGGCTTCACGTGGTTTCGTCGGTTCATGGTTCACTTTTTGTCCTGTTTTGAATCTCAACCTAGACATTTAAAGGCAAGTCTAAGCACAGATGGATTGGCTTTGTAAGATTTTCTTTTTTGACATTTCGTGTGAATGAACACAGGCGAATGATAATACGACCCCATCTTTGATTCGTATTCCAGATCTTATTATACTTCCATGGTTTTAGTTTGTATATTTAGCCCCACCTACTTACACTTTTCTGTGATATTGCACCATGACACAAAAACGTATATGGGATAGCTTCATGCAAGTATCGCTTTTATAGTTCTCCAATTTCTGAATACAGTTTTTTGCTAGAGAGAGACCATGACAGTGTCTGGGATAGTGTTAGTCATTTCCCATGATTCTTAGTAACAATGTGCCTGATTGGATGAAAAAGATTACCCTGTCAGTAGCTTCTGGACTAGTTATTAGCTCGGAAAATGCTATGTAAAATGAATAGTTTATATTTTACAGTCTCAATTTGATTGTTATTTAACAGCTTTTACAGTACAATGCATCGTGTAAAGGGCATTTATCTCGGCAAGGATAAATTAGAATCAGGAACTTTAATTTCTGCACATCTGGCCCCACGCTAACCATGACCCATGACGTTTTGTTTCAGGAGGAACTTGACAAAGCTGTCCCTGATCTTTAGCCACATGCTGGCTGAGCTCAAAGCCATCTTCCCTAATGGACTGTTCCAAGGAGACAACTTCAGGATTACCAAGGCCGACGCTGCAGAGTTCTGGAGGCGCTCCTTTGGGGACAAGTGAGTCCACTGCCCCAACGTCCAGCTTTTAGAAGTAGTTCCAGCTCCATGGACAGTATCAAAACTTCAAAATGCAGACGTATTATTGATTTAGTTGATTGCATTTGCATAACTAAAACTGAAAGAATTGTTGAGAACTTCACCAAAACTAAAAATGTATAGCTAATGCAAATCAATATGACAACTCTATCAGTCGTGATTAGATTTATATTTATAGAACACATGTTATGCAAAACTGACTTTGGGGACTTATAACCATATTATACTGCTCTCCCCTCATGTCCCCTCATCCCCAGATCTTGAGCTAGGCTTGGTTAGGACTTTCTTAGCTGGTGGATTTTTACTTCCTTGATGCAATAGAATATATATAAAATAGGATAATACCCTCTTTTTAATGTTAGAGAATCAATAACTTCATAATTGGACTGATTTGGACATAATTGGACTCAAACTGATTTGGATTATATTGTGATGAATATGTGTGTTGTTAAAAGTGGTTAGTGCTGAAAGGTTTGTCTTTACAGAACCATCGTACCGTGGCGCATGTTCCGTCAGGCTCTCCATGAGTTCCACCCCATTAGCTCGGGTCTGGAGGCTATGGCCCTTAAGTCCACCATTGACCTCACCTGTAATGACTACATCTCTGTGTTCGAGTTCGACATCTTCACCAGACTCTTCCAGGTACCAAACACGCAAACCCTACCTACACATTTTTATACTGATGTGCCTTTCTCTGATTGGTAAATTTGTCTGTTAATCGTCCATCAAAATTCTGTTTAAATGGCTTTAAGTGGCCATGATGTAAAAAGTTAATTTCACCTTCTTAAAATAAATGTTGAAAGCCCTACATGTATTCAAAGTGCATATGACAGGTTAGACTACTCATTTTACTAAAGATTTATTAGATTTTACTCAAAGTCTTGCCTATTTGTTTTTTGGGGGACGCTTATAATTTGTTTTACTTACTGATTGGACACGTGCAGCAGATATGACAATGCATCGCAGTAATTTCATAACCATTACCTCGGAACAATGATGTAAACAAGGGCCAAAACTGGTCTAAATCGCAAAATAGTTATGATTAGACTAATAAAAATAAATCACAACACCTTTATTTAGTTAAATGGTTAAGGTCATTTTCACACATGTTGGTGCGCTCTCATAACCTGTGCCTATTGTGGTCCAGAATGTGACTGTTGGGTTCACACTGGCCCGGGCTCCGCTCTCGCAGCGAATGTTCTTCTAGGTCGACTTAATTAGTGGCAGTCTATTTTACAACTCTACTTCCTGTAGTGCTGCTTCCTGTATTTTTGTACTTTTCTTTCTAAGTTTTTTTTCCACAAACTGACTGATGTAAAACTAAGACAAATATTTATCACAGGTATTATCCCACGTAACCAAATCATAATTAGAAAAACTTGAAAACCTGCTACATTCATTAGAGCTGTGGGCAGGGCGATTTTGCCTAAAAATAAAATTATGGTAGCATTTTTTTCTCCAAAAATTCAATTTTAGATTTTGTTGTTTTGCTTTTGTTTTTTTCTCCACATTTTTTTTTTCAAAATACAGAAATTTGTCAAAACTTCCCCCCATAGAGTGAAATCTTTTAGCGCTAACCAGCTTGTTTTTTGTTTTTTTTCAATCAGAGGGCTTTAAATGGCACTGATTTAAAAGGTTGTTTTTAAAATAAAATACAAAAAATGTTGAAAGTAATATTTACATGTTCATTATAAGGAAAACCAACAAGGAATCTAAATCTGTGCTTAATCAGTATGAGGTATAGAGCAGAAATGGTCTGGCTAACGACAGTGTCCTCTCTGTGTGTGTAGCCCTGGTCGTCCTTGCTGAGGAACTGGAACAGTCTGGCGGTCACTCACCCGGGGTACATGGCCTTTCTGACCTACGATGAGGTGAAAGCGCGCCTGCACAGGTTTATCCACAAGCCCGGCAGGTGAGGGCGCTATACCGAAAAAAGGCTTCTATTTACTGTGAAGGCACCCAGTTATTCATGTACCATCAAAGTTTACCTGGAGAGTAAGAAGAGGCAGCCCTCTAGTAGAGATACTTTGTAGTGACATCATGATGTCTACACCGGCATGTTCATCTGTAACTGCAGTGGCACAGATGCACAGCCTGATATGTTTTTAGATGGTCTGAAAACTCAAGAAAAAATACAAAAATGATTTAAACACACACACAACACATCCTCAGAAGCCTGTGATCACAGAGCTTCAGACAGATTAGTGCCTACAGTTAGCTTCACTCCTCCCAGGAAATCTTGATCGCCTCAGCTGCAAAGTATCTATAGGGGGACAAGAGACCCATCCATCCATCCATTTTCTTCCGCTTTATCCGGGGCCGGGTCGCGGAGGCAGCAGTTTCAGTAGGGAGGCCCAGACTTCCCTTTCCACACACACTTCCTCCAGCTCTTCCGGAAGGATCCCAAGGCGTTCCCAGGCCAGCCGAGAGATATAGTCCCTCCAGCGTGCCCTGGGTCTTCCCCGGGGCCTCCTCCCGGTAGGACGTGCCTGGAACACCTCCCTAGGGAGGCGTCCAGGGGGCATCCGGAATAGATGCCCGAGCCACCTCAACTGACTCCTCTCGACGTGAAGGAGCAGCGCCTCTACTCCGAGCTCCTCCCGTGTGACTGAGCTCCTCACCTTATCTCTAAGGGAGCGCCCAGCCACTCTGCGGAGGAAGCTCATTTCGACCGCTTGTATCCGCGATCTTGTCCTTTCGGTCATTACCCAAAGCTCATGACCATAGGTGAGGGTAGGAACGTAGATTGACCGGTAAATCGAGAGCTTTGCCTTTCGACTCAGCTCCTTCTTTACCACAACGGTCCGATACAGCGACCGCATCACTGCAGACGCTGCACCGATCCGCCTGTCAATCTCACGCTCCATCCTTCCCTCACTCGTGAACAAGACCCCGAGATACTTGAACTCCTCCACTTGAGGCAAGAGGGACAAGAGACAGTTTTTCCTATTTATTCCACTGTACTTTGCCACAAGTAAATGGAGAAATGTGGAACCTGATCATTTCTGGCTAGATCCAAGTTTGACGTACTCACTGTATTACACCAACAAAACAGCATTTTAACAATATCAGTTTTATCTGCCCTCCATCTGTGTTAAATATTATTGCCATATTGCCAGATCCCACCGAAGAGCTGTCATTAAATCAATCAATCAATCCATCAATCAACATCACTTTATTTGTCTCCAAGGGGCAGTTTAATCACAATGAGCAGTAAATACTATAATAATAGATCCTGTGTCAGGACAGTATGACAAGAGTAACAGCCTTCAGGACAAAAGTGTCCCTCCTCTGTGTCCTCTGAGTCCTACAGCATCATAACAGCCTCAAGGGGGCACCAGAAACTCCGGAGGCACAATAGGAAATCCTCTCCTAAGCCTCACTCTCTCTCCGCTCTGTTGTTGTGCAGTCAGTGATGAGACAGGGCATTCCCTCTGGAACGTCTTCTGTCAAATTTGGTGTACAAAACCTGTAATATTGTTTTGAAAAGTCTTTAGCATTTCAGAGTTCGCTGGTTAGCATAGCTAGCTCCATGCAAGGTTGCCATGGTTCCAGAAAAACTGCTCAAATCACACAGTCCAATAGTCCCTAACTTTCGTTTTGGGTTTTTTTTGTGTATGCTGCACTTTTTAGTTGGTCAAAATCCCAAAATCTTAAGTAAAAAATTTGAGATACAGATTTTAAAAGTTTAAAAACTGCTCAGTGTGCCAGCCAGTCAGCCACAAGAGCAGCCAACCACGACCATGGCAACCTATATGGAGACCTGCTGCCCTCTGCTGGCCTGAAATGTATTACAATAAATGTAAAATGTATGATGACCTTTAACGAGAGACAAGTGTAGTCTAGACTAATGTATAGTTTTAAACCTGACCAAGTGTTTCCTGCTCCCAGTTACATCTTCAGGCTGAGCTGCACGCGGCTGGGACAGTGGGCCATCGGGTACGTGACCGCAGATGGCAACATCCTCCAGACCATCCCCCACAACAAGCCCCTGTTCCAGGCTCTGATCGATGGCTACCGGGAGGGCTTGTGAGTGCACCACACACCACATCACTACAGGCCTGGGGAGAGTCTGACCACCAGAGCTGAGGCGTCAGAGCTGAAATCACAATTGGAATAGTTTACATTTGCAAAGGCATATTACATATTATGACTATGGCTGTAACAATATGCTATCGTGTCGTCAAAACTTTCACAATAATATGATGGGCTGTCACAGTATCTTGAATTACAAGTTTCTTTACGTAAATGCATAGTTTTATTGTTGCAAAGCTAATAAATAAATGGAACTGCATAGACAATGATCCAGTTCAGTGCAGACATGAAGAAATATATTTTATATCTTCATTCTTGGAGTTATGACAGTAATGATCACAGTAAATATATTACCTTGAGATGCATATTGTAAAAATATTGTACTGCGAGATTGCGTAAATATAGAGTTCTTCTCTCAAACAGAAAACACTCTGTTCCACCTTGTGATGTCATGTGGTAATACAGGAAATGCTCTTGTGCTGTGTTTTTAAACTCCACACACCTTCACTAGAATCATTTGGATCATTTTAACCCTGGAATTGCCAAGCTCCACTGAACAAAAGGCAAAAGGAGCTGTTGGCTTCAAAACTACTGCTTCATGACATCACAAGGTGGAACAGAGCATTTGGGACTTTGAAGATGTAGACAGACTAATGATAAACGATTACTCAAATGTGTGAATGAAACAAAACACAACTCCAGGTATGTTTTTGAGGAGGAAACAACATTCTAACATGGATTTAAGCTCACAAGAGTCAATTTTGCATAATACAGGATGTTTAATCAAAAGAATAATTGTTAGATTAATTGACTAGCAAAATAATTGTTAGTTGCAGCCCTAATCAGGTGTGTGTGTGCGTGTGTGTGTGCGTGCGTGTGTATAGTTACCTGTTTCCAGATGGCCGTGCTCAGAACCCTGACCTGAGTGGGCTGTGTGAGCCGTCTCCTCAGGACCACATCAAAGTCACTCAGGTAAGGCTGCCCTGCCTCTGCAGCTTGCAGAGAGGAGGCATTCTCAACACAACTAAATACATAAATACTTTCATATCATATCATATGCAGTAACATGTTCTGCTAGTGTATCTTCCTACGTTTGTAGGGATGGTCCAATATGGATATTTTGCACCAATACTAATGCTAATAAAGACATTGAGATTTTCCATAGCAATCTTCCGATATCGGCAATAGTGGTATCGACATATATCGACTACATGTCTACCTGCTTCTGACCCACCTGAGCTGACTGAGCTCTTGTCTGACACTAGCCTGTGCTGTATTTCAGGAGCAGTATGAGCTGTATTGTGAAATGGGCTCCACCTTCCAGCTGTGTAAGATCTGTGCGGAGAACGACAAGGACGTGAAGATCGAGCCTTGCAGACACCTCATGTGTACCTCTTGCCTCACTGCCTGGCAGGTACGATCTGTTTGCATGTTTTAGATTACACTTTATACCATCTGGCAGTTATGACTCTTCTGTATGTACAATTTTGCTTTTTACACTGCTTGGCAGGTGTATCACCTGTGAAAAGAATCGAAAATCAAATATTAACCCATACTAAAACTAGTATCGAAACTACATACTCTTTTGAGCAGGTATCAATACTAAAAGAAGTCAGATTCATAGGACTGAAACAAACCTTTCCTGAATAGCTTTAGAATGATCTTGAGCTGTAGCAGAACAAGTTTAAAACCAAATAGACTAGTATACTCCCATGGACCACTATGGAACCTACCTGGACAACTGAGGGATTACACAGATTATAAGGCCACATGGTAATATAAAAGAAAGTACTACCATTTACTGTTAAAGTCTCATTCTATTGTCTAAATAAAGGCTGCTTTTTAATCATCTTGGTATCGGAAACAGTATTGAGTATTGTGTCTATTCTTTAGTATTGAAAAGGAGTTTGAAATTGTGGTATTGTTACAACACTATTACATTTCAATACACCTAGCAAGTACCCCCCTTCTACATGTACGATATTAAACTTTACATCAAAGGTTTCATCACCTTATAAAAAACTTAGACTATCCAAGCTCCCAATGAAACAGTGTGAATGTAATGTTCTTTTTCAGTGTGGTAGAGATTGTGTGCTGCTCTGTTTGGACAGGATAAAGAAGTCATGTCTTAAATGTATTTAAAACTCAAAAGAAAATAATTATTTATTCATATTCAGTTAAATTGTCCAAATTGACTACTGAAATTAATCATGACAAAATAATGACATTTAATAAATAACATGTTATCAATTAAATGACCACTGCACTGGTGATTAGTGTTGGACAATTACCTAAGAATTACATTTTGATGGGCAACATTCCAACTGTACATGAATTGTGAGGAAATCGAAATTGTGAATGTGGCTCTAAGAAAATTGTGATGTAAAGTTGATATTTGACATATCGCCCACTCCTACTTGTTATATATTGGTATTAAAAAAACGAGACAGATCGATTTGTTACTTTTATTGTCCTCTCAAAATACAAAATCTCTAAAGCACATGTCAAAGTGTAAAGTGTGTGTTAATATTGGAGTGTATTTCTGTTGTTGATGATGATGATTGTGTTTTTGCTGTAGGAGTCGGAGGGTCAAGGCTGCCCGTTCTGCCGCTGTGAGATTAAAGGCACAGAGCCCATTGTGGTGGACCCCTTCCACCCTAAGGCCAGTGGGGTTTCCTTCGGAGGTTTTCAAGGGGCGAGAGCAGAGGCTGCGGCAGCTAACGACGAGGAAGACGACGAGCGCCTGGAGGAGCAGATCCTGGTCATGAGCAGACTGGCCTGCTCCAAGGTCAGTCGAGGAGAACTGTGCTCTGGTCACAGCTGTGGGGATGGTTAAAGAAGACATATTGTGCCTGTGTTACTATATAGTCCATGGATCATTATGTTTTAATTTAGACATTTTAAATCATATTGATCTAAAAAGACTTAATAAAAGAAACCAGTCCATTGACTTCCGTGTTAGAAAAATGTTGTGCCCAATGGAAGCTGATGGTGGTGTAAATGTCATCAAAGCAAAGAGCTGCATGCTGTCGAGCTTTCCTTTAGAAAGTTGCAGATAATGCTAGTGAGTAACGAATTTTACCATGACCTGATGTTCAAGTGAGACAAGCTTCTGAAGTCATCCCTGTGAGGAGTTAAGATGCTAGGAATGTGATAGGAAAGTGGGTCAATTTGAACTGCTCTTTAAAGTTGATGCTTGACTAACTTTGTCTATTACGCCATAACAATGTAAAAATCAGCACTATCCAAGTCCAAAATAAATGTCCAGTTTTAGTCCCACTCTTTGATGTAGCCACGTTTGGAGCTCTCTGATTTTCTGTGTGTTTCAGGTGGAGCGGCCCCCCTCCCCTGTATCCCAGCTGCCCCCTGTCCCGCCCAGGCTGGATCTGCTGCAGCAGAGGCCTGGTGCTCAGGCAGCCACAGGAAAGGTACTATTCTTACATACCACTTGTACATGTATGGATCCAAAATACCGTTCTACTGTTACCAGGCCAACCAGACTGCACACTTTTACAGAGTACAGAATATAGGGTTCAGTTCAGTCACCTCCGTAGTATAGGCCTTATGGGATGAACTCTATCCCAGAAAACACTTTTAAGGTGTTGCTAAAATAAAATGTTGTAAAACTATGATCATATGCCCATTAGTGAGGACACTGTAAGGCTATTTCTAAAATTCCAACTATGACTGTCTGAACCTGCATGTAGAGCAGGGCTCGAATGGCCTGAACAGTTGTGTACTACAGAGTCTGACAGTAGCTCTTGTGTTCCAGATGTCCGCCAGCCATCGTGACAAGCCCCTGCCTGTGCCCCCGGCCCTCAGAGAGTTGCCTCCCCCTCCCCCTCCAGAGCGCCCTGTCGCCGTGGGACAGCGGAGACCCTTACCCCTGACCCCAGACCAGCCTGCCTGGGCTGCCAACTACATGATCCCCCGCCCTGCCACGAAAGCTCTAAGCTCTGTGCCTCCCCCACCCCTCAACGGCAATTCCAGCCCTCACTCGGCCACCAACGCAGTTTATTGTCTTTCTGCCAGGTGAGACCCTGCCCAGTTTACTGTCTGTCTACCAGGTGTGAACCTGCCCAGTCTACTGTGACAGTTGAGACCACGTGTACTGTGACAGGTGAGACCCTGTCACATTAGACACCTAATAACCTAAAAAATGAAAATGCCTATAACTTAGGTTTTCTCCATCAGAGTCCTCACTCTGAGCTCCTGGTCCCTGTGCTTCAGCCACACACACAGAGCAGCCTGAGCCAGATGTAGAGAGCAGATGTTTACATACAGGGACCTCTTTTATGTTTGGAGGAAAGATATTTCAGGTAAACAGGGGAGGAGATACAGGCTTCTGACATTGGATCTAACAAGTCATCTAATCGTGACAAGTGAAAACATGAGGCAGCTTAGACTGCAACAGTCCGTCCATTAGCGCTGTAGATGCTCTGGTCCTGATAAGCTTGAACTATGCAAGGATCTAGCTGTATTTTAGTTCTCTGGCTGTACCACGTGTCCTCACGTTTCATTGAGTTTGCCAAGTCGGTGCTGTGACCATGCGCTCCCTGTGCAGACGACAAAATAACTTTCACTAAACAAACGAATTGTACAGGACTGTGTCTCCCTTTCTCAGCTAATTTTTTATTCATTGTCTATATTTACAATACACAGTGGCCGCTTTGAGTTTGTGTCACTCAGAATCCATCTTCTGATAAAGGCACGGCCATGCTCCCTCTGTGTTGCACAAAGCATGAAACCCACAGATAACAATAAGCTTCAGATAAGCCATATTCTAATAATAAGGAAATAAGGATTTACAATGTGGCAAAAAGACTTAATGTAGTTCTATATTAAACGTTACCAGGACATAAGAAGTCTACAATTAATTTACAGTTAGCTTATGAGCAGGCTACAACCCAGTACTGTTACTTCATATCTGTAAATGTCATATTTTTTCAGGCTTTATATGCATGTGTATATATATCTAGTCTGTTTTTTAGTTTATAGACCTAAATGTGACAAAGCAAATTCATTTCAGAAATCAGGTTAACTTAAAATGTATTATCTTTTTTACTTTATTGGTTATCAATGCCACGCATCTTCAAATTATTGGTTGATATCGGTTGAAAATTCAATTATCGCGCATCACTATCACACTTATCAGCATTATTTGGGTCATATTAAACTAGATTATTTGGGTCATATTAAACTATTGCATGAAAATAAATCTGTATGTCCTGTGAAAAGTCAGCCTGTGGAGGAAGACTACACTTCCTATCTTGTATGTGTACTATTTGCGCCACTGAGGATTTGTCAAGAGTTACAACTACAGGCACTACACTATTATACTGTATATAATGTAATGTATGTAATGTCTGTAATTGATCATAGCAATAATTGTTAACGGTACAACACTTTAATGAAAGTGCTGTCTAGTGACAGTTCCTCAGATCTGTGAAGACATGTTGGGATTGTTTTGGTGCCAGTATTGTTGTAAATTAAAGACGGGACACAGCGGGAGTGTAATAGTCCATCTGGCACTGCCTCTGGTGGCCTGGTGGTGTCTGGGCAAGAGGGAGGAGACACTAAACAGAACGCAGCACTCTGATTGGCTGAGCCCCTCCCACAATCTGTCTCATACATCCTAAGGGAACAGTACAGACTGATCTCAGATATGATGAAGCCAAAGTTCTAAGATGCATGGTGTCAGTGCTGGTCATGTTACATTTATATGTTGTGATTGTGATTTGAGTTTTAAAGGTCTTCTTATATTACACTATTTGACTCTTGCGAACTTTAAGCCATGTAAGAATGTAGTCTCCTCAAAAACATGCCTGGAGTTGTGTTTTGTTTCATTCACACGTGTCTGAGTAATCTTTTATTAGTCTGTCTGCATCTCCAAAGCTTAAAATGCTCTGTTGCACCTTGTGATGTCATGAAGCGGTAGTTTTCCAGTTAAGAGCCACCTTTTACATTTTGTTCTGTAGAGACTGGCAATTCCAGGGCTGAAATCATCCAGATGCTTCTAATGAAGGTGTATGGGGTTTAAAAACACAGTGGAACACTTCATGTATTACCACATGACATCACAAGGTGGAACAGAGTGTTTTCAGTTTGAGAGAAGAACTCAGCCTAAATATGCTGGGTTTGTGTGTTAAACATGTGTGAATGAAGCAAAATCGCAGCTCCAGGTATGTTTTTGATGGGGAAACAATATTATAGATTAATAGATTAT
Source organism: Periophthalmus modestus (assembly GCA_019594935.1). NCBI lineage: Eukaryota > Metazoa > Chordata > Actinopteri > Gobiiformes > Gobiidae > Periophthalmus > Periophthalmus modestus. Next base: position 18,345,122 of record JAIEZT010001243.1, read on the forward strand.
AGATTAAAGTGTCAGTCGGGACTTCTTTAAAATTTGACATTGTTCTGTAGACAAGGGTCACTCCCACCACGCGCCTCAGGTTTTGTCCCGGCACAAAGGGGGGCCTTAACTCATTGCTCTTCTGTGAAATGTGCTAATTATATACAACAGCAGGGGGTGTTAGTAGCTAAACCTCCAGATTGAAAATATCACAGGTATCACTGGTGCTGTACCTGTCTGCTCACATTAGAATAACATTAGAATACAGTAGAAAACTGGTGAACCAAAGTCAGGTTATTGCATTTTACCACAAAACTACAAGCTGAACTGCATTATTATTTAGAAATCAAAACATGCTGTAGTATTATTATTATTATTATTTAGAGATTGAAAACATCCTGCAGTTTTGCTTCCAAGAAATGTAATGTGAACTATGGCACAGTGGCTGAGTGGATGGCACTCTGATTTCCCCATTCAACCCACGACGTGCACAACAGGAAATGTTCTCCAGCTAAGGTAGCTAGTGATGTCTGGAAATGCTTTCCTGCATGTTTGTCCCAGCGGCACAAAAACATCACTAGTGAAGTTTGAAACGATGAAAAACCCAAATACACTAAGATCTTCTGTATTTGCTTTTGTGTGTGCAGCTCTCTGTCCAGTGCTGAACGAGCAGCCTTTGATTCTGAGGTGAATGAGTACATGAGCCCCAGCTCCCTCCCGGCCCCTGGGGGCCCCTGGTTCCTGGGCTCCATGGTCCCTCCGGCCCCCAACCAGATCCAGTCAGCACCTGATACCAGGTACTTGAGGGCTGCACAGCTTTGGGCTCTGTTAAAGGTTCTTTATTTTGCTGGAAAAAAAAAATGTTTCCACCTTTAATGTTGTTTTCCTGTACTGTAGAAGTTCATTAACGTTTTGTGGTGAAAACTCAAGTGCACTCTATTGTCTAAGCGTGATTAGCGCTCCCTTTTTTTGAGCCCCGTACTCTCTCCTCTGTACCCTCTCCTCTTTATCTTTTTCTCAATGTGTGCTTCAGTGAGTCTGTCTAAACCTCTCCTCTCCGTGTGAGGCCCCCTAACCCTGTCCTCTGTATGTGAGGGCCCCTAACCCTGTCCTCTGTACCCTCTCCTTTATACTCTCTCTTCTGTGTGCATTTCAGTGAGGGCGCAAACAGTGATGCGGAGGAGCCTCAGGTCTATGAGTCCATGTCCAACATCCAGGAGCGTTCTGCTGCAGAGGACCTGCCCCTCTCAGGTAACTGCAGGGACAGAGCGTTGTAGTAGTCGTGACAGAAAAGGTCTGGCAGCACTACTGCTGTTTTCTGTCTGCTGTGTTTCAGAATCCCTGTGTTCAGCAGTGCCACAGGACAGACTGCAGGGCTCTGGGCATGAGGACGTGTACGAGTACGCCATCCCCCGGCCCGTGGCCCCTTTGACTCCTGTGGCTCCTCTGACCCCTCCTGTGGCCGCCTCCCGGAAGACTCTGGCAGAACTAGACACGCCTGACCCATTGCAGACCTGTAAGTGTGACAGCTAGAGGATGGTCATTTTACAGTATGTTTAGAGGAAGAGCACTACTGACTGCTCTAGTACACCTTTATAATCTACCGTGACTGTAAATGCATACACTGCAGCATTTGTGTTATATTTAATATTATAATATTACATAATATTATACATATTAAAATGTACTAAATATATGACCATCATATTTTTATGGCTATAAAAAGGGCCTTTGGGCTTATTAATCCGGCCCTCCAAAGGTGACCAAATTATATTAAAATAAGTAAGGGTAAACCTTGTTCAATTTACCTTTTTCAACAAGTTGTTGATCTTTTGACACTTGATAAAACTGAATGTGAGTTTTTCTGCCGTGTTTATTTAACAGAAATGTAATACATGAATTAATTATTAATTTAATTAATGAATGTGGAAAACAATTTGTACAATGAGCCTTGCGTATTCATTCTTTGGTATATGTTACAGGCCAAATTCCTAACGTAATATATACATATAAATATATATCTCCTGTCAAATTTTAGAACCCATTGTGGCCCGTGTATCAAAAAGTTTGCCCACGCCTGGTTTAGTCACACCCACACCTTCTTTCTTACAGGCAAGGACATGTGTCATTACAGTTGTGTTCAGTTGTTTATGTCCATGCTCATTCTGACTTGCTGTCTGTGCTCATGAGGTCATATTGATCAGCTGATGGTTTGTGGTGGGGAAGTGTGTAGAGACTAGTGCCACGTTTCACTTTCACTGCTCATGTTTTTATGCATTTAAGCATTAAAGTTGCTATATTACGCAAAACTGACTTTTGTGAGCTTTAAGCCATGTGAGAATGCTGTTACCTCATCAGAAACATACCTGGAGTTGTTTTGTTTCATTTACACAAGTCAAAATGCTCTATTCCACCCTGTGATGTCATAAAATGGTCATTTTCAAGTTAACTGCTATCTTTTTAGAGAGCGAGAGAGTAGAGGTAGAATTCCAGGGCTGAAATTATCCAAATGACTCTAGTGAAGGTGTATTGAGTTTAAAAACACAGTGGAGCACTTCCTGTGTTACCACATGACATCAGCAGGTGGGGTGTTTTCTGTTTGATAGAATAACTCCGCCTAAATATGAAGAAACAACATTATAAGATACAGAAAATAGCTTTATAAACACCCACTTTAATTTCTAACAATAGTGGTTGTGGACATTGAGCACGGCTCATGTTCCACACATTGAAAACTGGTTGGTTTTTGTGTCTGCAGCTCACTCTGTCTCACTGCACCTCTGCAGGCATGTGCAGAGGCTGAGGCTGCTTTGGCATCTTTACTCATAGTTGTAGTTGTAAATATGAGTGGCTGAAGGCCGAGGTCCACAGGGCATGATTCGCCACTGCAGTAAATCTTCTAATATCCCCAAGTGATGTAATGTGATTGAAAAGCTAATTGTCAAGATTGGAGCATCCAAGTGCTTGGAAATACTTTACTGCTTTATTTTTGAAAAGGGGTGTGAACTCTGGCTTTTGCTCACTGTCTACTTTACCTCCTCTCCAGCCCTGGCAGGAACAGAGGAGCTAGAGCGCCCGCCCAGACCCCTCCCCAGACGGGTCAACTCTGAGTGTTGTCCCCCCCGACCCGGGACCCCCTCTGGCCAGAGCCCCAGTCCGGCCCTCAACGGGGAGATTGAGTGCCTGGTGTCCCAGGGCTACTCCCTTCAGGACGTGCAGAAGGCCCTGCTCATCGCTCAGAACAACCTGGAGACGGCCAAGAACATCTTGCGCGAGTTTGTGTCTATCCCCAGCAGCGCCCATGTGGCCACGTAACCCCCCACCTCCGTGCCCCAGACCTGTGCCCCAGACCTGTGCCCCAGACCTGTGCCCCGGACCTGTGCCCCCTGACCTGTGCCCCAGACCTGTGCCCCGGACCTGTGCCCCGGACCTGTGCCCCAGACCTGTGCCCCAGACCTGTGCCCCGGACCTGTGCCCCAGACCTGTGCCCCGGACCTGTGCCCCCCGGACCTGTGCCCCGGACCTGTGCCTTACCCAGAACCACTCACCAAAAGCTGCCCCACGGCCTACAGCCTACACCAGGAATTCTCCAACTGCTCTCACCAGGTGCTGCTTTAAAAAACAGACAAAAAACCCCACCAGTCTAAACTAGGTCTAAACCAAGATTATACCAGGACATCTTACCACCTAAAGGCGCTGTACCTGATTTTTACTGTCTTTAAAAAACAGAAGTAGTTCAGTCTGCAGTGGTCCACATTTTTAAAAGTTATTCCTCACTTACCTTGTGCATTTTGAGCATTCTAATTATTCACTGAAAACACTTTTCACAACTCTGAGACCAGTGCGAAGTTTCACTGTGTCAGTAATGCTAACAACTAGCAGACTAACGGTCACTTACTGATTATGGGACAATAAAATGCTTTATAACTGTACAGGGGCAAATTTTGCAAATACATGAGGAAATTGGGTACAGGGCCTTTAAAAATAGTTATTTTTCCTCTAGACTCTAAGCCACACCAGTTAAATCAGAATAGGCCAAACCAGGACTTTGCTTTGTATAAACAGGAACTGTATTGGGTCCAAACCAGTTTCAAATGAAGACCTATGCCTTTTATAAACCAGATCGAAACAGGGACTAGACTAGGTCCAAACCGGGTCCAGAGCAGGTCTAAAGCGGGTCTAAAGCATTAAGTGACTAAATTTGGCATCTAAATGCATCCAGCAGAGACAGTTGGAGAAGCAATGGTGTTTGTGAATAAGCCTAGGCCATTATCTCACCATTCTAAAGAGGTTTGGTCACCTCCTTCAGGAGGAGTGCAGGCACTGTGTCGTGTAATACATTGGACCATCTTAAAGGTAGTACATGTAACATGTCCTCCTGATCTGAAAAATACTGTACAATTGCAGGTTCAATTGAGATGCCATTAGTCGCCACTCGATGAGGAACATGAAATAACCAGTGATGAGGTCATTACACTTTCTGATTAGATAATTGCATAATGTTTGAGTAAAGAAAATATTTGAACATGCTTCATATCAGAGGACACAGACAGGAAAGGGTCCTACATGTACTACCTTGAACATATACACCACATGTGCCCTATGCCTGAGCTTTAATGTCTACAGCTCTGGGACAAATCCAGACACTTCATGTTCTTGTGTCACTAATACAGATGTGGAAGGCCTAACTGAGAAAACCCATGAAGGATGTATGTCAATTATACAGTTTTTATACTAATAATGCAGAGTGAGAATCCTGTGTTCAACTCCACACTCCTAGACGGATTCTCACTAGACTATGTGGAACTGGACTAAACCGCTCCCTCTCCCACTAACAATGTTACTGTGCACTACTGGACTAAACCACTCCTCCTCACACTAACACGCACTATGTTTATATGCACGCTTGAAAAAACAGATAATTGGCCTTGTCCAGTTAAACAGATATATCGGAATGCTCTAAACCCGGGAAGTACGAGTGAGGTATTGTCAATCGAATCTCAAAGATCCCAATAACACATCTGTAGAAGCGTACTCTGATACCTGCTGCATGAAACGACGCAGTCCAATTTACATTAGGAACATACTAGGAGAGGTGTTCAACTGCACGAGGTAAGAAAAGAAACAGCCATGTGTTTGGACGTGTACTCACTCATTTTACATCAGTGGAAATGATGGCCACTATGGCCTCTCCACCAAGCACATGTTTTGTTTTGAAGTGAAAAATTAAAATTAAATAAAAAATCAAATGCTCTGTAAATGAGATGTCGCTTATCAATTTCGGCCAAAAGTTTGATTATATGTTTTTAGTTGTTTAGTTTTATTTATTATCAGTTGGTAAAAATAAAATAAAATAAAAAAATAATACAGATTAAGATAACTATAGAATGCAAAAGATACCAAAAACCCTCAGGGGGCTTAAAATGTGGTAAATTCTGTATAAAATGCATAGGGCTCTAATAAAACAGTTTAAAAATAATATTTGTAACTTATGAGAGATAATGGATCAGTTCTCTCTTACTATATTTTTATTTAAAGTAAATAAATGCTGTTTTCAGTCTCTACACTGGTATCGGTTAATATCGGGTTTTGGCAGACATTTGAAGCTATGGTATTGGACTGAAAAAGCTGGATTGGTGCATCCCTAGTTCCCTGTGCATGTAGAACGTAGTGAGTGTTACTGTGCACATCTGGACTAAACCACTCCTCCCACTAACACTGTTACTGTGCAATGCTTATTTTAACACCTGACTTTCACTGTACCTCTTTTTATGTCTGAAGACTGAAGATGTCCTCGCAGCTAGAAGATGAGCAGGATTCTGACTCCCCTGTCTGGGTCATTTTAAAGGTCCTGTAGTATGGCCCTATACTGTGTACTTTAAAGTGGATATATTGGGCTTTTGCCAGGTACCAGTATTGATGTTTAATATTGGGGTACCTGATCGGTGATAAACATAGGATTCTGCAGAGTTGTGTAGTCATTTTGGTACAAATGGAAAAAAAAATCTGTCACTCACTAATCCAGCCGACAGCAGGTGGCTCTTTGTTAATGACATTTACGGCGATGTCACCTCCCATTGGGCACTTGCAGATTTCTAACCTTGATTTCAATGAACTTGTTTCTTTAAGGTTTTTTAGATTAATATTATGATTTTAAAATGTCCAAATTATACCATAATGATCCACAGGTGTGATAGAAATAACTGACACAAGCACAATATGTCTGCTTTAACTAGCAGCTCTTATTTAGCGTCTTTCAACATCGCTTCACTCCTCAGTTATGAATGATACATACTATAGGACCTTTATACTGTATCTGACCCAAAATGGTGTGTTCGAAATGCTCTCCTCTTATGTCCATTGTTACACTTCGTATTGGAGATTGTCAGTGTAATGTAGCGGCTCTATATCCGGTAAGCCCTTGGTTAGTGGCCTCGTCTCTGTCAGACTATTGTGGCCTACTGGAGTTTACAACAGTGCTTTACCAGTGTATGCTACTCGCTCATCGTGCCTTCTGTCACTCACACAGGACCCTCTGCTGCCCCGGAGGACTCTCTTGTTCCCCAAGTATGTTCTACATATCTATGCCACTGATGGCCAATAGGCTGCGTTCATCTGAAGCTTATAGTAAAATTTGCATTGGAGGGTCAATTTGAAAGATTTTGGAGCGTTTAACCATGTGATAATCATCAAAAACATACCTGGAGTTGCGTTTTGTTTCATTCGCACTTGTTGCATAAATCTATTAATCCAAAGTCATCTTCTCTGACCCTCAAAAAACGCCTTGATTGCATTTTTCCAGTTTTGTTGCATCATAGGTAGAAATCCAGACTTCTACGCTGGTTTTAAACCCATAAGCCTAATTGTTCATTCCTGTTGCTGACAGCAGAGGGAGCTCCAACACCTAAATACCTCATTGGAAACGGAGGTGAAGGTTATAATGTATATTTTCAAATGCAGACATTATTTTAAGTTAAAAAATGTGAAGTATTGATCCCAAATTAACGTAAAGGATTTTTAAAAGAAGACTGAATCCACAAGAAAGCAGCATATGTGTTCTTTAATGTAGAATCTGATGCTAAATATTTCATTGCAGATGTTTCGACCTGGTTCATACTGCTGTAATTACTTGGCCTGTTCACATGAAACAAAAAATGTCACACAGTTCAGTGTAACATTTTGTGAAGGTTAAATGTAGATTTTCAGTTTGAATTATTTCTTTCAAAAATAATCTCGACTCCTGCCCTCCATGTGAACAGTGTAAACTTGGAACGCAGCCTATTGTCTTATGGGACTAAAGGCCAGAGGTTAACACGCCTACTAAAGCATTACATCATGATATTGTCATGTTACTTTGTGTAAATATAAGTTTATTTATTTTTCTTAAATGTCCTTTCTATTCATTGTTGCCATGTGTCTATGCTAAAGCCATTAAGATTTGTAATTAGTAATTAAACAGTATTTTGCGTAACACTGGATCCTGTCTATTTCTTGTGCAATCGTATAAAACCGCAGTCTCAGTTTTGTTCACTGTGGTTACTACATTTACTAGAGTAACTTTTACAAAAAAAAAAAAAAATGTAGTTGGCAGTATTTTTTGCACATTCTATATTCACTACAACATGAAAACAATTCTCCAATTTAATGCGGTATTGCAGGTGAGCCTTTATAGTTCACATTACTCTTCTGATCAAGTAGAGAAAGTAAAACCATTATCTATCCTATATATATATGTATATATATATATATATATATATATATTATATATATATATATATATATATATATATATATAATATATATAATATATATACACATATATATATATAATATATATATATATATATATATATATATATATATATGTATATATATATATATACACACACACACATTTATTTATTTTATTTTTTTTTTTTTTTTACAGACAGGCAAGGATAATATTACCTTTTTTTCCCCCCAAATAGCTGCAGTTTAGTGAGTGGTGGAAAACATGGACATTTTTGTCCAAAAAGTGTGCCACAACTCAAATAGTTAAGTTTATTACAAAATGACAAAATATACAGTAAAAACATTATGCACATTTTAGCAAACACATTTTGTAAATGGGACACACTGAAGCAGTCCTAGGTTATAAATGGGACCCATAGCAGTTCAAATACAGATGATACATGTTAGTTACTCAAAAAGGTTGAAAAACACTAAGGTAAGTCACACTTTGTGGTCCCTGCATGAAGATTGTTCTTTTTGTTTGACCCATCCTTCAATGCCGCTGGGACAACCTGTCTGGAGCACTAGGTGCCCGGGGCCCCATCTCCAGATCTTGAGTTTGTCTTGGTCAGAACGAGCTCAGGTGGAGGATTTTACCTATAACCTCCCCCTTTTATCTGGAGTTAAAAAATCTGCAACGTCACAGCACAACTTTTTTTTCCTGCTGCAACAAACAGGATGAAACTACTTGGTTGGATCATTTCTAACAACTAGTAAAAGCATACAATTGTTGTGTCCTTGGGCAAGGACAAGATATTTTACTCACCTTTCTTACCGTATACGCATGTGGTGTGTGATTGTTGTTGGGGTCTGGCAGCTGGTGTACAGTAGTATGGAGTGAATTCAAAATAAAAAGCAATTGTGTCCAACATAAACATATCGAGGAGTGAAATGCTCAATAAAATTACAGATACGGGAACAAAGAAGTAAAAGCATCACATGAAAAAACTACTTAAGTAGGCCTACCTGCTTAAAATTTTCCTTCAAGAGTAAAAAGGAAAAGTATTTTAGACTGATTTTGACAACTATTTAAATGCCAAATGTGACTTTGATGAAGACAAATGAACAAAATTGTTTAATAAAAACAACTGATTCCATTTCTCATTTTTCATGTGGTTTTATTTGTATATTTTTACTATCCCGTTACTTAAGTAAAGTACAGTACTGGCGATGCATTCGTGTTTTTTGGCTCCTCACGCAGACACTCCCGTCTGCAGTCTGTTATTCCAGATTTGGGTTAAAAAAACATTCTTGAGTATTTTAAGTGTCCACAGTGAGTAGTACACAGTGAGTAGTGCACTGTGCCGGGCTGTGTGCAGAGTCGAATGTGTTACAGATGTGAGAAACCCGAGCTACTGTCCCAGTCACTTCCTGAGTTCTGTCCAACCATAACCATCACACGCACACACAGGCTCAGTCCACACTGCACTTTATTTGGTTCTCTTCAATGCAAAAATATATAAAAAAAAAAGAACATCACAGTCAGTTTTAATTTACACACAAACAAAACGATAAAAAAAACATCCAGGGTCAAACATGTTTAAATACATTTCAAATGCCCAGAGATAAAGTGGAGACTGTACAGAATGAGGAGGCAGGAGGACGCATTGGTCCAGCTGCAATGGCACATGAAGCTGCCTCAGTGAAAGCACACCATCCAAACACAGGTCAAACACATCACAGTGAAACAGTATGTCCCCAAGCACCTGAATGCACCACAGACCCAACAGAACCTGAACACATCACTCATCTAACAGAGCTTGAACGCACCGTGGACCCACCAGAGCCTGAACGCGTCACTCATCTAACAGAGCCTGAACGCACACTCATCTAACAGAGCCTGAACGCATCACTCATCTAACAGAGCCTGAATGCACCACAGACCAACCAGAGCCTGAACGCATCACTCATCTAACAGAGCCTGAACGCATCACTCATCTAATAGAGCCTGAAGCACATCTGCAAGTATGAAGAGCGGAGTGTGCTCAGGTCTGTGGAGCTCTGGACCATTGTGGCAGAGCACTGTGCTGGGACCAATGAACCAATGAAATGTCAGTGCTACAGAACACATGTAAGGGCTTTTTGTGTACCCCTCAGAAGTACCTCTGGAGTACCTCAGGACAGTGGCGGGTCCTGACCAAACTGACTGAGAGTGCATATCAGTTTCAAATGTGTAAAGACAATACTTTCCCATTAGGTGTCATTATTTAACCTGCCGATAATGAGGGTGCAAGCACCCGTCTAGAGTACCTTTGGAGTACACCTCTGGAGTACATCTCTGGAGTACACCTCTGGAGTACCCACACAGTGTACCCCCAGAGTACCTCAGGAGTACCCCTCAGGCATACTTCTCAGGAATAGCTCTGGAGGGCGGTGTGGTGCAGGGACAGCAGTTACAGGCCCAGTGCGTCACTGAGCTTCAGAACAAAAATCAAATTATTTACATTTTCAGTCTCGAACAATGAACAAAGGAACAGGAACAGGAGTAAGTGCCGCCAGACTGGTCAGTGCCCTCTTGTGGCCCTGTGGTCAGCTGCAGCTCCAGTGCAGAAAAGCATCATGGGAATGTGCTCCGGGCCCATCACTATGGACAGAGGACAGAGTCAGTACAGTCTGACGTGAGCCTCACACTGCTTACATTGTCTTCCACAGAGCCTGTCTGGGGATGCTGGTCTGAGCAACACCAGACACACTGTGTACAAGAGAAGCACAAATGTGTATGGGTTAACTTAACTACAGTATGTGCATTTCTTGTCTGGTCCTGAGGGGGCGCTGTACCTGTTCAGTGGGGGCCCTTTTGTCTCCGTTGACCGCTTTGAGCAGAACAGACTCTTCAGTCTTCATCTCCACCACAATGTCCTTAGCACTGCCCTTCTCTTTGGTTCTGCACAAACACATGTTTATCTGTCAAGGCTCTGTTTGAGGTTGCATAGGTTTAAAATATATGAGCCAGGAGAAGTCGTATCAGCTGTAGTAGTAGTAGTTAATAGCATAGTAGTACAAGTAGTTCTCACATGCTCTGTTTGCCTGAGCGGCCACAGGGAAGCCGGTTCTTCTTGTGGAGGAAGTAGATGACACTACCGAGGATGGCGAGCAGCAGGAGGCCCAGGATGATGACCACGATGAAGACTCCACTGCCCTCAGCTGTAACCACACAAAGAGAAGAGCTCTAAACAACTAGATACCACAAAAGGGACTACTTACGACCCCAAAACTACCATACAAAAGACTAGTTATGACCACCCATCTACCACGCAAGAGACTAGGTATAACCAACCAGCAACCACGCAAGAGTTACAGCTCGATAACTACCCTCTGCTCTGTGGTGAGTTTTTGCTGTGATTACAATAGTCTTTCCAGTGAACAATATTTCAAAGGTGTAGGTTTACCTGGAGAGAAGGCCGCAGGAGCAGTCACCATGGGAACTGTGGACAGGAAACAAACTGATAAGCTCCGCTCAGCTGTTTACAGGCACATACCAAAATCTGATCATTATCTGATTTCTGGAGTAGTCAGTAACTGTTTTATCTGATTTGAGTAATCTGATTTCCTTCTGGCTGCTCACACAGGTTCTGACAAGGTTCTGACTGGAAAAGTTATGTTCAAGATTGAAAGGGTTATTTTAAAATTCAGCATTATCTGGTAGACAGCATGCATTTTTGTAGCATGACTGTATTGTCCCTGCTTTGATGTGTGTTTTGGTGGGATGATTGTACCGGCTTTGACCTGTGTTTTGGTGAGATAATACTGTACCTGCTTTGACGCTAAAGACTCGCGACTCAGAACCTAGGTCGTTGGAAGCGTTGCACACGGCACTGAAGTCTGCGGTGACCCGGACGGACACGACGCTGAGAGAGGAGTGAGAGAAGGAGCGAGAGACCACCTCCTCCCAGCTCTGCACAGCACAAGACCCAGGTGTCACACAGTATAACATTTCATCTATTAAAGAGCATGTTTTTCATCATGTTTTTCATCATGTTTTTCATCATGTTCTAGCTTGGTTTGGTGGGATAGTACCTGTGGTAAATATTTATCATACTTTTACATCAGTTACGTGACAGTTTGTGGAAAAAAGTTGATACGAAAAGTATGAAAAAAAAACAAAAACATAAGTCGCAGTGAGATCGTAATACTTAATACTTAATACTGTCATCAACACAGATTTTTTTAATGAAGATTAAAGATGATGTCTTATGATTTGACAATATAAAATAAATGAGAGGTTTTGGCCCTTGTAAACATTATAGTTGCTAGGTAACAGTTATAAAATTGCCTACACATACATCATATCTGATACCTGTCCACTACCAATCAAGAAGAAAGATTATAAACTTCAACAAAATAAAAAAAATAGGACAGATTTTTGGTCTTTGAAAATCTTAAGTATAGCTATGGGAATTATTATTCAGTGAAATGTATAGAGCAGGTCAGGTCAGAATACTTAATAAACGTTGCCTTTTATGTCAAAATGCAGATGTTTTGGCGTAGTTGATGGCTAATGTCTGTCACATTGACATAAAAAACTGGCAAACTTATGGACCCCAGTACATTTGTGCCATACTAGTTCCTTCAGAAATAGCGATTAACAAATGCCCAAATGAGTTATATCAATAATCCCGTGCACACATTTTGGAGAAATTACATAGACAACAACTTATTTCCATTAGCTTTGTCCTAGTGGGTAGAGCTTGGGTTGTCCGTGGGTTGTGCTTGGGTTGCGCTTAGTTTCTGAGTGATTAGTGCTTGGGTTGTGCACGGGTTGCATGTGGGCTGTGCTGGGGTTTTGCTTGGGTTACGCTGAGGCTGTGCTTGATAGCGGGTCATACCTGGGCTGCAGACAGGCTCCAGGACAGTGCAGGAGGGGGGTATCCTTGGGCCTCACAGCTCAAGTTCAGCACTCGGCCTGTGGGCTGCTCCATGCGCATCTCCTGCTCCGGGGACTGCATCTGTGGAGCACCTACCCACAACACATACAAATGAGCCCACAAAACTAGCACCACAGTACCTTTTAAAAGGAACTATATGCAACCTGTACTCTTACAGCTTTAAAAAAAACCTGACATAGTCACATCTACAATCTGAAAACCACCTGTCCATACTCCCAGATGGGGTCAAGCATCTGTATTAAATATTATTGGCCTATAGAATGTCGAGATGTCATCGGAAACAGACAGAGGACACATGCAAGTTTTTCTCATTCTCAGTATATGGACAGGCCTCATGTGAAAGCTCAGAACCTCCACAATTCACTCACTGAGCTCCAGAGGCTGCACTAGCACTGACTAATGATGAGTCCTTTTAGGTTTATAGCAACTGGATTTCAGCATTGAAACAGGCAACACAAATGATGGCAAGGTGCCCAAAGTTTTTGTAATTAAGACCAAATCAAGATTACAATTGTATCTTGTACCTGGGGACAAAGATAGGTCAAGTCTATAAAATTTAAAATCTAAATCTTACACGCAGCTCCTTAGTTCTCAAACCTTTCAAACAAAGTATGACACGAGACAATATTTTAAGTACCACCAGACCTAAATAAGTATATCAGGCCTACCTTAATTCATTTTAATTAATTTTTTAAATGTGCTATATAAATAAACTTGACTTAAATTGAAATTATAATGTAACAAAGCTAAAAGTGAGTCTAAACCAGATCTAATGAGACTAGGCAATGGATAAGGCAGTGTAAACGATGATTAACCCAAAGGAAGACAAAGGTGTGAAAATAAAACAAATCATAAATGCAAACTGCAGAGGCCCCATGTACCACCAAAGGCAGCCCTTGTACCACATCTTGAGAACCACTGGTATAGACAAACTTAAGTGATATGTTTAAACTGGGCTAGGCTCTTTTTCCTGCAGTGTGTGGATCATTGTGGATAATTTATTACAAACCACTGGTGTGGTTTTACTAAACTAACTAAAATATCAAAAAAGATTTGCATCTGATATTTTAACAAATTCATTTTTAGAATGTGTTCACATCATATCTCACCTCATATTAGGCCTGTCGTGAGAATTACTATATCGACTTAACGTTCAATACATGACAGATGGAACAATTGTTTTTGAGGGTCAATATTTATCGTGGGGACTTTTTCTTTGTACTAGTGGTGAACATTTTGTTATTTTTCTGTTCTACCATAAAATTGAGCTTTAGTGGTAAGTTTGTATCTATAATTATTTATTCAACCTTCTAAGAGTTTCATTCTGCTATGCATGCAGCTCATGTTTTTAATCGTATGATACATTTAGAATAGCTTTTAATAATAATTCTGCTTTAGGGTTTTTGTTTGAGTGGCATAAATTTGTTTCAATATGATCGTTTATACTGTATATTTACTTCAGCAATATATTGTTATCGTGACAGGCCTAATCAATATGTTTTACAACTCTCTACTTCCTCTACTATCCAACATATTTTTCAACTCTTCTTTGCAAATTCCAGACTGGTGTAAAATTCATTTCCATTTACAATAACTGTAATTATGGATGGGACGATATTGAAATTTGGTGTCACGATTATCATAGCCAAAATAATGTGATAATAATGATTAAAGTCTCTGACAGTTTCAAAATGTTCTGGATATGAATAATTACAATTTTAATAGTATGAATAGGTTCCATGTTTGAACAACTGTTGTTGTATTGTACTTTGTTATAAGTGAAAACAACAGTGATCTAGAGGAGATCATCAGGGAGAATTAGCTTTTTCTGAACATTCTGGTGACATAATGGCGATTATCACGATTATGTAAAAAGAGCCATGAGCGATTATTGTTAAACGATATTATTGTTTATTGTCCCATCCCGAGCTATAATCCCACCAAATTAAGTCAAAATTAGAGAATCATAAAATCTGTCATAAGCACTTCACGTTTCAAATGCTGCTGTTCCCGACCTTAAATGTGAATGTAGCGGGAGCATGTCTCACCGTGTACGATGATGTGCACCGAGCTCTGGGTGTGCAGAGCGGGCAGAACGGGCACCATCACCTCACACACATACTCCCCCGCCGTGTGGTATGATGCATCCTGGAGGAGGAGACTGGATCCAGTTCCCACTATGCGCCCGTCCTGCACAGAAGGGACAGATAGAGGCACATGGGGGTTTTCAAAGTCAATATTCTGTTCACAATGCACATTTTACACATATGCAAGACTGCAATCTGAACTAATAAACTATTACACGAATCTCATGCTTTGCAGAATATGTTTGTAGAGGTCTAGACTACAGTGTTAGTGGCTTTTACACAGAATAAGACCCCACGAAGACACAGGAAGGGCATCTGACACACAATTTACATGAAGCACAATTGGTTACGGAGTTACGGTAATGGAAAGTCCACAATTGCCAGTCTATCGGTGATAGCATCAACACATAGGGTATCAGAAAGTCAATATTGAGTTTCCATCATCAGAATCAATATTGTGTCAAATTCTTTAGAAAACTGAAAAATGTAG
This sequence comes from Periophthalmus modestus, assembly GCA_019594935.1. NCBI lineage: Eukaryota > Metazoa > Chordata > Actinopteri > Gobiiformes > Gobiidae > Periophthalmus > Periophthalmus modestus. The sequence continues at coordinate 18,360,334 of JAIEZT010001243.1, forward strand.
TATCATGATAACACTAATTCCCTGTATGTTCCTGTGATTGTTGGTAAGTGCATGTGGACAGCAGCAGCAGACCTTGTACCAGGTGGTGGTGGTCGGTAGGGAGGACAGGGCGTTGCACGTGGCCGTCAGAGCCTCTCCTCGGAACATGATCTCCGTCTCTGCTGGGACCACCACCGCAGCGTCCAGGTCTGGAACACAGGGGGCAGTAGTGAGGGGCTGGGTATGTACTATGACATCATATCCACCTCCTTATAGATTGGGTTCACGTGACATGGCAACATCCTTGAATCCCTATAGTTTCAAATTAATACTTTGCAGCTGATGTCATCAATATTCTCAGGGGGTGTGATGCTAACTGTAGGCACTGCTCTGTCAGAAGTGCATTATCTGAAACTACAACAGGTGAGATGATTTGTGCTGTTAAACAAGTCTCTCACGCATAAAATTAGTCACCATTGTAGCTGTTGAACCTTCCTGCCGTACACATAAATGTAGAGGGCTCCCTATAAACTCTGCATTTCGTCCATGGCTTAGCGTTCCATGTCAGTCAAAGCAAACCAACTGCTGTGTGCTGTATTTTCTCTGGAGTTTCAATTCATAATCATCTGATGGAATTACAGCAAATATTAAGCTTCATTATTGACAGTATTTAATTAAATACAATTAACTAATACATTTATCTATAACTTTCTTTTATGTAAGAAATTATGGCTCAGTTTTGCCAAGACAAACCTGTCCCAACACCCTCAACGTACCTGCTCCTAAACCTAACCCTGATCCTAACTTTAACCTTAACCTGTTTGTTAAAAAGTATTTTCAAAAATCAACATTTCGTCCCCTTAGAATTATAAGGTTCTAGCTGAAATTTTGGTCAAAACTCATATATTCTGGCTCCTGGATGCCTACTGTATACTATATCACCTTTTGGTATAGAGTTTGGTGCTTTTTTGAGGATTTATGAGCAAAACCAATTTTAGGATTCACTTGGTGTTATTAGTAAAGTAAAGTCCTATCTACCTGAGCCAAAACAAAACACTGAAAACATTTAAATTGACCATTGACATTGAGCTGCATCCAACATTTTTGATATTAAAAGGACATTTCAGCACAAATTTCAGATAGATTTATGTACTTTGAGTCATTTATACCATAAAACCAACTTTTTAAAATAAGTTGCCCACTGCAAGATAAGTTCTTATTTTGACATGTTTTATTGCTAGAACTGTATAATTTTAAATTAATTGTGCTTTTAAAGAGGCATCAACACTTTCCAGAACACCCACTTTCACAAATGTCACAAATTAAATTTTCTCAATTTAGACTCCCCTAAAGGTGGGCTTAATTCTCATGGATCAAATAAATGTACCCCCTGTTTTATTTCTGCTGTACAAGCAGTCAAACCCAAACCTAAATATCTCAGCTGTGCCCAGAATGCAGATACGACCTTCTATTTCTAAAGGGACAATAATTTGTGACCATATTCACTTACACAAAAAGGCTGTTGTTTGGCATAACTGTGTTTGCGTGGCAAAGTGGCCCTCTGATGCATTACGCAAAGTAAAATGAAAAAACTGAAGTCTAAATTCACTTTGTATAGTTAAAAAGTATGTTTTTAGACCTGGCAGCAGCAGCTCAGGTGAATATAGGAAACATGTTTAAAAGTTGGATGCCATGGTTGCGATAAAAAGTTAAGTCCCGCCCCCAGATGAAATGCCGAGCTTTTAAGGAGCCCCATACATGTAGAACTGCAAGATGTCCTGTCAAAGTATGAATTAAGGTCAGACAGGTCAGAATTCATTAGTCTTAACGTTATGGTTGCTGACAGTTAAGAAAGACCTCTTATGTATGTTGTAACTGCTGCGCCTGTCCTACCAGGAAGTCAAATTATAAACGTCACCAAAATTAACTACAATGAACTAGGCAAGATTGTAGTGTGATCTTAAAGGAAGAGAGCTTTACAGTTTCAAATAAAGTTCAGTTGTGCCAGAGCCTTAACCTTAAGCAGAGGACATATACACATTTTTCTTCTCAGTATATGGACAGGCCATGCCTCATATGGAACCTCCAGAATTCACTCACTGTTCTGCAAAGGCTGCACTAGCACTGGTTAATGAAAGTGACAAAATACACACACACACAAACACTGCATAAACCAGTGGCATGTGGTACTCACAGTGCACAGTGAGCTGCACTTCTCCCTTGGCCTCAGAGGAGCTGTGTGGGTTTCCAGGGCGACACTGGTACAGGCCGGTGTCTTTACGGGACACAGAGGACAGGATCAACACATCCCCCTTGCTGTTCAGCGGGACGTCCGGCTGCTACAGGACACATGAGGTTAAATTAAAATCAAAGCAACACAACAAAACATGCACAACTAGGCTAATTGTGATCTCATACACTTTTTTGGTCATATCATCAGATTGTGATTCAGTCATCTGTTTAATGTACCTCTATCCTCAAATAGACAAATACATTTACACGTGATTTTCTATGGGACATGAACATGACTGAAGTTCAAAGGGGAGTGGAGTAGCCAGAAAATGTACTCAGTAAAAAGAACCACCCAATAATATTGTTTTGTGTAGCATCATACTGTCCTGGATGAGTCAAAAATTAACTTGTCCGTACTAAGAAAGATTATTGTCCTATGACTGATGTTCCATTATTTCTCTCAGAGTGGGTGAGGAGGTGCTGGGGCCAGAGCAGAGGGCACAGGGCTCACACTGTGGGACTGTCCTCTCACAAAGGCGTATGTGACAGGGGACCAGCCTACTCTGAGTGGGACCCTCCAAACCATGGGAACACTGTCCTGATGTCACAAAGGTTTATGTGACAGGGGACCAGCTACTCTGAGTGGGACCCTCCAATAGGAACAGATCCTGATGGTCCATAGTGTGTGTATCTCTCTGGACAGCTGCCGTGTTCCAAATAGGAAGAGACCATGGGTGCAAAGTGGTTCCTTCGAGGTCTGATCCCTATTGAAAAATGTAGGCCCTCTCTCTGTAACTGCTGCTGTCAGGTTTCTCATTCTGGCCTTAAAATGTTCGCATTAACCCACGCTACATGATCCTGGGGTTTTGATTTCGCCATTTGGTAAATCAAGATATGAACCTCGTTGTCAAAGCTTGATCTCGTCTGATCTGATCTCTGAAGCTAAGCCAGCCTGGGCATGGATAGGTCTTCGATAGGAGATGGCGCCAGTGTCAAAAAAAAACTTGCTGTGAATGTGAGTGTTGGTGATGGTCAGAGAGGCTGATGGTGTAGAGTGGCAGCCTCGCTTCCGTCTGTTCCAGGGCAGCTGCGGTTACAATAGATTATCACTACCGAGTGTGGAGTGAATGAGCTTCTGGAAAAGCGCTCTATAAAACTAATGCATCATGATGAGTTTGAGTGCCTGTGTAATGCAGATAACAATGATCAAAATACCATTATACTTAATTTAACAGTAAACTAGTCATGATTACTCTGCACTAGTCCCCTTAAGCTCCACTCACACACAACCTCGTACTGCCCCCTGATACCACCCTCACACACCTCTCATGTCGCCCCATAACACTCCCTAATCCTCTGTGCTCCAACAACTCCCAACGACTACTACTCAAATGTTTCCTTTTACTACTAGTAAAACTACTACTACTGCACTAAACTACTACTACTACTCTACTAATTTTACCACTGCTCAACTACTAAATAGACTAAATCTCCACAAAACTAAAGACTAATCGTGAATGAGTCATGTAACAAGTGACAACAAACTTCAATGAACAGCTCAAAAGCCTTTCTGTGGACCATGAGAACCACACCCCCTCCTGCGCTCTGTGTGCTCAGTGGGGCCGGGTACAGAGGGGGCGGGTGGGGTGTGGGAGTGCAGAGGAAGTGTGGGGTACAGAGGGGGTGCAGAGGGGGTAACTTTTCCTGTGGAAGATCTTCTGCCACATTTGGTGTAAAAAAAAAAAAAAAAAAATCTAAATCAAAGCATCTCAGAGGTCCATGGCTAGCTGCTTAGTTAGTTTCTTGCACCATGGATATAGGACAGTTCATTTTACACAATACAACAGCCCATAACTTCAATCTTTTTAACTCCACAAGCTGCACTACTTAGTTTGTTAAAACTCTTCAAAAAGGTTTTCGTATACACTGGGGGTGATGGGGGTACAGAGGGGGTGAGGGGGTGACAGAGGGGTGAGAGTCTACAGAGGAGGTGTTGGGGTGCATTCTTACTTGTTCTCTGGTGAAGACGAAGGCGGGCGGGGGGTGTCCGTCGCCCTGGCAGCGCAGTTCCACAGTGTCCCCCTCTCGGAGCAGCCCGGGGGGAGACTCCTTCCACAGCTCCACCATGGACGTGGGGTCTGGACACAGCACCAGGGCATCAAGCACATTCACAACACATGCCCTGTTTGATTAGTTACTAGACTAGACACCTTATGTGAGTTGTGCTGCGATTGACTGATAGATGTTTGAGTAATCCTGTATTGTCCGGCATTTGAAGCTTGAATGCTCAGAAAGTTTCACCTACCTTCTATCCCCACCCACTTCTCTATACTTAGTCGTGATTATTCAAAAAAAATCCGACTCCATACATGTAGGGTTCAAAAATGTCACATAGCCAGTCCGTTGCTTGCTGCAGTGAAATGTCATGATAAAGAGATGGACTTGTTTCTATTAAGAATCCATTGTAGATAAATATTGCTGTTAACATTTAACACAATGTAAAATCATGATCAATATATATTATAGTTTCATACTTAATACCTGAAAAAACATATGTCTCATTTGAAAAAGAAACTATTTGGAATACACTAAAGTGTGCAAATATAGTGTATTATTTTTGGGTCACAATTCTGATTGATTCTGATTTATAATGCTAGAAGATAAATTTAAAAGAACATATATTATGCAAAGTTTACTTTTTTTAGTCATAACATTGTTCCCTCATCAAAAACATACCTGGTGTTGTATTTTGCTTTATTCATGCTTGAATCTTTGTTTAGTATGTCCGCTCCTTCTAAGTCCCATAAAAACATGCAATATTGAATTTCCCAGTTTTGTGACGTCACAGGTAAAAGTCTGGAGGTCTCGTGAACTGTTTTTAAGTCCATAAATCAAAATCATAGAATTTCTGTTGTAAAATTGTGTTCTTTGTCACTACATGCTTCGGTGAGCATGTCAAAAAGTGGAAAAGTAGCTAACCCAATTTGTGGCTTGTTTACTGAAAAGTAATTCCCCCTACTGCCAGTAGTTGGCATCCTAACCCTAATTCCCAGTATTAGAGCACACCTGTAAAAACAAGGTCTCTATTGTCTGAAGATAAACATTTTAAGTTCGAAAACATGAAATGCCAACGCAAAAGTACTCAAGAGCATATTTAAGGGCCAATAACAACAGTACTATTGCATAATATTTGTTCTTTAATATGAAAAAATCTATAATTTCAGGTTGAGAATTACATTGTATGGTCTAAAGGTTTATTTTATCATTGTGGTATTTAAGACATAATAAAGTACTGAGCCATTTCCTTAGTATCAAAAATCTGTTTGAATATTTGGTATCGCCATAACAACAGCAGTGCACACATAAGAGTTGACAGAGGACATGTCCACCAGTGCATCAGACACAAAGACACAGTGACAGCCTATAGACGCTGCTATGTGGACACTCACAGTGGACAGTGACATTGACCGGGCTGGACTCCAGGCTCCGGACGTCCCCAGGCACAGAGAAGCTGACCCTGCATGAGAAGAGTGCGTCTCTGGTCTCCTTCTCCACACGCAGCAGCAGAGTGTTCTGGACAGTGAAGAGGCCTGAGGAGGAGCGCCAATGCAGGACCAGGAACTTCACCTCTACATAGGGCACATGAGGAGGGGGGGGACAAGGGGAGGGCAAGGGGAGAGGGGAAGGAGAGAGGGAAAGGGAGGAGAGGTAGAGAGGAAAAGGTTGATGGAGTAAGGGAAGGGAGGAGAGGAGTAGAGGAGAAGGGAGGAGAGGGACAGAGATTTTCTGATTATACTGCTCTTTATTAGATATGGGCAGTATTGACAAATGTGTCAAATTTGTCATCTCCTGATTGCAGTGATCAGTGATGGGACAAGATTTTATGCCAAGACCTTGTGAGATTTTAACATTTCATTTGATTATATTTTGCTTGGACAAAAAAGAGTTACATGCTAGTGAGCTCTTGAAACCTCTCTATAAAATAAAATAAATAAAAACAATTGAGAGGCCAAAATTGTGAACATACCTGGCAAGTTCAGAATGATACATCTTTGTATTTTTTTTTTTTACATACAAATATATTTGTAGAATAAATTGAAGTAGCCCGAGGGTTGGAAGAAGATACATAGCAAGTCAACATGGCTATGCTTTTCTTGAAGGGAGTATTATACCTCTGATGACATAGGGCAAGAGAAAAAGGACTGAGCTGGCACTGCACAGAACTTCTTATTTTTCTTTCCTTCTTATTTTCCGTGTCCCTGATTGTGATTGAAATGTGTATTCTGTAGACATGTACACAAGTACACACAGGATACTCACGGCCAGGGCTGGACTCCAGTAGCTCTCCGTTCTTGTACCATGTGATGTTGGGTTTGGGGAAACCATTCTGAGCCTCACACACAGCTATCTGCACTCAAAGTATAGAAGAATATATGCACCTTCTCAAAAGACAGACAGATAAGTGCAGGGTTAGAGGCACAGAAAAACAGACAGACAGGTGCTGAGTTAGAGGGTCAGACAGACAGACAGGTGCTGGGTGATGGTTTAGATAAAAAAAAGACAGACAGACAGTTGCTGCGTTAGAGGGACAGACAGGTGCTGGGTTAGACAGCCAGACAAGTGCTGGGTTAGAGGGACAGACAGACAGGTGCTGGCTTAGATGAACAGAGACAGGTGCAGGGTTAGGGAGACATACGGCAGGTGCTGGCTTAGATGGGCAGAAACAGGTGCAGGGTTAGGGGGACAGACAGGTGCTAGGTTAAGTGGACCGACAGCTGCGGAGCTGGGGGGACAGACAGACAGGTACCTTGGCTGGTTGCTCCTCAGTCACAGATATCCCATGAGGAACCGCCTCGATGACTGGAGCTTCTGGAGGAGCTGCTCATAGACACACACAGGTTTGAGATGTGGAGGTTACAACAGAAAAGAGGTGATATCTCCTCTGTGTTTTTTAAAGTGGAACTAAATATCTAAACTCCCCCACGACCACATTTCAAATAGATCTGCTAAACTGGGCAGTATCTAGAGGACTAAAGAACAGTGCGATTGGTCTAACAGGTATCCACACTTGGCCAAATTATGGTTCATATTATCTGGTCGGCTTCAGCTTGAAGTGGACAAGTGGACTTGGCTGCATCTTTACGCAAAGGCACGCTACACGCTGGATATCCATCACACACATTTACTTGAGAAATATGCTTTTAACGGGACCGTGGAGGAGGATTTTGGCAGAGTTTGGTTCATAATATCAGTTTGGCTCCAGTTTTACACAGGCACTGCGGAGTGTGAGTGGATGTGGATTTGTTGTTACGCAAAACACTTTGACTCTGAGATACTGTGAAGACTCCGCAGAGGAGGCTTGATGTGATTTCGTGTAGATATGAGTTGAATCTCTGGACACGCTGTTTCTTCAGCTCTTCTGTTTTACCGATAAGATGATGACACTGTGCTTTGTTTGGACATATGTAAGCTTATGTTAAAACGTGAGTGCTGTTTGTGCTGTTTGTGCCATTTGTTTCTGCAGAGCGCAGTCATGATGCATGAGCACCTGTGCTGCTCTTAAATAAACCAGTGCTGTGTATGTATTGGCTCAGTACAGTACGTCAGCGCTTAAAGCCAAAGAACCAAAGGTTGGCACCAAAGGAACGTTTCAGTTCTGGTACTTACTGGACCTTTTTGGTGCCCAGCCCTAATGTCATGTAGTACTGGAAATGAAGGCAGCACACGCTTTTGACAGTTTTTGACCAAAACGTTGCACAATATACCTATGCAAACTCAACTTTTAAACTCAACTTTTAAAGTTGTTTCCTTTATTCGAGCATGCTGAGCCATCTTTAATCGCTTATTTCCAAGACGTCATTTTACCGATCAACTCCCATGTTCACCACCACCTGCAAACACCTACTGCTCTGTACTTCAGTGATATGCATAGGATTCGGCAGCATCACACAGTCATTTTGGTATAATAAAAAAAAGAAATTCAGAGCTCATTAGCGTAATGTGCAGCTGTCCATCATTTGTTGTGATGACGTCTACGTGATGTCAGCTCTCATTGGGCACTGTAGACGTTTTCAAACGCAGAAGTCAGTGGACTTATATTACGCAAAATTGACTCTTCTGAGCTTTAAGCCATGTTACAATGTTGGTACCTCATCAAAATCATAGCTGGAGTTGTGTTTTGCTTCATTCACACATGTTAGAGTAACCCTTTATTATTAGTCTGTCTACATTTCCAGACCTCAAAATGCTCTGTTCCACCTTGTGATGTCATGAAGCGGTAAGTTAACAGATACCCTTGAGTGCAATTTCTACCATTCAGTTGAGTTTGGCAAGTCCAGGGCTGAAATCATCCAAATGATTCTAGTGAAGGTGGATAGAGTTAAAAAACACAGTGGAGCACTTCCTGTATTACCACTTGGCATCACAAGGTGGAGCAGAGTGTTTCCTGTTTGAGAGAAGAACTCAGCCTAAATTTGCAGGGTTTATGCGTTAAACATGTGTGAATGAAACAAAACACAACTCTAGGTATGTTTTTGATGAGGAAACAAATTATAACTTAGATCAGAAAATAGTGTAAAGTCCTCCTCACCGTAGACTCTGAGCACGGTCTTGCCCTCCGCGCTGCCCGCTGCCAGCCCATTGACCTGGCAGAAGAACTCCCTCTGGTGGTCAGACAGCCTCACGTCCATAATGGTCAGCACACTGCGATTCGTCTCTGAGATGACTTCTACACGCTCGCTGTACTCCGTGTTGTTGTCCACCAGCTGCTGGCCACTGTCCCCATAGAAGATCCGCGCCCGCGAGCTGTTCCCAGGAGACCGCTGCCCACGAAGAACAAGGGAATGTTATTTTATTTTCGTGAAAAATTTTGTTACATTTTTTTGATAAACGACTATATAATTCTGTCTAGCTCGCTATGGACCACTGAGATACTACAGATTTTTTACACCAAATGTGGCGAAAGACTTCCCAGAGCAGATAACAACTGAAACCATGGCTAAAGTTGTTTTCCTTAACTACTGCTACTAATGCTCCACAGCTTAATGCCCACAGCAGTGAAATCAGAGACTCTGATTGGGCTCTGTATTACCTTCACTACATCTACTGTAGGACTGAATTGTGGTGGCTGTGAAACACAAATCCATTTTTATGTAACAGGGAAATGACAAAACTCATCTAATCTAATAATCAAATCCCAAAGGTTGCATTTAGTTAGATAATAGAATGTCCTCAGCAAAAAGCAACACTGTGACTTTCTGGAGGTGGTGCATCAGCTGCGTGATTCCATGGAAATAAAAAGTTAAAATCATATTTTGGAAAATTCTTTGTGGAGATAGATAAGATTATAGCCAAAGGAACAACATTTTCAAAGAAACCAGGAGTGGCCCTCCTCCAGACCAAATCAGATCCTCCCTTCACACAGATATAAGGCAGTGACTTTTCAAAACCCCGTCATAGCAGAAGAACCTCTTGGATGACTGGTGAAATGTTTGTGTCCAGTTGACAGATTTTAATTCTCTTTTGCAAAGACTAGTTTTTGGTTACAAAGTTACATATTATGGCTTTAAAATTTGAACCAGGCAACACTGGACGTTTTGTTTAAAAGAGAGAATATCAGGTGGATAGCCAGTTTGAGTTGGGGTAATAACAGTAAATCAAATGGGGAAGGCTGCAGGTTTGGATCAGTGGTTTCGACTCGGTGTGTGAACACTGTGTCTGCAGTGCTAACCCCCCTCCCTCATCACACTCACCACAAACCACTGCAGCATGACGAAGGGGGGCTCCTCACTGCTGGGGCCGAAGCCGTAGTGACAGGGGACGAGAGCAGGGGCCCCCAGTAGCACCTCCACACTGTCCTGCACAGTCAGCTCCAACTTGGTCCACACTGCAACACAAGACACGTCAACATGGAGGAAACCAACGGGAGCAAGAAAAAAGTAAAACGCTTTTTTTCTTTCTTACGTAGTGAGTCGAGTAGCCAAAAAAATGTGCTCACGTAAGATTAACATCACTTCAAAATAATACATTAAAAGTAGAAGTAGAAAGTAGTGGTCAAAGGATTTACTCAAGTAAGAATAAAAAAGTATTTAGGAAAACTAAGTAAGAGTAACTTAAAGAGTAGCTGTGAGGATATAACATCTGATTTATAAATTATACTTTATAAATGTACTTAATATAAGGATAAAATATTAAATAATGTACAAAATCAACCAGTTCAAAGTACACACACAAACATGTGACTAAATCATTTCTGAAGGAGCAGTGCAAGAAACACAAATGTTTAAATAATTTCATGTTGTCACTGGTAAATTTACTCACAGTGGGAAAAGCAAATCTTTTACTCAAATAAGAGTACTGTGACTTCAATAAAGTACAGATATAAGACAAAAACACTCAAGTCAAAGTATCACATAAAAAATATTTTTTACTCTAAAAGTACTGAAATACACATTTAAATATGTACTTTTAGAGTAACAAATATTTTACACAGATTTTAAAGAGTCAAATGTACAGTAGTAGTCTGGATTATAGTAGTCATCAGAAGCAAAGGTGGGTAGTACCAAGCTACATTAACTTGAGTAACTTTTTAAAGAAATTATACTTTTCAGTGTACTTTATAGCAGCATTTTTTTTTTAATCAAAGTAACCCCATTACTCTTGAGTAAAGGTTTTGGTTCCTCTTCCTACTGTGAGTGAGTCTACAAGTGACAAAAGTTTTATGTTGACAATATGAAATGATTTGAACATTGATATATGATTTTGTTCTGTTTGATTTTTGTATTCTTTTTATTTACATATTTCTGTTTACTCAAAGCTACGATTTGAACTCTTTAGGCCGAATGTCACTATATATTTGCCAAAAAATACACCATCAGCCATTTTAGCAAGACTCAAACTATAGGAAAAATATTTTTACTTTCCATTACATACTCTCAAATGTGACAAAGTAAAAATAAAAAGTATCCATTGTAAAATCTACTAAAGTGAAGTACAGATAACTAAAATAGTACTTAAAGACGGGGTATTACACTTCAATGGGGTGACGTAGGATTGTGGGCGGAGCATTGCACAGTACAGTTAACCGCAAGGAGAGTTTAAATAGGGCCCGGGAGAGATGCATGGATGACATCTAAAACCTCCTCAGGCATGTTTTTGATTATAATATTACAACATGGTGGAAAGCTCAAAAAGGTGATTTAGCAAAGCAGTGCCTTCTGTTTGTATTTCAACCACTCAAGCATAAACTGCAAAGAGCCAAGTCTGAATCAAAGTGGGCGGTTTGGGAGACAGGAAATGGTTGGTTTAAGCTTGAGTGGGCCGGAGTAACCACCATTAAATCTAGCTTTGTGTTTGGCCCCACAACCAGAACACCGTCACCTCAACAGCACAAAACAGGTAAAACCGATACATCCTCAGTGAGACAGAAGGGGCCCCAGGTCACACACTGCTCCTGATGGGGGGGGGGGCCCTTTGAGGAATGGGTCAAATGCGGAGGACAAATCTCTCTCCCTCCCTCACCTGTCTGCCTGTACACTATGGCAGTAATCTGGTTTTGTCACAATATGGATTCATAAGACGCACAATAGTGATGTCACAATACTAAAAAGGAATATACTTCATACTCAATACTGATTCTGATACAACAATGATAATAAAAAACACTCTTTAGACAATAGAATGAGATTTTCATTGTCAAATCGTAGTACTTACTTTTATATTTATTTTACTTTATATATATCTGTGTAATCCCTCAGTCGTACAGGTAGTGGTCCATGAGTGTGTACTAGTCTAGGGCTGTAGTTCTTTAGTCTTTCACACTAATGATTTTAGTTACATTATAAGGATTTATATGGGACACAAGTAGAAAGGAGAAACTAGTGACTGAGCTAAAGATTTGGTATTTTTTGGGTATTTATATGCAAAAAGGCAGAGTTTAATCTCACCTGTCTGCCCTCCCGCACCCTCATCTGTCTACCCCCCTTCCCCTGTCTGCTTGTTGGGTCTTGCCGTGGCTCAGATGTGCTCCGTAGCCAGGCGTGCTGTGCTAATCTGGTCTGATCTATGAGGGCAGAGGATTTCCTGGACAAAGCCGGGCTCAGAGCCTCTTTTCTGCTGCTATTTAGTCTCCAGACCCTTTATCTGAGGAAGAGGAGCTCAAATACATGTGTGTGTACTGAAAACACAGCTTTGATATAGCATATTCATAGCAGTGTTGCCACAGAACTATAAATGCAAACTTGATTTTGATATTAAGAAATAGACTCAATACTCAATACTGATTCTGATGCCACCATGATAATAAAAAAAAAAAAAAACAGTTTTTATTTACAATAGAATGTCATTTTCAATATTGAATGGGAGTACTTTTTTTTAACCATGTGGTCTTATATCTGTGTAATCCCTCAGTCGTCCAGGTAGGTTCCATAGTCGTCCGTGGGCGTATACTAGTCTGTGTGATCTTACTACACTATTTTGTTCACTTATGTTATAATGTTGTTTCCTCATCAAAAACATTCCTGGAGTTTTGTTTTGCTTCATTCACACATGTTTAACACACAAACCCTGGATATGAGCTCTTATCTCAAACAAAAAAAAACAGGAAAATAGGAAAACCAGAGAACTGGCATAGTCTAATTTAAACTAATTCATCAAAATGCTGTAAATGCTGCAAAGTTTGAGTGCTAATGCTAAATACTAGAAAGCCCTGAACAAATATGCCCTTGGCCCTGGTGTGAGGAGCACAGACACTGACAGCGTTGCAGAATCTGAGCCGGGCAGATATATTGCGCTTTCATCTCAGGATTCTTTTACATGTTTTTTGGATAAACTATAAATTTTTGATCTGCACGCTGAGTGAGCGGCCTTCGTTAGAGGAGGTACATTAATATTTCATGTGTATGAAATACACTGCCGGGCCCCCTTCACCGGCCCCCACCACCAGTTCCGCCCCCTGCAGAGGTGAAGGGAGCTGCAGGACTCACTGAAGGTTAAACTGCTGAAACATAAGGCTGATCTGTGGTTACATTAGGGCTTTATATTGGTAGGAATATAGATAGACAATAGAGGACACAAAGGTTTTCCTCATTGTCAGTATATGGACAGGCCATGCCTCATGTGAAACCTTATGACAGGGGTCCCCAACCTTTTTTGCACCACGGACCGGAATAAAGTAGGACTTGCTGTGGCGGATAAATATGGCAAAAATAAGTTAAGTGCATAAAAAATACAACACACTATACCGCTGAATCAGTGGGAGCTGTGCGCTTGTTTCTTCTTTCCTTCTTGTCCGCATTTTTTTCTTTCAAAAAACTCTAAAGGTTTATCTTTTAATCCAAGGTGCTTGGTCTCCATGTGTCAAAGCAATTTTGAAGGTTTCATTGCCTCGTTCGCTTTTCCCGCATATTACGCAGAGCGGATGTCAGAGTCACCTGTAGCGACAAACCCATATTTTAAGTAGGACTCCTCCTTTCTTGGAGGTCGTAGGCTCAACTCCCCTGGCTCCTCAGGTGGCCTTTTCCCCTTTACAATAATCTCTCCAAAGACTTTTGTTTTGGCTCATTTTCACGAGCTTCTGGCTCTACTTTTGGGCGACGTGTCTGATGCATTATACGTGATACGTCATCACAGAGACAAGAGCAGATCTAGCACAGATATAATAAACTCACCATTATATCAGATGGAATTATGTGGAGATTTCCTCTCAGGATTTTCATTATATATCTACGGACAAGCTGATTAGTGTGTCATGAGGGCAAAAGTTATGTCGGAGAAGATGTGGTCGCTGATAAATTTACTGTTTTTGTGCAGATGCATAAAGGCCCGGTACCAGTCCCCAGCCCGGTGCTTGGGGACCACTGCCTTAGGACATCCAGATTTCACTCACTGAGCTGCAGACGCTGCACTAGCACTGATTAATGATTGGCTGCAGGTGCTGGGGTTTAGGTAGTGACAATTCAGATCAGAGAGAGTCCTTTTAGGCTTAACCAACTGGATTTCAGAATTGGAACTGGCAACCCCATATGGCTCGGGAGGCTCATTCTGCTCTTTGATTGGATAATCATCTTGAGAACCAAATTATGACATAAACAACATGGACATCACGTCCAGTGTTTTAAGCTGTAATAGCTTTTGTATATGAAATCAAAAATTAGAAATCTTACGCAGTTCCTTTACATAATAAGGAGCACTGCAAGAAGCGACAAATATTCAAATAATTTCATAATGTCAACATAAAGCTTTTGTCTTGTACTTACAGTGGGAAGAGTAACCAAAACTTTTACTCAAGTAAGAATACTGTTACTTCAATAAGATTTTACTAAAGTAAGAACACTGTTACACTGTGTAATATATTACTTAAGTAGGAGTCAAACAACTCTGAGAAATAAAATTTTATTTCAAAATGACTCAAATAAATGTTGAGTGTAACTTCCGAGTTTGCTTTTTCTCATGATAAAATGGGCTGATATTACGATGCAGACAGCACACAGTCTTGGAGCAGATACTAGCCAAAGTTAGCAAGCTCCCCGAGGCCCTTGATGTTGCCATGAAGGATTAGCCTGGTTAGCAGTTAGCGGCTGCAGCCCTGATACGGCCAGTGCATAAAAGTCTCTCCTCCTCTACAACTTCAGAGCAGAGCGTTTGATCAGACTGGAGATGTGATCCCAGCTCAGAGACAAGAGAAGAGTCAAGGGAGAGCAGAGCCAAGGCTGCCCTCAAAGTGTGAGGAGAGGAGGGGGAGGAAGAGGAGAAGGAGGGATAAGAGGAGAGTTGCAGGAGGAGGGGAGAGGAAGGAAGAGGAAGCTGAGAGGAGAAAAAGAGATAAGAGGAGAGGAGCGAGGAGCAGGAGGAGGAGAGAGGGAGGAAGTGGAAGCTGAGAGGAGAATGAGAGATAAGAGGAAAGGAGACGAGTAAGAGAAGAGGAGAAGGAGTGGAGGAGAGGGAGGAGGATGGGAGAGGGAGGAAGAGGAGGAGAAGGAGGGATAAGAGCATAGGAAGGAGAGTGGGGGAGAGGGAGCAGGAATGGAGGAGAAGGGGTATAAGGGGAGAAGCGAGGGACAGGAGAGGGATGAGCAGGAGTGGCTTAGATGGGGAGGACAGAAGGAGAGAGGAAGGAGAAGGAGAGAAAAGAGGGGAGGGGGTCAGGGGGATAAGTAGTAGGATTGGAGGAGAAATAAGAAGAAGGAGGGGAAAGGGGGGAGTAGGAAAAGATGAGTTCTTCAATTCTGCTAGCGTATTTCTGATAAACCCTAAAATGCCCACCATAAATTTAATCTAACCTGGCCTGAAAATGATAAATATAACTAACTACTCTGTCTATTTCCATCATATTGTGGACTGTGTTTTAAGTACAGTACTCAGTATCACCAGCAGAGGGTGCTTGGTACTTTCACTGGTAGTAGCTGACACCTAGGCAGAAGAAGTACAGTCAGTGAGTACAAGCAGAGCAGGCATCAAGCCATGTCCTGTATTGAGTTTTGTTATTATCTTTTGCAGAGCCCATTATTGTGAGAAGCATCTCAACACTGCAGGGACAGTCGTACAGTGAAATAAATGACAGCATCATACCATGTGAATTGCATATCGTTACCTTTCTGCTGCATAATGAATATATGGGAGTAATAACAACAGTAACTTTACATGAATTAGCTTAGGCTATTAGTTTTAATGGTCAGAAGGTTTCAGAGGTAGTCATCTGGACACTTAGTTTTTGCAATCATAAAATTTCATCTCACATCCAGAAGCTATTTTCAATTTGACGGCACTGGTCTGAGACATTGGGATTTATACACCGACTATCCTACAAGCATCTTACAAGACTGTGTGTGACTAGCATGTGAATAGTGTACTTTCTGGTTCTTAAAATGACAAAATGTTTTTTAATCTGATGCAGACAACACACAGTGGTCTCACTATGACCCTAACAGCTGCTTTTGTAATATATCTGTACTAAGACAAAACACATTTGATTCAACTACAAAACTTTGGGTACTGCCACTTTAAGCTTGGAGTTTGGGATCAATATGTATGTCGGTATGTACGTATTAAGTATTAAACCCACAGCTGCAGGCCCTTCTTAAGCAAATAGCTCTAATATATTTGTGAGAGTACTTAAGTATCAGCCTGTTGCAGTCCACTTACTACCTTTAACTAGCTAACAGTCATTTCGCTGTAGGTCTACAATGTGTCCAAAGTCACAGCAGCCATAGTACCTGCCAGAATAGGCCTACTACTACAGTACAGCCGTATTTATACCTGAAGGCAGGTACAGCACAGTAGTGTTTATACTAACTCTATTACAGTAGCAAGTGTTCATGCATGTCCTCCATTGTCTCATTAGTGACGTGTGTTCTATTTGTGAAGCCGTCCTCGCTCCTGGGGCCCTCAGTGTTCCAGGCCCTGCTGAGGAGCATATGCCAGACTTATCAGAGCACAGGAACCACCCTGGGGCCACTCCAGAGGGGGCAGCATTTTCTCCAGCACACTGGAAGCTAAATTAACACCAACTAAATGCTACGTAAGAGCTAGCTGCTGCTTCTACCACAGAGAAGACGGTCTATTTTTAAACACAGTCAACCAAAGTAAGTTGATTGAGTTTATAAAGCACAAAGCAAGTGTCTATGTGCAGCTCTCTTAATGCTATTGTCCCTGAGCAATAATGTACAGTGGGATGTGACAGGAAGGGTATCTGATGTCAAAACTAAAATCTGGGTGTGACTAACTGTTGTGACTATTGGCTACTGTTAAAATGTGATCCATCACTCACTATATTAACATGCACGCCAGGAAAACCAGATAACCGGCGTAGTCCAATTTAAACAGATTTAAAATACATGTAAACGCAGAACTATGATTGAGGAGTCGTGAATCAAATCTAAAAAAATCCCAATAACACATCTGGAGAAGCCGATACATACTCGATACCTACTCCATGTAAGAGCAGAGTCTGATTTACATTAGGCACAGAGAGGCATTCAACTGCATAAGGTGAGAAACAGCCAGATTATTTTATTAGTAATTATAGCTGCAAAGTAGTTTAGACCTCTACAAAGACTTTCTGAAATGCCCCTGTGTGTCAAATGCCCTCCCTGCATCTTCATGGGGTCTTATTCTGTGTAAAAGCTATACATTCTTTAGTTTAGACATTTACAAATATGTTCTGAAATGCATGGGACGCTTGGGTTAGTTTAAATTTCATATTTCAGGCTTTTCTCAAATGCTTAAGAAATGTATCAACATATTACAAATGTAACAGCAGTCAGCATGTTGGACTGGCCTTATTTATCCCTTTAAACTGTAGTAGTGTCTCTGCGGTGGGAGTAGAGGGCTCTTCATTAGAGGATGAGTCTCAGGCCAGTGCTCAGTATTGATGCTGTAATCACATTAGAGAAGGACTGAGGGCTGCAGCTTCTGCCTAACACCATCACTCACTCACACACTAACACACACACACGCACGCACATGCACAAACACACACGCACACACACATGCACACACACATGCACACACACCATCACTCACTCACATAAACACAAACACACATAGACACATGCACACACCTACAAACAAAGACACACACGCACATGCACCATCACAGATACAAACACACGCATACATCATCACTCACTCATACATAAACAAACACACACATGCATGAACACAGTGGTTTACATGTCTTATGGGGACATTACATTTACTTCCATTCATTCCCTGGAGACTGATCCTAACCTTACCATAGACACAAACTGCCTAGCCTTAACTAAACCCTGATCTTAATCTAAACCTTAACCTTAACTTATTTAACCAATGTCTGAACTTTAAACCATATTGTATAATAAAGGATTGGGATCTTTTTCCCCATAAGAGAGGCGGATCCCCATGATGTGAGAGTGTACAGAATTGAGTCCCCACAGTGTGATAAATCCCCTCACACACAGAGACTGGAGGGGGGACCAAGGGAATGTCCTCTGCTTTTGTCTGTGGATGACTCCTCCATGAGCTCATGTAAGTGACTCTGGAGCCACAGGGGACTGAGGGCCGACTATCACAAAACTACTGCTTTACAGCTCACCTCAAGAGCTCAGGTTCCACCACAGCCCGGCCCCCAGGGGCCTCAGTATTTATGCCCTGTCTGAGCTGAAAGACAAGCACACAGGAGTAGGGCCATCACAGTCCAAGTTCACAGTGAAAGTCCGAGCACATTGTGTGAAGGTGTCCCACCTGACACTTTCACAGAACGTCCACAGGAGTGTCCCACAGGAGTGTCCCACAGGAGTGTCCTTCAGGGGTGTCCCTCAGGAGTGTCCCACAGAAGTGTCCCACAGGAGTGTCCCACAGGAGTGTTTCAAAGGACTGCATGTGACAACTAGACTAGAGGCTGAAGGGAGCAGAGGATGGGAGTGAAAAGGCGGGAAGCCCCAGAGCAGTTGGTGTAGTGTGTCTGCAGAGTGTCTGTGTAACTTGAGCTCAGACTAATCCTGCTTTGGCTCCTGAGCTCAGGGGCCCATAGAGAGGGGCCCCACAGAAGGGCCAGGTGTGAGCGGCTGCTGCCCGAGCATGGACACAGATAAAAGCCAGTGTCAGAGCACGGCAGCATGTCAATGAAGAGTCCCACCAGCACCCACGGGCCCCACGCCAGCACCCACGGGCACGCTGCCAACACTCACACTGTACTCCAGAGCCATGTGTCCCACAGATGTCCCCCAAACATGAGGACAGGGACAGACGGAGGGTCCCGCTCACAGCCATCTGTACTAGCACTATCACTACACAATCAGCAAACACTGTGAGCCTGTTTAATGGGCGTACAGGCAGGGGCTGTTTAAGGAAATACCACTTGAAAATAGAAGCATTTCTGCAACAATATCAATATCTAACAATATCAGTCTCTCCATAGTGTCTCCAAACATGTTCTGAAATGCCTGGGATTCTTGGATTAGTTTAAAGGCCAACGCATTAAAATGCTTTGATGGGCCTCCATTATTTTCATGTACAAGCTGGGTTTAGGCATACGGCTGCGCTCAACACTGCGCCTCAACTAAAACTTGTTGAATTTGGATGCAGCATCGCGGCTGAAAACATATGAAGCTTTTGCACCTATCTGGTGAGTACAGACACAGTCACCTGTTTCTCTTCGTGCAGGAAACTCTGGCCTCTCACTAAACTCACTATAACTGCTCGAACTACTTCCTTTCCTCTCATTGCCTTGTGCTGTCTCTCTTTCATAAGCAATGTGCAGTGAAAACAACCATTTAAAACAGCAACAGTTGTTTTAAGCCTGTTTAAAAGCCATGACACACGAGTGTCATGAGTGTGTGTTAAGTGTGCTAGTGTCTCTCTCAGATGTGAATGCTCCTGGACGGGTTTAAAATGAGCTGAATTTCAAATGGTCTTCTCCAGATCTTATGTTATCTGTACAGTTCTGGTATGGTGTCCCTTTGTTTCCTCTCAGCCCTGACAGGAGCAGGGGGGGCTGGATGACAGGAGCAGAGGGAGGAGGGTGAAAAGAGCATAGGGAGCTAGCTGATAGGAGCAGGGCAACAGGAGCAGAGTGGGCAAGGTGGGCTGGAGCTAGGTTACAGGAGCAGAGGGAGCTATTGGCCGGAGCAGGTTGGACCCGGTGACAAGAGCAGAGGGAGTTGAGTGACAGGAGCAAGGTGGGCAGGGTGACAGGAGCAGAGGGAGCTGGTTGACAGGAGTAGAAGGAGCTGGTGGCCGGAGCAAGGTGGGCAGGGTAACAGAACCAGAGGAAGCTAGATGACAGAAGTTGGGTGGGCAGGCTGACAGGAGCAGAGGGAAATGGGTGACTGGAGCAGGATGGGGAGGGTGACAGGGCAGAGGAAGCTAGATGACTTGAGCAGGGTGAAAGCAGCAGAAAGAGCTGGTGGCCAGAGCAGGGTGGGCAGGGTGACAGGGCCTGGGTGACAGGAGCAG
Source organism: Periophthalmus modestus (assembly GCA_019594935.1). NCBI lineage: Eukaryota > Metazoa > Chordata > Actinopteri > Gobiiformes > Gobiidae > Periophthalmus > Periophthalmus modestus. The sequence continues at coordinate 18,380,476 of JAIEZT010001243.1, forward strand.
AAGGACATGGTGCAGCAGGGTGAGCTGCAGGACAGGAGGCTGATAGGAGTAGTGTGGGCAGGGTGACATGGGTGTGAGGGATTGTAACATGTGTCCTGCCCCATGACCGCACCTGTTGTCTGCTTGTCCACAGTCCACACAAAGGCCATAGAAGAGCCTATAGGAGAGCCCATAGGAGCCGGACATGGCAGGGACAACTGTTGGGGCAGGGGCAGGGAGGGGGCTTTTTGACAGACTCTCTCAGAATGTACAGAAGTGGTCACAGCTAACATTTCAGTGTCAAGTTTTAGGGTGAGAAAATGGGATTGTAAAACATAAACTAGCAAATTTCTTTAACTTTTTTGAATGGAGTAGCCAAAATGTGACCCACTGTAGTAGCAGCCCTCAAGTCACATATTAGTTCTTTAAACATACAGGTAAAAGTCAGTGCACAGGTTCTTACTCAAATAATCATGATGGTGATTGGGGATACCATGCCAAAGCAGACCGATTCTGCAAAATCAACTTTTCAGAACTTTTTATTCAAGTTAAAGTTGTTTCTCCTTCTCACTGACCCTCTGAAGTTGTATTTAGAGTGATTCATACCTGAGTATTTTAAAATCCTGTATTCAAGATATCATTGCTCCGTTTTCACCTACACGCCTAGTGCTCTGTACTTACATTGTTCTCCAATTTTATTTTCATGAAGGATTCGGCAACATTGCATACTCATTTTGGCACAAATGAAAACAAATCTGCAGCTCGCTATCATGTGATCTGCAGCTATCCACAGGAGGTGCCAACAGCTACACAGCTTTGTTTGTGATGAGGTTTCCGGCTACATCAGCTCCCATTTGACACTGCAGTTTTCTAATACTTAAATGTCCAAATCCTAACATAATGATCAATGGGTGTCATAGATTATAACTATATAGCAGACACAAGCACAATATGTCTTCTTTAAAGGGGACACTGACTGACACTGTCAGAAAATTCCCATAGAAATGCATGCCGTCAGCTGTAATAAATAAACTTTATGTGAGTTTTAGAGATTGTGGAATATTGTTGCGCACTGGAATGTGCACATTATCAAGGGCAGAGTTTTTTTCTGGATTTACAAAGCTCCACATTGACGATAGAAGTGAAATTCTGCAGCTAAACGGGCTAGCAGCTAATCAAGCTGTACATTAATTAAGCTATGAATGTATTTTTACATTGTCTCATAATGATTTGAATATTAATCTTTTTTTAAATATCTAAAAATTGTACCTAGTTATCCATCGTTTGACTTTTGTCTGATTGGTTGGACATCAGAGATAATTCCTGTTCTCTTCCCTAGCAACCATACTTTAAACAAAGGCCAAAGCATGTCTAATTTACACAATAACTATTGTTTGACAAATAAAAATGTAGGTTTAAACTCTCAGTAAAATCCCTTCCTTGTGCATAGATAGAATTTTGTGTGTTGATAGGTGATGGGAGTCGTCTTTTTAGAACCCATCTTTTTCTATTTTAATTGAATTAATTATTTTCAAATAATAAAAATGTAATAAATACAAGAAAATGTAAGCCTGCCGTTTGCACTTCAGACTTCATTACAGCGAGTGTGGCATTTGTGGCACTGTGCCTCTTGGCAATGCACCATTAAGCAATCTGTTACCACGGCAGCGGGGGAAAATGTCTGCTGTGTGAGATCAGGGACAAGAAGAACAAGTGAGGAGGAATTAGATACTTTAAAGAGGGGGTATTATGCAAAATTGACTTTTTGGAGCTTTCTACCATGTTATAAAGTTGTTCCCTCATCAAAAACATGCCTAAAGAGGGTTTCGGTATCATCCATGTATGTTTAAGTAATCTAAAAATCTCTCCCGGGAGGGCTTAGCTGTACGATCCTGTACAAGCCTACATCACCCATGCTCCCACATGGAAATTTTCCAAAAATAAACAAAAAAAAATATACATCACAACACACTACAACTTCACAAATGGATGCACGCTAATAGTGTTGTGACAGTGCTGTGAAGGAGAAGCAACAAAAGTGACACTTTTATAACATGCTAATATGTTGTTTTCAGCAAAAATATCATTTCAGTTAATATCCCATCGAAGTAAAATACTCCCTCTTTAAAAAAAAAAATCTACTTATACGATTCGGCTTTTTATTATAACAATGATTTCTGAGTACATTTGCAATTTATGTTGGTAATGTAACGTAGGATTCAGTTCAAATTTCACATTTTAAAGTAACGTAAAAGATCATCAACATCTGAGGAAAGACTGACATATGAAATGATAAACTTGTACTGGAGTAAAACATTTTCTTTCAATTAAATGTAAAAGATGAGCTGTTGTGTCCTTGGGTAAGACACTTGACCCTCTGTTCATGCAGTGTCGACCTCATATTGTAATATGCTCTAAAAACCGCTCTCACTGGTTTAGCTCGTACTTTGAGCCACTGTGTATAAATGTGTGTGATTAATTATTGGCTTCACTGAAAAAGAAAACACAATGAATCACTGGTGCCGGACACTAGAGTCACCTCTGCTTGTGTCTGCTATATAGTTACAATCTATGACATCCATGGATCTTTATGTTATAATTTGAACATTTTAAAATCACAATATGAATCTAAAATGACTCGATAAAAGAAACAAGTCCACTGATCACAACAAAGACCACATGCTGTTGGCCGCTCCTAAGCAGCATGTTTCTTTGTTTTTTCATTTGTAACAAAATTCGATGCTGACAAATTCTACATGTATGACCAATTAAAAAAATAAAATTGGAGAACAAAGTAAGAAGAGAGCAGTGGCCGTGTCCCGGTGTCGGTGAACACGGGGGTAGATCAGCAATATGGTGTCTTAAACACAGTAGTATAAAGATGATTGAAACATGGATGAATCACTCCAGATACAAATTCAGAAGGTCAGCGAGAAGAAACTATAACATGGTTAAAAACTCTCAAAAGTCAATTTTGCAGAAGAGGTCAATTTAATGTCTGTTTTTAGATAAACAATAGTGATTATTACTCAAACATGACTAAGAACTACAGAAGCTCACAGAACACATTCATTAAGAAAACTTAAAGCCCCACATGTAACTTTTTAACCAAAGAACAGACTAAAGTAAATAACAATAAAACCATTTTGGTTGTCCTTATTGTGAGCAGGCTTGCATCTCCACAAACCTGACTCTTTATTGTCCTGGAGACCTCTTCCTACCTCTATGGAAATTTTGTTCCTTGGGCTACAATCTTCCAGCATGGCATAAAACGTATCTGTCTCCATGGAGAATGTTCCGAACTTTGGTTTTAACTTTCCATTTCCATGGAACGATGTAGCTGATGTGCCACCTCCAGAAAGTTACACAGTGTTGCTTTAGCATTTGAGAAAGATTGAAATCTTATTTTAAATTAATCCAAGAATTTCGTGTGTTTCAGAATATGTTTGTAGGGGTCTAAACTAAAGTATTAGCAGCTTTTACACTGAATAAGACCCCATGGAGACGCAGGGAGGTCATCTGACACACAGGGACATTTCAGAACATGTTTGTAGAGGTTTAAATTACAGGGTTAACAAATTCTTTCTCAGAAAATAATTATACATTTTGTTGTTTGCAGGGGTCATCCTTGAATATAAATCACTGCAACCTTTGTGAAATGTTAATTGCACTAACTCAAATAGCATTTTATTAGGCTTGTGGTCGACTAAAGAAATTCTTGGTTGACTAAAGACCTGTCCTGCCAATCGATTTGTCGACTAAAAAGGGGGGCATGGCAAAATTTTCAAAACTATTACATATCTCTATGTATCTGACCCAAACTGCACGAACAAGACTGCACACCTACACAGGGAATTCATGCAAAAAAAAAACTGGAAAAAAAAATATATTTATATATAGCCAATTTCATCTTGTGAATTGTGAGTTTAATCTGACTTTTTACATATAAATACAAAAAAATACCAAATCTTCAGCTAAGCCCTCACTTCTGCTTTCTGCTGTCTCATATAAATCCTTATAATCTAAATAACATGATTAGTCGACTAATACAGATTTTGCTCTGCTAAGACTCTTACAGCCTTAGGCTTACAGCCCTACATTTTATACATTTCATTTCAATTATTTGTTCAGCTCTAATGTGGAGAAAGCACATCCAGGTTTCCCAAACAAAGAGAGTTAAAAAAAAAAAAAAAAAAAAAAAAAAGCCAACAGTTCTTGTCCATAAATAATAAAATATCCAACATAAAATCTCCAGCGGCGCCGTGAAGACAAATCTGTGATATACTGAGAAATCAAACCTACAGCCAGGATTTGGAGGTCTGAGTCAGAGCCCCTGCCCCTGTGTGTGTGCTGCCTGCGTGCTCTGGAGCCAGCCCCGAGGCAGCTGCTCTGGAGTTTGTAGTTTGATGCCTGGCCAGCCTGTTGGGAGCAGCTCACTGGTATTGACTACTGTTCAAAAAACACAAAATCTGCAGCTCAATGAAACTCAGAGACCAGACAGTACAAGGCTCCACCAACCCTGCAACTGCAGACAGAGCAAACTCAACAAGGTGAGTTCACTCAATGCACCATCTTGAATTTACTTAAAAATATTAGGAAATCCATTTTAGACTTTTCACGTTAACACATTCTGAAGTGTGAAATAGTGGTTCAGAATATACCATAATAAATGATAGTATTTAAACTACTAGGGCTGTCAAAAGTGTCAAAAATCTTATAGTAATCGATACCAAAACCAGTATCAAAACTACATACTCATTTGAGCAGGTATCGATAATAAAAAAGTCACATTCAAAGGATAGAAATGAACCTTTCCTGAAGTATAAGACACAGACTAGTATTCACCCATGGACCACTATGAAACCTACCTGGACTGAGGGATTTCACAGATATAAGGCCACACGGTAATATAAAAGAAAATACTAGAATTTAATGTTGTAAATTAATTGTATTGTTTAAATCAAGATCATTTGTGTTTATTATGCTTTGAGTATCTATTGCTTAGTATTGAAATTGAGAATTTTTCATGACAAAACACTAGAAAATACTTTATATTACTGACACGATCATCTTAAAGATGCACTTTTCTGGTGGAAGGTCTACTACCTGCTTGTCTCCATGGAGATTGCTTTTCTTCTAATGTTCCACAGAATTGTATTTATTGTAGTAAATTGCATCTATTCTACAGTGGTTGCTTTTACTGGTCAAAAATACCTTAAAAACATACATTGTTCCAGTGAGCGCCATCACCACTCCACAGTTCAGTTTGTCCTCAGTGCACTCAGTGAGTTTATATCCCCAATAAATACCTTTTGTTATTATTTTTACAAAAGCAAAAAGTTAATTTGTAAATTTTACTATAATGTATTATAAATTTGGTCTGTACTATATTTTTTAAAAGTTTAATATCTGTATCTGCAAATATGTTATTGGCCACAACAGCAAGACAAATATCGTTTATTAGTGTAGGCTCAAAAAATCCACATCAGACCATCGCTAATCTTAAGATGGACAAAAGCAGGTGAGAGACCCTTCACCAGACAAGTTAAATAGTGCACCTTATATTAAATATGTAAACATTAGGGGTGCAAGATTCACTGAAATTGCAAATAACACATAGAAAACACTCACATTATTATTCCAATGACAAACAAAATATGCTGTTGTAAAAGGCCTGACCTAATTTATTTCCCAGCTATTTGAGCAAAATTCATCTTGCCCCAGTACAGATATATTGCATAAGTAGCTCTTGAGATCAAAATAAGTCCACTGTCTGCATTTAATACAGTCTGAGAATCAGGAAGTGCACATCCGCATGCAAATTATTGTTAGCAGTACCGTGACAGTAAAACTCCACTCTGGTCTCTGAAACTTGTGAAAAGTGCTTGTAAACTCATTGCAGTGAATGCATAAGGTAAGTGTGGAATAACTTTGGATCACTCCAAACCATTTAAAAACTAGTTCATTTTTACATTTTTAAGACAGTGAAAATATAAGTACAGTGCCTTTAATGTGAATAATAGGTGCTAGCTCTGTATATTAGACCTCAACAAATATATTCTGAAAAGCATGGGAATCTTGGGTTTGATTTCAGGCTTCTCTCAAAAATGCATAAATATACACCTGTTTCTCTGTAGATCTATTTTCCAAGCTGTGAAGCCATGAATCAGCTACACAGGCTATTAGACCTTAGTAGAGTCATCAAAAGTATCAAAAATCAGATACTAAACAATACTAAAACTAGTATCGAAACTAGATACTTATTTGAACAAGTATCAATACTAAAAGTCACATTTACAAGACAGAAATGACCCTTTCCTGAAGCTTTAAAATGATCATGAGCTGTATCAGAACAAGTATAAGACACATAGACTAGTATACACCCATGGACCACTATGGAGCCTACCTGGACGACTGACAACTCCACATAGTATTATAAAAGAAAGTACTACCATTTAATGTTGAAAATCACATTCTATTGTCTAAACAAAGAGTGTTTTTATTATCATCATGGCATCAGAATCAGTATTGAGTATCGAGTCTATTCTTTAGTATCGAAATCAAGTTTGAAATTTTAGTATCGTGACAACACTACTCACATTCAAACACCAGTGTGACCACAGACTGCAGGCAGAGCGATGGAGAGCCTTGCCCGAGGACACAACAACAGAGTGGGTAGGTGGCTGTACCTGCTCAGCTTCTGCCACCCACGTGGACCATATGTTTATGTATTAAGGGCCTCTCAACACGCTGTCTTTAGAGTGCATTACAGTCTAGGAAGAACAGTATGTTCCAGGCGACCCCTATTTTATCCATTGATACGTTGGCAACCACACCATCCTTCTCCTACCTGATAAGCTACTGTCTTATAAGGAAAGTTATAATCATGTTTTGGTTAAAGAGGGGGTATTATATAAAATAGTTTTGGTTTTTTTTTTTAGCTTTCTACCACGTTCCAAACTAGTTCCCTAATCAAAAAACATGCGTGAAGAGGTTTTAGATGTCGTCCATGCATGTTTAAGTATTTTAGTGATCTCTCCGTGGTCCTGTTCAAACCCTCCTTACGATCAGCTGTAAAATTCTGTGCAATGCTAAACCCACAAGTCTATGTCAGTAATGCTTCCACACAACAATTCTCCATAAATATGGGAAACAAAACTGTACACAACACTTGACAAAGCTGATGCGATGAGCTGCAGTTTAATTAGTGGGATGTTGTGATCTGAGCGCTCTGAAGGGGGTGTGACTTAACACAGAGAGCAAAGGGAGGGGGGACTGAGAGCGTCAAAAACAAAGTGAAGCTTTTAAAACATGTTAATGCGTTGTTTTGGTCGAATATAGCATTAAAAACAATAAAGGTAAAATTGTGATTTAAATATGTTATGTGTTAGCAGTTAATACCCCATAGGAGCTTTAATAAAGATGTTATAGAATGGTAATAATTAAAGAAAACTATCCCTCATCAAAAACATGTCTGAAGAGGTTTTAGATGTCATCCATATATGTTTGAGTACTTTAGCGATCGCTCCTGGGCCCTATTCGAACCTACATGAGTCCTACAGACACAGGGAGGCTCTCTGCTTAATGAAAGTGCTCTGTGCTCTCTGTAGATGTGCGTGTTGGCCCCGAGCCACTGTTCAGTTTAATAGTCGGGGCCATTGATTAAAGATGTCCGCCTTTGTGAGGGAGGCCTGCTCCAGTGTGAGCGCCGTGCAACAATAAGACAAGCGGATTTACAGGTGTCGTTGTCTCCTACTGAGTCTGACCCAAACTGCACTCATGAGTCTACAGCCACATTAGAAAACTACAGTATATTCACAGGTAGATTAACAATCTCTTCCAAATCTTCAGTTAACTCACTCGAGATAAGGGAGATAAGACACATTGAGTACTATACGCCCACTGACCACTAAAACCTACCTGGACGACTGAGGGATTACGCAGACATGAGGCCACATGGTAATATGAAAGAAAGTACTACCGTTTAATGTTGATTCACATTCTATTGTCTAAAGGAACAGTGTTTTTTGTTATCACTGTGGTATCGGTATCGGAAATGAATCAATATTTGGAAGCTGATATCCGATCCAGCTAATTTTTCACTATTAACACCGATATCCAATACCAGTATACCATTATAAGTGCATCCCTAATTGCGTATCAAGTGTGTTCCTCACTATCGACATAAAAATCAAGTTTCAAATCTTAGTATCGTGACAACACTACTCCAGACCTCCTTTTTTAATGAAACTACTGCACATCACATCAGGTTTGTGAAGTTGTAGCATGTTATTTGGTATATTTATGGACATTTTTTTTTTTGTTGAGGGATCGTCATGACATAGTAGAAAGTTGATTTTGCTCTTTAAAATGTAAGCCTGTAAACTTGATAATCAATTTTTTTATATTTACAAAAGAACAATTATGTGTAGGTCATGGGCTATACATGTGTGTGACATTATATACACGTGACATTGTATACACGTGACATTATATACATGTGACGTTTTACATTATATCCAAGTCCCACAGTATTTTTATAGAAATTAATGGTTCTTGGGTTTCTTGAAAAACAAAGAAAGAATGCCTACAGCTGTGCTCCTTTCTGTCTGAAAACCTCAAATTTAATCACAGCTTTTATTCAATTGTGTCATTGGGTGTGTGGTATATTTTTAACAATGTCTGCTACTATAGTAAGCCACAGACAGGACGAGCCTGCTAAAAGCTCCAGACTACTCCTTTATTAGGCTATACTTTATTATACTACTGGTTTCTAATGTAGTCATAGTTTAGTCCAGTTTGGAGCATGCTGAGTGCTGGTCTGCATTTCTTCTGGTTTAGTTTAGCCCTTAGTCGGTCCTCGTTTTCAGTCCTGGTTCGAGCCTCGTTCAGTCCTGCTTTAGACAAGTCTCTAGCCCTGGTTTTAGCCTGCAGTTCTTCTTACATCCACAGAAAATACAACACAAACAAGAATCTTGTTTTTGTCGTGTCACATTTCATAGTTCACCACAAGAATCATAATTCCATACTTTGGTAGATCTGCCAGCAACCAGGAGCCCACCAGACCAGACAGACCAATGAAACTACACCCTACGTCCTTCTGCAAGTTCAAAGAGAAGGGCCCTGAGATGTGGAGTCCTCCTAATCCCAAAACAGACAGCTTTGCCCCTTGACAGAGGGGGCTGGATTAGGCGGATCTAACCCAATTAAGAGTCGGACTGCAAGGGGGACAGGTCCAGGGAGGTACCGGTGTTATGCCATAAAACTACCCCCCCTGCTAAAATCTGCCCCCTCTCCTTTACCAACCTTTTATACACACTGTCTCTGGGTAATACCAATAAAAAAAATAACATAAATGGCTCCTCCAAAGTCTTGACTAGTTTAGTGTCCCATCTTAAGTCTTTATTTGATGTAAAAACACATACAACGTCATGTGGTATGTTTGAGTCTTTGTAAATAAAAAACATACACTTCCATCTCAGTATTAAAACAATTATAGCAAATTCCACAAACCCGATAACTATGACGTAGTGACATCAATGCTTCTCTTTTAATGTTAATTTTAAGATGATTATTTGTGTTTTTTGATTTGTGGTATTGTGGTTTTAATGTCTTTCTTATTCTGTAAAGCACTTTGAAGTACCTTTTGTACAAATTGTGCTATACAAATAAACTTCCGTTGCCTGATTAAGGAATAGCAATAACTCTTGAAAAAAGCAATAATCTTTGTCTTGATACTGAGATATGAGATTACTTTTTTAATTCAAATTACTTAAAAATAGATAATTGCTTCGTGTATTATTTTGTAGGCCTGTGCTTTAACTTCAAATAAAGATGTAATACTGACATGAAACTTGTCAAGACTTTTGAGAAGTCATTTAAATCCTCCAAATTTTGCCAGGGGAGTGTTTTCAGTCACAGAGGTCCGGATCCTCCCACTGGAGTGACCCGAGCTCGCGTGGGAGGACCATCCTGGAAAAGCACTTTGCAGGACTGATGACTGTGAGTGAGTAAACGGCTGCGGTTTGGCAAGGCAAGGCGAGTTTACAATTCGTACACAAGGTAATTCAGAGTGCTTTACAGAATAAGAGACATTAAAATCACAATACAACAAAACAAAACATAAATAATCACAAATAATCATCATGAAATGCAGAATAAAACCCTTTCAGTCACATGCACAGCTAAACAGAACCGGTTTGAGCCTGGATTTAAACATTGTCAAAGTTTGGAGCAGCTTTGTTACGGGTCAGAAGCGTAACAACAGCGCGAGGGTGGCACGCTCCAGGGTCATGTTTTCGGACTGAAGCTGTTTCTCCAGTTACACTATTTCTGTTTGTGCTCAAAGCGCCAACTGTACGTGTGCACTTGATACACGATATTGACAAAAAACGCATCCGGAATGTGCTAAAAATGTGCTTTCTTTGTCTTTGCTCAGGTTTAAGCCTAGCAGAAAACGTGAATGGGCCTAAAATAGCGTGCTAAAATATCACTTTACACCCTTGTTTGGGATATTATATTACATACTTGTTATCTAGGACAATTTAAATAGTTGTAGCACATTTATAGACGATGCATTCATAATTCTACTTTTGCATAGGCCCATAACTATAGTATCAATTGCCTGATATCTTCCAAATGTTCCTCCTTTAAGCGACTATAGACTACACAGCGTAATTATGAGTTCAAGCGCCGCGTTCCTCCAGTCAGACTTGCAGACACCGCTCTGTTGCTGCCAGACTCACACGCCGTAAACTTTGTAGTGAAAAGCCCCGGGACGGAGCAGTCACTCACCGCTGTGCAAAAGGCATGCGTGCACCAAGACGAGCGCCACTCCTCTGGGAAGAAGAGTCATGTTTAACCGGGAGCCGTAAAAACAAAAACAAATCCAACGCGTAATCCGTGCGCCCTGCTCCGGTGCAGTCCAAAACCAACTCCGCAGTGTGGGATGAGAGGCTGCACCGGGAGACTGAGCGCGAGGAGGGGGCGGGGGAGGGAGAGGGAGGGGCTCCAGAGCACAAGGGGACAGGGGGGGAGGGAGGGTAGAGGGGGTGCAGGATTTTCACTCTCTGCGGGACACTGAACAGACTGGTCAACATTTAAAAAAATATGTGTTTATGATATTGTTTTTGTCTTTGCGTGTATTTGAGTGTATTACTTTGGGCTAATAGTGTGTTGTGTCTGTAGTCTTAATATTTAATCTTTTGCAACAGGCTATATTACAAAAGTGAAACAAGAAAAAGTGATGTGGACTGGTTGATTTCTTCTTATAGAAAAACATGTATGGGTTTCATGCACTGGTGAAGAGACTAGAACAGGGGTGGGCAAACTTTTTGACACACGGGCCACAATGGGTTTTAAAATTTGACAGAGGGGCCGGGCCAGGACATATATATGTATATATTACATTAGAGATTTGGCCTGTAACATGTACGAAAGAATGAATATGCAAAGCTCCTTGCACAAATTGTTTTCCAAATGCATTTATTAAATTAATAATTAATTCATTCAATTTCAGTTAAATAAACACAGCAGAAAAACTCACATTCAGTTTTATCAAGTGAAAAAGATCAACAAATGTAAAATGAACAAGGTTTACCCTTACTTATTTTAATATAATTTTGTCACGTTCGACGGGCCGGATTAATAAGACCAAAGGGCCATGTGTGGCCCCCAGGCCGTAGTTTGTCCATGTCTGGACTAGAATAAGTGTGCACTATAATGCTCCCTACGAGACGGACTGCTTTGATACACCAGACAAAACATGTTATCGTCCATTTCTTTGTATGTGTGTGGACTGTTACATAGATCTATACAGTATCTATAAACTGAATATCAGTAGCACCTTTAGAAATGTTTTACTGAAATGTGTGTTTACTGTTACAGATCATTAGAAACATAGGTTTGTTTGAGTCTGACAGTCTGTGTTTGAGTCTGTTTTCTGTACACAGAAGTGGGTAATAGCCCAAAATAGTACTCAAGTAATTGTTGAAATTAAAATAACAGTAGTATAAGTAAGTAAGTATAAGTATAAAGTAGTAGTCTGAGAAATCACCCAAGTAGAATAAAAAAAGTTAAGTTTCTCTTCAAAACTCTTCTCTCTCTCTCTGCCGAATTAAAAGACTATAATGCTAATGACAATACACAGAGGTACAGTTTTTGAATCGTTTTGAGACAATGTTTGAATCATTCAAATGAAACATACAGCTTGATTAGCTGCTAGTCTGTTTAGCTACAGAAATCCACTTCTGCTATCAATCTGGAGCTTTGTAAATCCGGTAAAAGGCTTAGGCTTTCTTCTGTCCTCGGTAATGTGCACATCCCACAATCCACAATCTCTGAAACTCGCATAAAGTTTGTTTATTGCGGCTGATGGAGTTGGTTTCTATGGGAATTCTCCGCCACTACCACGGCCAGTATGAGGTTTGGAAGTGCATCCTCTATAGACTTCCTCTTCAAAACTGCAGAGCTGATAGGCCCCACCTCTTCATAATGGCATTTATGTATCTTAATTGTTAACATTTTAGAACCATACGTGTGTAGCCCAGAGTCCGAATTGTTTGAATAATCACAACTAAGTACAGAGCGGTGGGCAGAGATAGGGGGTAGGTGAAAACAGATATTTTCTGAGCAGTCAAGTCTCAAATGCAGGACATTACAGGATTACTCATACAGCTGAAACCAGAAGTTTACATGTACTATATAAAAAGACACAGCCATTTTTTTCCTCACTGTCTGTCATGAAATCAGACTAAACGTTTCCTGTTTTAGGTCAGGATTATCAAAATTACTTTCTATTTGCAAAATGCCAGAATAATGAGAGAAGGATTTTTTTTTAGATAATTTTTGATGACTTTCAGTGAAAAAAAAAGTTACAAATACAGTAAGATTACTATGCCTTTAAACAATTGGGCAAACCCACATAACAATGTCATGTCTTACGAAACTTCTGAAACATTTGAGTGAATTAAAGACACACCTGTGGATGTATTTGAAGGCACATCTGAAACACACTGCTTCTTTGTGTAACATCATGGGAAAGTCAGATATCAGGAAGAGAATTGTGGACTTGGACAAGTCTGGTTCATCCTTGGGTGCAATTTCCAGATACCTGAAGGTGCCACGTTCATCTGTTCAAACAATTATACAAAAGTATAATCACCATGGGAATGTCCAGTAATCATACCGCTCAGAAAAGAGACAGGTTCTATGTCCCAGAGATAAATGTGCTTTGGTCCGAAATGTGTATATCAACTTAAGAACAAAAGCAAAAGACCTTGTGAAGATGCTGATGAAGTTGGTAAGAGTGTGTCATTATCCACAGTGAAACGACTACTGTACTGACATGGCTGAATCAGTACACAGATCTAAAGCCAGACCGCAGAGCTGGACCAATCCCCCCCCTGGATCAGTCCTCTCGCTTAAAGCAAGACCTATCTATCATCTATAAGCTGATTATTTTAAGCGACACAATCAATCAAACTTTTGTTACATCCAGTTGAGAGAAAAGCACAAATATCTTCTCTATCCACAAATGCACAAAGCACTATCCTTCTGCACATTTTCACAAACTAAATAGTCAGCATTTTCACTAAAACAGGCTTGAGTACATCTGTCAGCGTCACCATGTTTGTTTTGGTTCATTTGGGAGGTTTGCCTTTGGCTCCAAAAATGATACCAGTATGTGATACATTGAAAATAACTTCTACTCTGCAGGACTTATTATCTGTGGGCCTCTGCTAGAACTAATGTTTTGTCTACAGAATTACAGCCTGTGCTCTGTGTGTTTCAAGTGTATCCAATTTATTGCTCATGATAATTGCTTCTTCACCTTCCATGTCCAAGGCCACATTCTTTAGCTAAAATTATCTCTCAAAGACGGAGAACGGTGTGGGACGGCCATGATAGAGAAGGTGAGGGTAGTTTCTGTGTAAAAACTCAGGTACTTTATGCATTTCTTCAGACAACTCTGGAAACAACTTGTCTCCGTGTTGGCGAGAATATTAAAAGTTGCATGACTCTTCTTTAGTGACTCTATCATCCTTTTATTTTATTCATTTTCCTAACAGGCAGGTTGCAAACCCCCAACAGAAAAGTTACAAAGTGAACCTTTAAGGCATCAGATGTGTATGCTGCACTTACAGAAATGAGCAGCTGAGATGGGAGGGGCTGAGTGGTCGCACATAAGATCTTGTAAAGCAAATGTTTAGCTACTTATATAAAGTACAGAATGCAGCAGCTCCAAATGGTGTTTTTTTTTTTCACAAAACATACACTGTCTGGCCAAAGAAAAAAGTAGCTACCAAAAAAAAAGGCCACACGCTCTAATATTACATTGGACTGGCTTAAGTTTTGATTACGGCACTTATTCTCTGTGGCATTGTTTCGATCTCGCTTCTGCAATGTCACAAGATTTATTTCCATCCAGTGTTGCATAAATGTTTCACCAAGATCTTGCATTGATGATGATCAAGTCTGACGCTGCACAAAGCCTTCTCCAGCACATCCCAAAGATTCTCGTTGGGGTTAAGGTCTGGACTTCTTTTGAATATGCCCTGGCATTGTCATCAGGAAAGAAAAAATCCACTGATGGAATAATCTGGTCCTTCAGTATATTCAGGTGTCAGCTGACCTCATTCTTTGAGCACAGACGTGGACCTGACCAACTGGAGGAGGCTCGTACCTATACGCTGAGTTAAATCCAGGTGGTGGCGACTTTTCTTTTTTGACCAGGCAGTGTATTTTCAAAGGTGCTGCTGACATCCATAAATGATGTCCATACATGAGGTCCTTACATAAGGTCCATACATGAGGTCCATACATGAGGTCGAGAGAGAGAGCACCGTCAGAGGGAAATCCTTCAACCACATGACCATAGCGCTCCCTGTGAGATCTCTGATAGACCCAAGGAAAAACGTTATTGTGTAGAAAACTTTGACACCTACAGGTCCATTTTATTGCACCTTTGTTACCTGTATCTCGAAAAACTGAATGTCAGGAGCACCTCTGGAAATTTATATTTTATATTGTATAGACCTATGACAAAAATTAGTGTTTACTGTTACGATCATTAAAACTACATGTTTCTACAGTGTCGATTCTGTACACAGAAGTGGGTAAAGGCCCAAAATAGTACTCAAGTAGTGAAGGAGAAACACAGATGTTCAAATCATTTCATATTGTCAACATAAAGCTGGTGTCACTTGTAGACTTACTTACACACTGGGAAGAGGAACCAAAACGTTTACTCAAGAAAGCATGGGGTCTGAAAACTACTCTGAGAATTTATCTGTGCAAACCCTCAGCCGTCCAGGTCTGATCCATAGCAAAAGACGAAGTTAAAATCTGTCAACTGGACAAATTGATGTAGGAGTGAAGACGTTTCAGTGCTCATCCAAGCCGCTTCTTCAGTTCTTGTCAGATTGCTGGTGGCCAAGCGTGGAGTTAAGCGTGCTGCTCTCTGCCCTGGTTCAGGTGCTTTCTTCTGTAATATCTTGGGTATTAACTGATTCTGTCGACATCTGAGGTTAAACCATAGGTGATTCTTATTCTCTGCTAATTTCTTGGCAATATTTTCCAGCTCTCTTGCCAGTTTGATGGTGTTAGGCCCATAGTTCTTGGGAAGATATCTGGGCTGAATAGGGTATTCCAGCTGAAACTGGAGACAATAGATATTTACAGTTTCAGTGTAGTTAGCCCCTCCCTTCAGATAGATATAAGGCAGTGGCCACCAGCGATCTGACCAGAACTGAAGAAGCGGCTTGGATGACCAGCAAAACGTCTTCACTCCTACGACAATTTGTCCAGTTGACAGATTTAAACTTTGTCTTTTGCTACTCTGAGAACTGTATTGAAAAGTTCCTCTAGTAAATGTAACCGAGTAGTAGCCTGCAGGTCCGGTACAGGGGGCCGTGTTTATCTTCCAACTGCATCCACAACTCACCCACTCACTGAAGAGGAGAAGGGAAAACAGATTTGCATCTCTTTTAAGGAAGGAATCTATTGAGGATAAATAATTCAGCAAGCGATGCAGCGGAGATGAGAGGGTCAGGTAAACGAAAAGAGCAGATCCAGAGGAGGAGGTGCCGACAGGTGCAGCTGCTCCTGCCACCTGGGATGAACCAACTGTTTGTACAGAGCCTTAGGTGCATTTGAACAATAGTAATTTTCAATGAATAAATACTAATAAAAGCAGTATCAAAGGTGCTGCACATGATTTTTACTCTTAAACCTGTTCCTCTCTTACTTTATGCATTCTGAGGATCTTAATTATTCTCCGTGATGAGTTTATAATCGCATTTCACAACTACCACAGACCAGTGCAGAGCTTTGCCATGACTGTAAAGCTAACAACAACTAGTATGCTAACACACAGTTCCTGATTATTGGACAATAGCACACACCAGACTTATTTTGAGCTACTTATACCATGTATCTTTTTTGCTCAGATTCATGGGAAAAACTAGGTACAAGCCTGTAGCTACTTCTATGTAAATAGTATTTTTCAAATCCTAGCATTGAGTTTCCTATTGGGGCGTGTCTTTAAGCTACCAAGAATTTCTTTTGATAACAGGACTATATAGACCCTATTAAAATATATAATATTCATCCAAATTACAGAAAAATTCAAGTTCAGACAGAACTTCATGCATCAATATATCCTGAAGCTAAAAAATCAGTGATTGTTTAATTGTCCTGTGTGTTTGTGTCTGTGTGTAATATTCTTGTAGTGTGTTTATGACACTGAGTTGCTATTTTATTGTAAAAGAAATGTTGGCTATATGATGTGACAACAAAGTATTGCCTAATCTACACTGCCTGTCAAATGTTTGGACACATACATACTTACTACTTACATTCTCCTTACTACATTTTAGATACATATGGAAGACATCAAAGATATGAAACAAGATATATGTATATAAAAACTTAAATAACTCAACTAAATATATTTTAAAAATATTTTTATATTGAAATCCACTCTTTTCTTTGTTGTTTCCGACATCTTAGTTCCATATGAACCATCTCACACTCAGAGCACTTCAGGGACCGACCTGCTGCTGGTGCCAGAGTCAGGACTAAACATGGAGAATCAGTGTTTCAGTTTTATGCAGCTAAAACCTGGAACAGTCTTCCTGAAAATGTGAGACAGGCCTCAACTTTGACAATGTTTAAATCCAGGCTCAAAACTTCTGTTTAGCTGTGCATATGACTGTTTTTTATACTGCATTCTTCTGTTTTAATGGTAATTTTATGATGATTATTTGTGATTATTTATGATTTGATTTGTGTGATTTGAATATCTTTCTTATTCTGTAAAGCACTTTGAATTACTTTCAGTATGAATTCTGCTATACAAATAAACTTGCCTTGCTTTGACAGTGCTGCAAACCCTTGACCTTCTCTCAATGAGCTTCATAATGAAGTCTCCTGAAGTGGTTTTCTCTTCAGAGCTGTGCCTTATCAGGGTCAAGAAATGCCGAAAGTGCAAGCCAGGGTTCAAAGTAAAGGGTGACTATTTTACATCTTTAAAAAGTAAAACTAGTTATTTTGGGTTTGTTTTTTGTTTATAAAATTCCATATGTGTCATTCATAGTTTTGACGCCTTTAGTGAGAATCTACAATGTAAATAATCATGGAAGTAAAGAAGAAACATACATGAAAAAGTGTGTCCAAACTTTTGGCTGGTTGTGTATGTGGATTTTGGATTTTTCTTTCCAAACAGTGAATCTCCCATAGAGTTGTATCAGTGGAGATGTTGTACGTGCATTCTTCAGTGATGTGCAGACTGGCGTTGTGTTGTGTTGTCGTTGGATTTTGCTGTACGCAGAGCTGGCAGATGGCTGCGGCACCTCCATGGCACTGCCTGGAGACGGGCCCGCCCACGCCCATAACTCACACACACACCCGCCTTGCTTTGAGAAGCAATCTGGTCTTTTGGGCCTGGCTCCGGAGAGGCAGGAATTTATACATTTAATGTTTTATGCTAATTAGGACAGAGTTGATTTTGTTAGAAGTATTTTCAAGTTTTTCTGCTGTTTGCCATGGTAACTAATGAGCTTGATGAGGATGTTCTGCACACTGCTGCTACACTGTGTAATGTATGCAAAGTGACTCCTGCACAATTGTTGCATCAGTTTGGACTTTGAGGACTCATATAAGCTCAACGTTGATACTCTGCAGCTGAGGTCATCAAAACTTCTGGGGGTGTGAAGCTAACTCAGGCACTGCTCTGTCTGTCTCTTTAATTTTAACTTTGCTTTAACATAATCTGACCACAACGAGCTGACTTAGTTGGAACCAGAACAGGTTCGGATTTGTGCCGTTAAAAAGTCCCTCTCAAATACAGTCACAAATTAGCTAGCATTAGCCAACAGTCTTTTCATTCACTCTCTCCTTTTCTGTTGAAAATCAAACTCCTAAACAGGACCATGAAACGCTCATATTGATCACAGGCTTCTGAAAATGTGCTGTTTAAATCCATTTTGTATTTTTCTTCAGTTTTACAGAGAGATCTTAAAACTTTTTTTGGCAGTGTTTGTTAATGTGTCACCATGGAAACTGCTGAGCATTCCACCATAGGAATACATGTAGAACACTCCCATTGCAAAGTATCAATAGTATGATTATATACAACACATAGAAAAACAGGGTATTCCTACAATCAATATGCAAGACCAGAAAATACTGGTCTTGTGCTGATCCACTGAAGACTGAAGCTGTTTAATCTCCAGCCCCTCCTACTTTCTTTTCAAACGCAGAAGGGTCTGGCACCAGTCCATAGAGCGCAGCAGACAACTGTCCAGTTTTGGGATGATCCAACCACGTGTCCCTCAAAAGCTGCAAATATTTCTTCTCAGATTTCCTTCAGAACAAAATCTATAACTTTTTTTTTTGCTGAGGTAAATAACAGTTTGGTGCTTGGACTGTTGATTCTGCAGACACCCACCCGCTTCTCAGTCGTCAGGTGCATTGTAAATGTATTTTGTATTTGTGAGCCGTCAGTGTGGTTGAATGGAGTTTAACAAGAGGAGGAGCACTTTCAGCATTAGCAACTAATGACTTGTGGAACAAGGTCCAAACTGAGCGAGAATAAAAGCATAATTGTCGTAATGAATAGATGGCGGACCAAAAAATGCAGAACTTATGAAGGTTTAACAGTATTTACAAAGTGAAGAACACACAAAAGATGGTAGACCGGTTGGCGAGCAGGGAGTCAGCAGAATCCAGGGCTCTTTGTTTCAGGGGCAGAGGAGGAAGTGGTGTAGGGGAATGAAGTGCAGGCCGGGGTCCCGAGACGTTCACGTGAAACGGAGACAGGAGCGGACGGTACTGGGACGAGGAGGCAGGGGTCGGGAACGGAGCCAGAGACAAGGAGCAGGGACCATCTAGGGAGGAGGAGTAAAGGTGCGTAAATTCCAAATGTGTAAGACAAGGACAAAAGATGCAAAGAAGTAACTAAGGAAGAATTTCATCAACTTGACCTGTGTCTCCAGATATGAGGTAAACATGTTCAAATCAAATACAGCTTTTACTGATAACAATTCTAATGCTGATATAAACTTAATTACAAAACACTGGACATGATGGTGAAGTTGTTGATGTTTTGGTTCTGAAGACGATTACACAATCAGAAAGTACAATAACCTTCACATGAGTCTTTCATTTCGGTTTCTAGTTCCAATGCTGGCAACCCAATACTATCTAAACCACAGCACTTGCAGCCAATCATGAATCAGTGCTAGTGCAGCGTCTGCAGCTCAGTCAGTGAATTCTGGAGGTTCTGAACTTTCACGCGGCGCTTTGTTGTGATGACGTTTACAGCAACATTCCAAAATTTCACAATTTTCCAACCCGGAAGTCAGTGGACTTGTTTGTTTTATTGAGTTGTTTTGGATCCATATTGAGATTTAAAATGTCCAAAATGTTACATAATGAGATAAAAGATAAGAGAAGCTTTATCTTTCACCTTTAATGATCCTCTGGTGTCATATATTATAACTATACAGCAGGCAAAAGAACAATACTGTATATCTTCTTTAAAGATAACCTTATCATCAGCCTTATCGGTGCAGCCCTGCCTCAGCTGATGTCTTGGGGAGGTGCGGGGGCCCTATGTGTGTGTGTGTGTGTGTGTGTGTGTGTGTGTGTGTGCCGTGGAAGAGTGAAAGAGCCCTGAGTGGGGGAGTCCATGCCCTAAAGCAAACCCCGGTGTTCCCATTGACCTGCGTGTAACAGTTCAGAGGAGCCTGAGCTGTGTTAATGGCCTGATGGATTACACATGCACACTCTGCACTCCGGGCCCTTGGGCACACAGGGGCCCCAGGTGGCAGTGGCTCCTAATCACCACAATCTAAGTTCACTCAGAGAGACTGTGAATCACTCAGAGACATCCATGCTGTGTAACCTGGCTGTGGAGTCTCATCACACTAACACTGGGAGGGCTGTATCTGCCATTACAAAGATGTACAGATACAGTGGTGCAGTGGGTTAAGTGCTTTCCCACCAAGGGGGTACTACAAATGAATAATATTGAACTATAAAACCTTATTTGCGGAAATCTTTAAATGTCTATCTTTATTGTGTAAAATTGATTTTTTTTTAAGCTTTCTACTATGTTATCGGAAACATGCCTGAAGAGGTTTTAGATGTCATGCATATTCAAACCCTCCTTACGGTTAGCAGTACGAGTCTGTCCAATGCTCTTCCCACAAGCTTATATCACCCATGCTCCCATACGGCAAATATTAATAAATATACTAAAGCATGATACAAAACAATACACTAAAACCTTATACGACGTGCAGTAGTTTCATCAGCGGGATGGACGCCGATTGTAATGGTCTGGCGCTCTGAAGGAGGAGTGACTTAGTGTGGAGAACAAATGGAGGGGAGACTCAGAGAAACTTATAAAATATGTTAATATGTTGTTTTGGGTGAATATAGCATTTTCAAAACAATAAAAGATAACATGGTGATCTAAATATGTTATGTGTTACAGTTAATGCCCCATATACATGTAATACTCTCTCTTTATGGATGTTTTTGTAAGTTGTTTTTGGTCATTAATATCCTTAAAACTAAAAAAAAAAAAAATACCTTAGAGCTCTTGCCCCTACAAGACAAAATTTGACAGGGAAGCCATATTGGCTGTGGTGAATGAATGGCACAGAGTCTGCTTTTGGAGGTCAGTTGTAGTAAAAACACACAAAAACAGTAATTTTACTTTAGTTTGTGATTTTATTTTCTACAAATATCTCTAAGCAGTCATTTAACCTTAAGCAAATGAACACTATTTAGTAAAAAGCATCTGGATCGTTTCTCTTCAAATTACTCACTAATGACAATATACAAAGGTACAGTTTTTGAATAATTATGAGAAAATGGTTGAATCATTCAAAAAACAAAAAAAAACCAATAGCAATATAAAAATACATTCATATGTTAATTAATACACAGCTTGATTAGCTGCTGTCCCGTTTAGCTGCAGAAATCCACTTTCCTGTCCTTGATAATGTGCACAACAGTAATCCATAATATCTGAAACTCACTTAAAAATTGTTCATTATGGCTGATGCCATTAGTTTCTATGGAAATTTTCAGCCTCGACCACTGTTTTGTCTAGTGTGGAGGTGCATGCTGGGACTGGGTGACGACAGCTGCAGGAGCTCTATAGTAAAACAATAAACTGTTAACCAGATTAATACTCACTTAAAGAGCCTGTAACCAATTATATTCATATCTGAGCCAAATGTGTCTTGTCACATATAAATAAATTGTATAAGAAACTCTTGAGGTCAAAATAAGACCACTGAGGGTTTTTTTTGCAAACTAATTCTAAAACATTTTATTGTCTGATAATCAAAAAACATAGTTAGCATTACCATGATGGCAAAACTCCGCTCTGGTCTGTGAAAGTTGGCAAAAGTGCTTATAAACTCATCGTGGTGAATACTTAGGATGATTGGAATGTGTTAGATCATATTTTTAGAAGAGTAAAAATCAGGTACAGTTCATTAAATATATTATGTGCATGTGGCTGGTTGTGAAAGGAAAGGCATCCAACGCAAAGACCTGTCTAAGGACATAGGGTGAAGCAGTTCAAACGAGGTCAAATGCAATAGCTGCTAGTTTCAAAGTTAAATGCTTTGTAGTTAATACAAGTTGAGAACTATATGATCAGAATGTTTTTGGTAAAGGTATTTTTGAAAAGAAACAACAATATGGTTCAAAGACCAAAATAGAGTTTAGGTTAATTAAGGCATAAAAAGATTTCTGTGTAATGCCTCAGTCGTCCAGGTCTGATTCACATTGGAGAAACTAAACAGCCACTCCATAAGAGAATGCAGGTTGAAATCCTGATCCTGAGATGCTCAGTGAGGCACAGGCTGTTCGTGCCTGACTGTGCTGTAGCTCAGCAGTGACGCTGCTGCTTTAAGCGGCTGTGAAAAGGCGCCGGGTGAGGCACGCAGTTACCCTGCCTCATGGTAGGGGGTGCTCGTGAGCCCAGGGACTCTTGCAGCTCCCGAAGAATAGGGGCCGCAAACTACAATTTAGAGAATTAATTAGCAAGTCAACTTTAGCAATTCACTTTTTTCTTCTTGTCTGGCCCTACTTTTTAAATGGAGGAAGATTACATATTAAAGCTCACGCAGTTTTCTAAACTGGACTTTCGGTCGAAGCAGGAGGTTATAATTAAAGGAAGACCAACGCTAAAGGAGCTAAATGGTTTGCTCCAGACGACGGGACGAAAGACTCGCTCTTTTCAAACAGAGACGTACAAAATGGTAAGAAATTTAATTACTTCAATCCACTGAAAATTGGGGAACCACAATAACGATAAAGAACAATACAGAACCAGCTTGCTTTTTATTTCATACTATTAGAGCTATTTTATACGAACTTCGTAACTTTTATTTTGAAATTCTTTATTCTGGCCCCAAGTCACTGGGAGAGAAACTGTCCCGGGGTCAAATTTACTTGCCGACACCTGGTTTATATGTTTGTAAATCTGATTGTGACGACATCAATGCCTCACCAGCCACGAACCTCACTGCATGTCACTGCCATCATCAGAGGCAAAGCAAACAAAGGAAACAAAAAGAACAATAGAGCTAGCCAGGATGCTAATAGGTGGATATTGTCTCACTGGAGACAGTAGCTGTTTCCAGTTTCAGTGTAGTTATCTCCTCCCTTCAGACAGATATGAGGCAGTGTCCACCAGCAATCTGACCAGAATTGAAGAAGCGGCTTGGATGATCAACGAAACGTCTTCGCTTCGACAACTTTTCGTCCAGTTCACAGATTTTACTTTTGGCTTTTACTAAGACATAGAAAGTTAGCTTATGTGAGGATAATGTAAATTGTACTGTTGAATGTATACAGTGAACTCCTTTAAAGTAGGAGAGGAATTCAAATCCAATAGGAAAGAAACAGCAAGCAAAATATTTGAGAGAAAAATAGCACTTACACATATTGTTGTATTTTATTGGAATACTGTGACGTAACAGCACTGAAATGTCCCCATCGTGGGATAAAGATCTTGCTTCAACAGTTTTATGAAGTAAAACAAGACCAGTGCATTTCAATGTGTTTGGAAGGGTTTATCATTCTTATGAATTTTTTTGTGTAGTGTCATCCCTACATTTGGCCTTTTTGTACATTGGGACAAAAGTGGGGTGCCTGTTCTTTGGAGAAATCAGACTAGAATAAGTGTGATTAAAGCCCTCTCTGCATGTTACCTGTATATAAGGACTGTTCTGATCTGGTTCTCCTCTGGTTCTTCTCTAGCTTCTTCTCTGATTGTGCTCTGGTTCTGGTCTGGTCCTGGCCTGGCTCTCATCTGGTCCTGATTCAATTTCAGTTTATTTCTGTAAAGTCCAAGATCACAACTGCAGTTGCCTCTTAGGGCTGAACATGAGAACTGATTTAACCAACAGAAAGTTAGACAAAAATCAGCAATGAAACAGAAACAGACAAGTAAATTAACGAGCAGAAAACAAGCAAATGGAGAACATACTCTGTCCTTAGACCTGATCTGGTTCTGATTTTTTTCTGATCTGGTCCTGGTCTTGTTGTATTCTTGTTGTGCTCTGGTTCTGATCTGGTTGTAATCTGGTTATAATCTGGTTCTGATCTGATTCTGGTCTGGTTCTGGTCCTGTTTTAACCTGGTTTTGATCTGGTTCTGCACTGGTTCTTCTGGTTCTGGTCTGGTTTTGCTCTGATTCTTCTGTTTCTGGTCTGGTTCTGCTCTGGTTCCGCTCTGGTTCTGCTCTGGTTCTGCTCTGGTTCTTGTCTGGTTCTGGTCCGGAGAGGGTTTGGGGGTGCAGATGGAGCAGATGGAGCAGAGGCCCAGTCTGGAGGGTCTCTACGGGGGTCTACACTCCTCTGGTGCAGGAGCAGACTGTGTTAATAGGACAGTCCGTGTGACCAGTGGACCGAGGAGGTGACCCGCTGGGAGATGGGGTCAAGGACAAAAGCAGTACACCTTTAGAACTCACGGAGAACACATGCACTTTGTAAGAAGCCGAACAATTTGTATTTACTAAAAGGCTGCGTTCACACTTTAGAAGATGACGTCATAATTTAATTTTACTGAAGACACTGTAGGACATGTCAAATGCAACAGGTGATTTTTACAAGGACAAAAATGTATGCAGCCTATATCTTAATCTTAAAGAGGGGGTATTTTACTTCTATGGGGTATTAACTGCCAACTAACTATTTATGTACCGTAGGCTTGTGGCCTGGGAGAGATTGCTAAATTACTCAAACATCCATGGATGACAAATAAAACTTCTTCAGGCATGTTTTTCGATGAGAGAATTTTTATAACATGATCAAAAGCTCCAAAAAGTCCAATTTGCATATAGTCCCTCTTTAAAAAAACATTAGCCCTATGATTTTTACATATGGAGATCATTATTTTACATTTTGTTCATTATAACCCACAATATTGAAATGGCTTAATAAAAGAAACTGCATGACTGACAGGCCCCACCTCTTCATAGTGGCATTGCACCATAGCTAGCAGCTTCTTTGTGGTTTTATTTTATGACATTTTCAAATGCTAGCATGTATGACCAAACTCATTCAAGTCTTGATTTTGACCTGTAGGAAGTGTGACTTGGGGACATTAATTGTGTTTTACTGCTATTGTTAGTCTTATAATGTAATTGTAATGAAACGTGTATTTTTAATGTGATGTAATGTTCACCTGCCCTGGGACTGGAGAGGGAAAGTGGAAGTAGCTAAATCTGGTAGGAAGGAAGAAAGGAAAAAGAGAAGAAAGAAAGAGAGAACGGGAGTAAAAGAAAGAACGAGAGGGAGGGGGAGAAAGAAAGAACGTAAGAAGAAAGAAAGAAAGAAAGAAAGAAGGAGGGAGGGAGAGAGAGGGAGGGAAAGGAGGAGGAAGAGAGAGAGAGAGAGAGAGGGAGGGAAGGAGGAAGGAAGGAAAGAAGGAAGGAAGGAAAGAAGGAAGGAAGAGAGAGGGGGGGAAAGGAAAGAAAGAAGGGAGGGAAGAAGAAAGAAAGAAAGAAAGAAAGAAAGAGAGGGAGGGAGGAGAGAGAGAGGGAGGGGGAGAAAGGAAGGAAAGACAGGAAGGGGGAGGAAGGGAGGGAAGAAGAAAGAAAGAAAGAAAGAAAGAGAGGGAGGAGGGAGGAGGAAGGAAGATTTAATCGGGTGTAAGTACAAAGCAATGGGTGGAGATGAGAGAGAGATGAAAGAGAGAGATGTTCTGAGGAGGGTGTGCAAGAACAGGAGAGGGAGGAGGGGGAATGGGTTGTAAGGAAGGAAAGAGGATAGATATATTTAGAGGGAAAATGTAGAAGAAAAACCATGAATATGCCAAGGCAAATTGTATAAATTATTTTCCAAATGCATTCCTTAGAATTAATAATTCATTTATTACATTTCAGTGATAAACTCACAGAAAACTCTGAGTTTTACCAGTGTAATATCATTTGGTCACTTTTTGGGCGAGGAAAACTCTGATTTAATATAATTTGGTCCCAATTCGTTGAGGAGTATTAATAATACCCCTGGGGGTAGTTTGCCCCACATGTCTGTTCTGAGCCCTCAAGTCTTGGCATACAGAAACACAGATGTACTCAAACATGTGTGAACAAAGTGAAACACAGCTCTGAGTGAGACCAGAGTTTTTGGGAAGTCGATTTTACAGAGTTTTGCACACGTGACACGGAGATACTGACCACTCTGCCACCGCCTTGCCCAGCTCGTGCAGTCCTTTGTTAAGCCCATCCTCAGAAAGAGTGTGAGACTGTTGCTGTGTTGCTCTCTGGGTGGAGTGAGCTGGCTTGAGCATGCTCTTTGAACGCTCAAATGAAGTGCATGTGCAGAAGGGGGAGTCAGATTTTGGGGTTGCCATGCAACAGCTTGTACCGTGTTTCAAAGCAATGCGGCGTAAGGAGGGAGGACTCCCCAGAGAGCGCTGAAGAAAGAGAAGAAAGAAAGAAAGAAAGGGAGGGAGGGAGGAAGGAGGAAGGTTAGAAGCATGTATCGGGTCATGTGTAAGTACAAAGCAATGGGTGGAGATGAGAGGTAGATGAAAAGAGAGATGTTCTGAGCCAGGGGTGTGCAAACGTTTTGACACACGGGCCACAATGGGTTGTAAAATTTGACAGAGGGGCCCGGCCAGGATAGATATATGTATATATTACATTAGAGATTTGGCCTGTAAAATGTAGCAAACCATGAATATGCAAGGCAAATTGTATAAATTATTTTCCAAATGCATTCCTTAAATTAATAATTCATTTATTACATTTCAGTGAAATAAACTCAGCAGGAAAACTCTGAACCAGTTTTACCCTTGCCTATTTTAATATAATTTGGTCACGTTCGTTGGGCCAGATTAATAAACCCAACTGGGCCGTAGTTTGCCCATGTCTGTTCTGAGCCCTCAAGTCTTGCATACAGGACAACACAGATGTACTCAAACATGTGTGAACAAAGTGAAACACAGCTCTGAGTGAGACCATGGTTTGGGAAGTCGATTTTACAGAAGTTTTGCACACGTGACACGGAGATACTGACCACTCTGCCACCGCCTTGCCCAGCTCGTGCAGTCCTTTGTTAAGCCCATCCTCAGCCCTGTCATGCCAGTGTGAGCTGTTGCTGTGTTGCTCTCTGGGTGGAGTGAGGCTGCTTGAGCATGCTCTTTGAACGCTCATATGAAAGTGCATGTGCAAGCGGCCTCTCGGTCAGATTTTGGGGTTGCCATGCCAACAGCTTGTCCGTGTTTCAGAGGCGCGCGGCGTAATGAGCGAGGACTCCCAGAGAGCGCTGAAATAAAGATGAATTCTGTTTTTTCTTGGCGCTGCGTTGGAGACTGTAGGCCTGTACTCGCTGCTCTCCTCCTCAGCACCGGGCGGATCGCTCTCACACGCGCGCTGGTCGGAGAGTGTCTGGGGAGCTCATTTAACGCCCGGGGAAAGTCTTTGATAGCGGCCGTAACCGTGCGCCGTCTCGCGCTCGCGTCCTCTTTGCCGCAGCCAGAGCGCGCGGGTGATGTGCCAAAGTAAGCGCACAGTGGTCAGAGATAATAGAAGCCAGACCGAGCTGCAGACTGGAATGTGTCTGTATGAAACCAAAGGCGCTCAAATACACCCGATAAGACAGGATTTTGCAGAGCGTGGGCTGGTGTCTTCTATATGGGTTAAGTATCTCCCAATCATAATTGCTTAAGTCGTTATTCAAAGTTTTGGGGGAAAATAAACTGCCCAAGTCATTAAGATGAAAAATATGTAGCCTGCTCTCTCACAGCTTTAAAATGTATCACAATCACAACTGAACCTGGTTTGTCAGAGCCTTAACCTGCAGATAGAGGACACATGCAAGTTTTTCTCATTCTCAGTATATGGACAGGCCATACGTCATGTGAAAGGTCAGAACCTCTAGAATTCACTTACTGAGATGCAGAGGCTGCACTAGCACTGATAAATGATTGGCTGCAGGTGCTGGGGTTTAGGTAGGTAGCTCCTCTGGTGGGACCCCAAGGTGTTCCTCATTCCGGCCTTCAGCATGTCCTGGGTCTTCCCTGACGGGCCTCCTCCCGGTGGGACATGCCTGGAATACCTCCCTAGGGAGGCATCAAGGAGGCATCCTGAACACATGCCCGCACCACCTCAGTTGGCTCCTCTCAATGTGTAGGAGCAGTGGCTCTACTCCAAGCTCCAAGTGTGACTGAGCTGGGCGCCTCACTCCCCTGTTCTTTACTTATCCATGTGCTTCGTTCAGTGACGTGCGGTGAGGTTCGTGGCTGGTGAGGCACTGATGTCGTCACAATCAGATTTACAAACATATAAACCAGGTGTCAGTAAATTTGGCCCCAGGTCAGTTTCTCTCCCAGTGACTTGGGGCCAGAATAAAGAATTGTGTAGGGTGTAGGTGCAGGTGTGATGTGGGTCTGGGGTGGTTGTGGTTGTGGGGTAGGTATAGGTCGTCTGCAGGTTTTCATAATACCTTGTACCCTCCAGCAGACTGGTGTGCATTTCACATGATGGCACCATTGTGCTCTGCACAAAAAAAAAGAATGCACCTTAAGGGGAGACACTACAGACCAAACTACAGACAGGTTTTATATGAAAGCAACAAAATGATCCCCTCTTCACCCAAACATATTTTAGCATTTACTTTAATCAACCTGCCTCCACAGAGTTATATGGGACATTGTAACTTCAAAGGCCATTTTCTCAAAATGCAGTGTCTCCATGGGAACTTAAGCATCAGCCCTTACATTTTTGTACTTAACAAGACTTTTACGAAACCTACAGAAGGATGTTTTGATATCTAATTCCAAGTCTGATTTATTAAAGTTTTAATTCCACAAATTTGGCAAAATTTGAATTTTTAGGCAATTTTTCAGTAAGATTTACTTTACTTAAACACTAAAATAAGTTATCCAAATCCACTCTGTGTTTTTTTTCTAATATGACAACAAAATGAAACAAAAAATTTAAACCTTATACCATCTATTTTGGGTTTGAAATGTCCCAAAATTGGTCAATTTTGGTTGTTTTTACACATTGAATGCCTTACTTTTTTATACGAAAACATTACATCAAGAAAAAACTTGTTAATAGATTTTTTCTTACATTGATGTGAGTAAACTACAGAAGAAGTTTCTCTAAATGTAAGATTTTTTCCTATTTAACTGCGGCGTCTCCATAAGGGAGTGTTTCTACAAAAGACTTATTGCCAAGGACTAAACAGGTACAAATTTAAACCACTAAACCGTGACTAAGCTGTGGTCATATAGGGGCAGACTAGGTATTCCCAAGTCAGACCCAATGCTCTACACCATAAGTGTTAGCAATGTTCCTATTCTTCCTTGTGCTGCTTCACAAACCTTTGCAATATGTGAACTGTGATAACATAAACCCACCACGCCCAAATCTCTATCTGCACATCCAGGCTTGACCTCCTTCTCCGATCCACACATCCCAAAGCAAAGCCCTCCTCCACCTCCAAGTCCTGCCCCAGTCCTGTCCCAGCCCTAGTCCAAATTCTAGTCTTAGTCCTGGTCTTAATCCCAGTCCAGGTCCTGACCCAGTCCCAGCCCTCTCCCAATCCTACTTTTAGTCCCAGTCCTAGTCCAAGTTCTGTTCCAGCCCTGATCCTTGTTCTAGTTCAAATTCTTGTCCTAGTTACAGTCATGCCCCAGTCCATGTCCTGTTCCTGTCCCAGTCCCAATCCTAGTCCTGCCCAAATTCTAGTCCTAGTCCTAGTCCTAATCCAAATGTTAGTCCTAATCCTAGTCCTAGTCCAGTCCTAGTCCTAGTCCAAGTCCTGTCCCAGTGCCAATTCCTGTCCTGTTCCAGTCCTACTCCTAATCCATATCCTGTCCCAATCCCAGTCCTGTTCCAGTTCTACTCCTAGTCCAAATCTGTTAAAGTCCGAGTCCTAGCCCTAGTCCAAATCCTGTTAAAGTCCAAGTCCTAGCCCTAATCCTAGTCCTGCTCCAGTCCCTGTTCTGTCCCAGTCCCGTCCCAGTCTGTTGGTATCGCTCATGCCCAGACACAGACCCCTCAGCCGGGTAAGTCAAGCGTCTCTGATCCCCTCCCGCCCACCGCATGAGGGAGCGCCGATAGGAGTGAGCTCCCAGGGGACCACCGGTGCTGCTGTGGTTTAATGAGGCAGATGAAAGAGCCCCTCCCCTGCCCCCTCTCATGCACTTTGTTCTGATCTGCCTTCAGCTTTACAGAGAGACCATTTTACATTTGGAGCCAGTCCGTAACTTTGATCCCTTCCTTCTGCTATCACGCCTACGCCATTTTCACCAGCGCAGATCTGAACACTACCTGTCCGACTTCAGCCTCTGGACATGAGCTGGATCACTGATCGCTATGGAGATAGGTTTTGTCTGTTGGTTTTTATGGTTACCAAAATATAGTTGTTCAAAGGCCCTATTCTCTGGTAGACTCACTGCACATTGAGATTTTAGACAAACAGTAATGTTTTTCATATCAGATACAGAGGCGGGTAGTAAATAGTTACATTTACTCAAGTACAAGTAGTAATATTTTCAGATGCCATATGGTACACCTACCTGAATAATATATTGTACAGTGTAACAGTACTCTTACGTGAGTAAAAGTTTTGGTTCCTCTTCCCACTGTGAGCCTACAAGTCACAGAAGCTTTATGTGACTTGTAGGCTCACAGTGGGATGTGAAATTATTTAAACATTTGTGTTTCTTGCACCGGACCTTCAGATGTGACTTAGTTTATCTAATTTTGTGTCTATCCTTTGAAAATACCAGATTGTGCACATTATTTAATGTTTTGCCCTTCCATTACATTAACTTCAAATTATAAATCAGATTTTACAGGTGACAGTTACTCTTTAAGTTGCTCTTATTTGAGCAATACTTTTCCCAAATATTTTTTTTTTACTCTTACTTGAGTAATTTCTTGGACTACTACTTTGTGCCTCTTCTTGTGTAATTTTATTTTGAAGTAATGTTACTCTTACTTGAGCACAGTTTTGGCTACTCTAAACACCTCTGCTGACTACCATGGAGATAGGTTTTTGCCATACAAAACAAAATAATGCTTAGTTACATTTACTCAAGTATATTTACTTTTTTAGTAAAATGACACAGTAATTTTCAGACCCAATACTTTTACTCCGCCTGGAGTAGCTCAATACTGAGTACTACCCACCTCTGAGTGGCCTAAACAGTATAAAGGTGTGTTTCTTGCCCATATATTCTACTGAACACCACGGTCCAAGCACAGTCGAGTAGACTGTTCTTTGACTGCCCTCTAGTGGCGGATAGACAAAAATGATTTTATCAGAGTCTAACAAAGTGAAATGACCAGTTTTTGTGGTCCTAACTTAGTGGAAGTCATGCACTCCTGTATAAAAGGAGACTACAAAGAAGAAATATGGCCTTGACAAACATGACTGTAATGTAGCTGCTATATCTCAGTTTCTTGTGATTATGATGAATGGCAACTATTGAATGAGAAACAGAACATTTTGTACCTTTGTAAGAAACCAAGCATCATCATTTTCGTCCGCTTTATCCAGGGCTGGGACGCAGCAGCCTGAGCAGGGTGGCCCAGACTTCCCTTTCCACACACATCTCCTCCAGCTCTTTCTGGAAAATCCCAGGGCGCTCCCAAGTCAGCCAGAGAAATAGTCCCTCCAGGATGTCCTAGGTCTTCCCCAGGGCCTGCCCTCTCAATGTGGAGGAGCAGTGGCTCTACTCTAAGCTTCTCCTGTGTGACTGAGCTCCTCACCCTATCTCAAAGGGAGCACCCAGCGACCCTGCAGAGGAACAACCGCTTGCATTTTCAGTCTTGGCCTTTTGGTCATTACCCAAAGCATATGACCATAGGTGAGGAACATAAATTGACGAGTAATTTAAGAGCGGTCCGATACAGTGACAGCATCCCTGCAGACGTTGCCTGTCAATCTCACACTCCACCCTTCCCTCACTCGTGAACAAAACCTTGAGATACTTGAACTCCACTTGAGGCAGGGACTCTCCACCCACTCCGAGACGACAAGCCACCTTTTTCTGGTCAAAAACCATGGCCTTTGATTTAGAGGAGCTGATTCTCATCCCAGCCGCTTCACACTCAGCCGCAAACCGCCCCAGTACCTGCTGCAGGTCCTGGCTTGATGAAGCCATCAGGACATCATCTGCAAACAGCAGAGATGAGATCCTGCAGTCCCCAATCTAGACCCCCTCCAGATCCTGGCTGTGCTTAGAAATTCTGTCCATAAAAATAATGATCAGAACCAGTGACAAAGGGCAGCCCTGGCAGCGTCCAACATGCACCAGGAACAGGTCTAATTTACTGCTGGCAATGCGAACACAGCTCCTGCTCCAGTCATACAGGGACCAGACAGCCCTTAGCAAATGCCCCAGGCCATATTCCCGGAGCACATATCACAGGATACCAGGAGGGGCATGGTCAAATGCCTTCTCCAGGTCCATAAAAGCACATGTGGACTGGTTGGGCAAACACCCATGAGCCCTCAAGCACCCAATGGAGAGTATAAAGGTGGTCCAGAGCATGGTCTGCCACGTGATGTTGCAGAAAGCAACCAATGTATTATACACTGTTTGGCCAAAAAAAAGGCACCAACTGGATTCAACTAAGCAAATAGGTACAAGTCAGGTCTAGGTTTAGCAACAGTCTGTGCTCAAAGAATAAGGTCAGCTGACTACCTGTATATACTGAAGGACCAGGTTGTTCCATCAATGGATTTTTCTTCCCTGATGGTACGGGCATATTCCAAGATCACAATGCCGGGATTCATTGGGCTGAAATTGTGAAACAGTGGTTCAGGGAGCATGAGACATCATTTTCACACATGGATTGGCCTCCACAGAGTCCAGACCTTAACCCCATTGAGAATCTTTGGGATGTGCTGGAGAAGGCTTTATGCAGCGGTCAGACTCGACCATCATCGATGCAAGATCTTGGTAGCTCTGCTACTATTTTTTGTACAATTTTTTTGCAGAGTTTTTCAAACCATATAATATTGTATAAAATATGTGACACTTAGATTAATAAAGTGTGTGACGCTTGGACAGGATGGATGAAACAAAGAGCAGCTACTGAAAGAAATAGAATGAAACTTAAAGCTAGTAAGTTTCAAAGTCAGAGTTGACTGCTGACCCTGGGGATAATAATATATATATATATATATATATATATATATATATATATATATATATATATATATATATATATATATATATATATATATATATATATATATATATATATATATATATATATATATATATATATATATATATATATATATATATATATATATATATATACATACATACATATATGTATGTGTGTATATATATATATATACACACACACACACATATGTATATATATATACATATATGTATGTGTGTATATATATATATATATACACACACACATATGTATATATATATATATATATATATATATGTGTGTGTGTGTGTGTGTGTGTGTGTGTGTAACGTCGCGAGCACTTCTGACACGAAATGCGACGTTGCGGCTGACCGAGAGCGGTAGGATGTGGACAGAAGACAGCTCACGGGTGTGGTCCACAAGTTTTATTTCTTTTTTTTCAATCATTAAAGTGCCAAGTGCAAGTGCGATAAAGGTTAGAGGAGCAGCATCTCCTCCAGCAGCAGAACTTAAAGTGATGTTTTCAGGCGCCTTTTATACCGTGCTACTGATTGGCTTCAACTACAGTTAAATACCAGGGGGTGCTTTAAAACAAGATAACATTCGCTCTTACTCTAACCTTCATAAAAACCCAAAATACCAATAAACCATATAAATGTTTATAAATATATACATAAATAAACCCTAAAACCAAACACCAAATATACTTAAAATCCCTAAACCATTTAAAAATGCCCAACATGTTTCCCCCACACATTTCATCTCTTGGTCCCGCCCCGAACCTTTTTAAAGGGAGCTTGTTTCCCCTGGGACCTCTTTGATGCCTGGACACAAGATACAAAGGTGAGTTCAACATTTTAAAACACAATTCTACTAAAAACACTGCAAATTACACAATAGACACAAACACTTAAAAACATTCTTAAACATATTGCACTATATTTTGCACCTGTCCAATTTAATTATAATCTTATCCCCTTTCTCCTCCAGGACATGCAGCTTCAATTAAGGTGTTGCAGTGCCCCAGATCTAAAACTGGATAAAAGATGATAAGTTAAATAAACATTTTAAAAATCTTTTTGTGCAAATTGTCATTTCTTAATGTGCCAATAATGTTTAAAAGTGCTGTGTGCTATTAAAGTGTTTGTGCAATTTAAAGTGCATATAGTGAAAGGTGCTTTTTAACCAAGTAACAAATGGCTATTTGTTACATTTCCCCCCTCCTCTCAAAAAGGTGAAACCTCAGTCCTCAACCATTCTAGAAAGACAGTCTGCCACGACGTTGGTCTTCCCAGGTTGATACTGTACAGTAAAGTTGTAGGGCTGAAGAGATAGATACCAGCCTGCAATGCGGGTATTAGCGTCCTTCATTCGGTTCAACCACTGGAGCGCGCGATGGTCTGTTTCCAGGGTGAAATGACGTCCGAGCAGGTAGTATCTTAAGGAGTCGATAGCCCACTTCATAGCCAGACACTCTTTCTCCACTGTCGAATATCGGGTTTCCCTGTCAAGCAGCTTACGACTAAGGAATACCACTGGTCTCCGTTCTCCATCCTTTTCTTGAAGGAGGACTGCCCCTAGTCCTATCCCCGAAGCGTCGGTTTGCAGGATGAAGGGTCTATCAAAATCAGGGCTGTGTAGGACCGGACAAGTGCATATAGCCTCCTTCAGGTCTGTGAAGGCTCGCTCACACTCGGCTGACCATCTCACCTTGTTGGGGGCAGAGTTCTTGGTGAGGTTGTTCAGGACAGCTGACCTCTCCGCAAACTGTGGAACAAACTTTCTGTACCACCCTACCAAACCAAGGAATCCACGAACCTTCCTCTTGGTGGTGGGGCACAGGAAATGAGTGGATGGCCTCCATCTTCTGTACCTGTGGCCTA
The DNA here is from genome assembly GCA_019594935.1 of Periophthalmus modestus. NCBI lineage: Eukaryota > Metazoa > Chordata > Actinopteri > Gobiiformes > Gobiidae > Periophthalmus > Periophthalmus modestus. Next base: position 18,415,516 of record JAIEZT010001243.1, read on the forward strand.
ATCCTCCCATAGCCAATGGTATAGCCCAGGTACTCCACTTCCTGATGGGCCACTGCACATTTGCGGGGGTTGATTGTCAGTCCTGCTGCCCGGATTTTCTGCAGGACCTCCTGGAGGTGATGGAGATGTTCCTCCCAGGACCTGCTGAAAATCACCACATCGTCCAGATAGGCTGCAGAAAACTCTGAAACGTCCTTTAGCACACAAGTCCATGAGCCTTTGGAAAGTGGCTGGTGCCCCCTGCAGGCCAAAAGGCATCACCCGGAAACTGGTACAAACCAAATGGCGTCCGGAAGGCAGTCAGTTCTCGAGCTTCAGGTGCCAGAGCCAACTGCCAGTAGCCCCTTGATAAATCCAGTGTTGTGATATATGAAGCACCGCCCACTCGTTCCAACAGGTCATCAATGCGTGGCATTGGGTACGGGTCAAAGTTCGAAATTGCATTCAGGTACCTAAAATCAATACAGAATCGGAGAGAACCGTCCTTTTTCGGCACCAGCACAACCGGGCTACACCATTCACTGTTAGACACTTCAATAATGTTAAGCTCCAACATCAGTTTAATTTCTTTTTGTAGCACTGGCACCAACCGTTCAGGTATGCGGTAACTCCTCTGCCTCACTGGAGCATCTTTTACCAGTCTTATTTTGTGCTGCACCAGTGACGTGAAACCGGGGGTCTCCTGAAAAAAGATGGGGATCAAGCAGACGTTTGATTTCCTCATGCTGCGAGGGAGAGAGGTGAGAGAGGTCAACAGCAACTGGCTCTGTGGCAGAAATGGAAAGAAACAGTCAGTCACTTCCTCATCCTTCACAGCACGCACCAAAAGTTGCTGTGAAGGCTCTTGTCGTGTGAGGAATTCTTTCAACAGATTTACATGACAAACCTGGTGCTTTTTCAGTCTTTCTGGCATGTACAGTTCATAGTTAACTTTGCTGATTTGTCTTGTGATCTCATAAGGTCCGTGCCATTTAGCTAGCAACTTGTTCTCACTAGTGGGTAATAGCAACAGTACCTTCTGACCAGGTGTGAAGACTCTGTCCTTTGCCTTGCGATCGTACCAGGTCTTTTGCCGTTCCTGTGCCCCCTTTAAGTTCTCCTGAGCCAGGGCTGTCATTGCCTCAAGTCTCTCTCTCATCTTCAGGACGTAATCCACAATATTGTCGCTTTCCGGCTCTGTACGCTCCCAGTGGTCCTTTAGCAGGTCTAGTGGGCCCCTCACCTGGTGTCCATACAACAGTTCAAATGGTGAGAAACCAGTTGATGCCTGCGGGACCTCCCTGTAGGCAAACAGGAGGTACGGTAGCCACTGGTCCCAGTCTGCACCTGTGGTAGAGACAAACTTCCGCAGCATACTTTTCAGCGTCTGATTGTATCTCTCGACCAACCCGTCCGTTTGGGGATGATAAGGAGTAGTCCTGATACCCCTAACCCCTAACAGCTGGTAGACTTGTTGGAGGAGTTTGGACAAAAAGTTAGTGCCACAATCAGTAAGAATTTCCTTGGCAACCCCCACTCTAGAAAAAAGCTGCAATAAACAGTTAGCAACCTGTTTGGCTTTGATAGACCTGAGAGGAAAAGCCTCCGGATAACGAGTAGCATAGTCACATATCACCAAAATGTATTTGTGTCCTGCAGAGCTTCTCTCCAGAGGGCCCACAATGTCCATGCCAATTCTCTCAAATGGTGTGCCAATAATTGGTAGTGGTTGTAATTGGGCTTGTGTCACACGTTTGCCTGAGGTTAACTGACATGTTTTGCAGGATGTACAAAACTTTGACACCTCTGCATACATTCCTGGCCATGCAAAACGACTACCAATTCTTCTAAGGGTTTTCTGGAATGCCATATGTCCTGCCCAGGGAATGGAGTGTCCTAGTTCCATTACCCCTTCTCTAAACTGCTGTGGCAAGGCTAAGGCTTCACTCTTGTGTCCTTTCTCTGGTACAGGAGACCATTTTTAATGATATAGCCCGCTTCATCCAGGCAGCTAATCTTCCCCATACTGACCCCCTCCCCCGCTCTGTGACCTTTCCAAACCAGGGCTTTAGAGTGGGGTCTTTTTTCCTGTAAGGCCCCTATGTCTGAGGGAACACTGAACTCTACCGGACTGAGGGGTTTGGACAGCTCCTTTACTTCTCTCTGCGAGCCAGCAAACTTATCCCTTCTCTTTTGGGACTTTTGACTTTCTCGTCTTTCCTGGTTGAGCCTCGAGCTCCTCATCCCAGAAAGGCAGCTCTCAAAGACTTCCCTAGCTGACTGGGCTCTGGTGAGAACATTACAACGATTAGCACACACTAGATTCTGTCAGTGGGTTTGGGCTGCACATAACCTCTGACTCTGAACCCTTTGCACCCTGGCTACCATCAGACTGAGCAATCAGATCTGGAAGGGTTGGAATGTCGTTCCCCAAAATAACCCCATAAGGCAGGTTTTTGGACAGGGCTACAGTGACCAGGTAAGTTTGTCCTCCAACAGTCAAAAACACCTCAGCTGTAGGGTACCAGTGCTCATCTCCGTGTATGCAATTAGAGGGGTCTTGTCTGGAGACTGACGTTCAGGTGGAACCAAACTAGACAAAACTACTGTCTGAAAACAGCCTGAATCTAACAGAGCTTCTTGCCGGTGACCATTAACAAGAACTGGTGTTAAACGCCCCTTCTGCTCCCCTGTTTGCACAACTGCTGGTCTAGGTACAGAACATAGCAAAGATGGCTTGGTTTTAAGTGCTGGACAGAAGTGCTGTGTGTGACCTAGCTCATTACAGTTATAACACCTTACTTCCTGTGTTGGTGTTCTAGCAAAGGTCTTTTTGGGTGGGCGGGATTGTTGATTGACTGGAGATGGCCTATCCCTGACATTACCCTGACCAGGACCAAACCTCCTATCACCCCCAAAGGACTTACTTGGCTGAGCTTGGGATGATTCTCGGCCGAAATGGATGGGTCTGGTCCCTTTCCGAGCCGCTGTAAAGATCTCCGCAAGACGGGCAGCTTCCTCAGCGGTGGTTGCGTCGTGCTCCCGAATCCAAACTTCCAGTTCAGGGTTAACCATCCGAAGGAACTGCTCCAAGATAAGTGTCTCTGATATGGTTCGGATGTTCGACTTCTCCGGCTGTATCCATCTGTTGAAAAGTTCTTTAAGCCGCAGCCGCACATACAGCTCTCGAGGCGTCTCATCTGGTTCAATCCTCAGAGATCTAAAACGCCGGCGGTACGTCTCAGCCGTGATCTCATATACTTTGCCAGGATTGCTTCTTTCACCTTTGTAATAATCCTCAGTGTCTGCAAAGTCCATTAAAATATAGGCATTTCGAGCTTTGCCTGTCAGAAGAGGGACTAGACGAACGGCCCACTCCTCAGATGGCCAACGAGAGACTCGTGCCATTCTCTCGAATGTGATGAGGAAATGCTCAATATCATCCTCTGGAGTCAGTGGCAACAGCTTTGGTTCTCGCTGGGGCCGATAGGTGTAATCATCATCATCTGTTGGTGCCTCAATTGGCTCTTCCAAGTCATTTTGATGCTCAGATCGCTCTGATTTGCATCTTCAATACCTGCTGCTGGATCTTGCTGACTTCCTCCTGCATGGCTTTCCAGCGCTGCTCCTGCAAAGTGCGCTCTTTGTCCCCTTTTTGTGTCCCGTGCGACCTGGGAGTCCATTAGCCATTTCACCATGCTTGACAGTTTCTCCAGACTGTCTTTGGAGCCACTTGCTTGAGCTTCCTGGGGTTGAGTAGACTCCACTCTGTCCTCATCTTCATCATTTCTTTTCCCCCGTGGCATTTTCTTCGTCTCACAGCGGCGAGGACACACTTCCGACACCAAAATGTAACGTCGCGAGCACTTCTGACACGAAATGCGACGTTGCGGCTGACCGAGAGCGGTAGGATGTGGACAGAAGACAGCTCACGGGTGTGGTCCACAAGTTTTATTTCTTTTTTTTCAATCATTAAAGTGCCAAGTGCAAGTGCGATAAAGGTTAGAGGAGCAGCATCTCCTCCAGCAGCAGAACTTAAAGTGATGTTTTCAGGCGCCTTTTATACCGTGCTACTGATTGGCTTCAACTACAGTTAAATACCAGGGGTGCTTAAAACAAGATAACATTCGCTCTTACTCTAACCTTCATAAAAACCCAAAATACCAATAAACCATATAAATGTTTATAAATATATACATAAATAAAACCCTAAAACCAAACACCAAATATACTTAAAATCCCTAAACCATTTAAAAATGCCCAACATGTTTCCCCCACACATTTCATCTCTTGGTCCCGCCCCGGAACCTTTTTAAAGGGAGCTTGTTTCCCCTGGGACCTCTTTGATGCCTGGACACAAGATACAAAGGTGAGTTCAACATTTTAAAACACAATTCTACTAAAAACACTGCAAATTACACAATAGACACAAACACTTAAAAACATTCTTAAACATATTGCACTATATTTTGCACCTGTCCAATTTAATTATAATCTTATCCCCTTTCTCCTCCAGGACATGCAGCTTCAATTAAGGTGTTGCAGTGCCCCAGATCTAAAACTGGATAAAAGATGATAAGTTAAATAAACATTTTAAAAATCTTTTGTGCAAATTGTCATTTCTTAATGTGCCAATAATGTTTAAAAGTGCTGTGTGCTATTAAAGTGTTTGTGCAATTTAAAGTGCATATAGTGAAAGGTGCTTTTAACCAAGTAACAAATGGCTATTTGTTACATTTCCCCCCTCCTCTCAAAAAGGTGAAACCTCAGTCCTCAACCATTCTAGAAAGACAGTCTGCCACGACGTTGGTCTTCCCAGGTTGATACTGTACAGTAAAGTTGTAGGGCTGAAGAGATAGATACCAGCCTGCAATGCGGGTATTAGCGTCCTTCATTCGGTTCAACCACTGGAGCGCGCGATGGTCTGTTTCTCCAGGGTGAAATGACGTCCGAGCAGGTAGTATCTTAAGGAGTCGATAGCCCACTTCATAGCCAGACACTCTTTCTCCACTGTCGAATATCGGGTTTCCCTGTCAAGCAGCTTACGACTAAGGAATACCACTGGTCTCCGTTCTCCATCCTTTTCTTGAAGGAGGACTGCCCCTAGTCCTATCCCCGAAGCGTCGGTTTGCAGGATGAAGGGTCTATCAAAATCAGGGCTGTGTAGGACCGGACAAGTGCATATAGCCTCCTTCAGGTCTGTGAAGGCTCGCTCACACTCGGCTGACCATCTCACCTTGTTGGGGGCAGAGTTCTTGGTGAGGTTGTTCAGGACAGCTGACCTCTCCGCAAACTGTGGAACAAACTTTCTGTACCACCCTACCAAACCAAGGAATCCACGAACCTTCCTCTTGGTGGTGGGCACAGGAAATGAGTGGATGGCCTCCATCTTCTGTACCTGTGGCCTAATCCTCCCATAGCCAATGGTATAGCCCAGGTACTCCACTTCCTGATGGGCCACTGCACATTTGCGGGGGTTGATTGTCAGTCCTGCTGCCCGGATTTTCTGCAGGACCTCCTGGAGGTGATGGAGATGTTCCTCCCAGGACCTGCTGAAAATCACCACATCGTCCAGATAGGCTGCAGAAAACTCTGAAACGTCCTTTAGCACAAAGTCCATGAGCCTTTGGAAAGTGGCTGGTGCCCCCTGCAGGCCAAAAGGCATCACCCGGAACTGGTACAAACCAAATGGCGTCCGGAAGGCAGTCAGTTCTCGAGCTTCAGGTGCCAGAGCCAACTGCCAGTAGCCCCTTGATAAATCCAGTGTTGTGATATATGAAGCACCGCCCACTCGTTCCAACAGGTCATCAATGCGTGGCATTGGGTACGGGTCAAAGTTCGAAATTGCATTCAGGTACCTAAAATCAATACAGAATCGGAGAGAACCGTCCTTTTTCGGCACCAGCACAACCGGGCTACACCATTCACTGTTAGACACTTCAATAATGTTAAGCTCCAACATCAGTTTAATTTCTTTTTGTAGCACTGGCACCAACCGTTCAGGTATGCGGTAACTCCTCTGCCTCACTGGAGCATCTTTTACCAGTCTTATTTTGTGCTGCACCAGTGACGTGAAACCGGGGGTCTCCTGAAAAAGATTGGGATCAAGCAGACGTTTGATTTCCTCATGCTGCGAGGGAGAGAGGTGAGAGAGGTCAACAGCAACTGGCTCTGTGGCAGAAATGGGAAAAGAAACAGTCAGTCACTTCCTCATCCTTCACAGCACGCACCAAAAGTTGCTGTGAAGGCTCTTGTCGTGTGAGGAATTCTTTCAACAGATTTACATGACAAACCTGGTGCTTTTTCAGTCTTTCTGGCATGTACAGTTCATAGTTAACTTTGCTGATTTGTCTTGTGATCTCATAAGGTCCGTGCCATTTAGCTAGCAACTTGTTCTCACTAGTGGGTAATAGCAACAGTACCTTCTGACCAGGTGTGAAGACTCTGTCCTTTGCCTTGCGATCGTACCAGGTCTTTTGCCGTTCCTGTGCCCCCTTTAAGTTCTCCTGAGCCAGGGCTGTCATTGCCTCAAGTCTCTCTCTCATCTTCAGGACGTAATCCACAATATTGTCGCTTTCCGGCTCTGTACGCTCCCAGTGGTCCTTTAGCAGGTCTAGTGGGCCCCTCACCTGGTGTCCATACAACAGTTCGAATGGTGAGAAAACCAGTTGATGCCTGCGGGACCTCCCTGTAGGCAAACAGGAGGTACGGTAGCCACTGGTCCCAGTCTGCACCTGTGGTAGAGACAAACTTCCGCAGCATACTTTTCAGCGTCTGATTGTATCTCTCGACCAAACCCGTCCGTTTGGGGATGATAAGGAGTAGTCCTGATACCCCTAACCCCTAACAGCTGGTAGACTTGTTGGAGGAGTTTGGACAAAAAGTTAGTGCCACAATCAGTAAGAATTTCCTTGGCAACCCCACTCTAGAAAAAAGCTGCAATAAACAGTTAGCAACCTGTTTGGCTTTGATAGACCTGAGAGGAAAAGCCTCCGGATAACGAGTAGCATAGTCACATATCACCAAAATGTATTTGTGTCCTGCAGAGCTTCTCTCCAGAGGGCCCACAATGTCCATGCCAATTCTCTCAAATGGTGTGCCAATAATTGGTAGTGGTTGTAATTGGGCTTGTGTCACACGTTTGCCTGAGGTTAACTGACATGTTTTGCAGGATGTACAAAACTTTGACACCTCTGCATACATTCCTGGCCATGCAAAACGACTACCAATTCTTCTAAGGGTTTTCTGGAATGCCATATGTCCTGCCCAGGGAATGGAGTGTCCTAGTTCCATTACCCCTTCTCTAAACTGCTGTGGCAAGGCTAAGGCTTCACTCTTGTCCTTTCTCTGGTACAGGAGACCATTTTTAATGATATAGCCCGCTTCATCCAGGCAGCTAATCTTCCCCATACTGACCCCCTCCCGCTCTGTGACCTTTCCAAACCAGGGCTTTAGAGTGGGGTCTTTTTCCTGTAAGGCCCCTATGTCTGAGGGAACACTGAACTCTACCGGACTGAGGGGTTTGGACAGCTCCTTTACTTCTCTCTGCGAGCCAGCAAACTTATCCCTTCTCTTTTGGGACTTTGACTTTCTCGTCTTCCCTGGTTGAGCCTCGAGTTCCTCATTCCAGAAAGGCAGCTCTTCAAAGACTTCCCTAGCTGACTGGGCTCTGGTGAGAACATTACAACGATTAGCTGGACTAGATTCTGTCAGTGGGTTTGGGCTGCACATAACCTCTGACTCTGAACCCTTTGCACCCTGGCTACCATCAGACTGAGCAATCAGATCTGGAAGGGTTGGAATGTCGTTCCCCAAAATAACCCCATAAGGCAGGTTTTTGGACAGGGCTACAGTGACCAGGTAAGTTTGTGTCCTCCAACAGTCAAAAACACCTCAGCTGTAGGGTACCAGTGCTCATCTCCGTGTATGCAAATTAGAGGGGTCTTGTCTGGAGACTGACGTTCAGGTGGAACCAAACTAGACAAAATTACTGTCTGAAAACAGCCTGAATCTAACAGAGCTTCTTGCCGGTGACCATTAACAAGAACTGGTGTTAAACGCCCCTTCTGCTCCCCTGTTTGCACAACTGCTGGTCTAGGTACAGAACATAGCAAAGATGGCTTGGTTTTTAAGTGCTGGACAGAAGTGCTGTGTGTGACCTAGCTCATTACAGTTATAACACCTTACTTCCTGTGTTGGTGTTCTAGCAAAGGTCTTTTGGGGGGGGGCGGGATTGTTGATTGACTGGAGATGGCCTATCCCTGACATTACCCTGACCAGGACCAAACCTCCTATCACCCCCAAAGGACTTACTTGGCTGAGCTTGGGATGATTCTCGGCCGAAATGGATGGGTCTGGTCCCTTTCCGAGCCGCTGTAAAGATCTCCGCAAGACGGGCAGCTTCCTCAGCGGTGGTTGCGTCGTGCTCCCGAATCCAAACTTCAGTTCAGGGTTAACCATCCGAAGGAACTGCTCCAAGATAAGTGTCTCTGATATGGTTCGGATGTTCGACTTCTCCGGCTGTATCCATCTGTTGAAAAGTTCTTTAAGCCGCACATACAGCTCTCGAGGCGTCTCATCTGGTTCAATCCTCAGAGATCTAAAACGCCGGCGGTACGTCTCAGCCGTGATCTCATACTTTGCCAGGATTGCTTCTTTCACCCTTGGAATAATCCTCAGTGTCTGCAAAGTCCATTAAAATATAGGCATTTCGAGCTTTGCCTGTCAGAAGAGGGACTAGACGAACGGCCCACTCCTCAGATGGCCAACGAGAGACTCGTGCCATTCTCTCGAATGTGATGAGGAAATGCTCAATATCATCCTCTGGAGTCAGTGGCAACAGCTTTGGTTCTCGCTGGGGCCGATAGGTGTAATCATCATCATCTGTTGGTGCCTCAATTGGCTCTTCCAAGTCATTTTGATGCTCAGATCGCTCTGATTGCATCTTCAATACCTGCTGCTGGATCTTGCTGACTTCCTCCTGCATGGCTTTCCAGCGCTGCTCCTGCAAAGTGCGCTCTTTGTCCCCTTTTTTGTCCCGTGCGACCTGGGAGTCCATTAGCCATTTCACCATGCTTGACAGTTTCTCCAGACTGTCTTTGGAGCCACTTGCTTGAGCTTCCTGGGGTTGAGTAGACTCCACTCTGTCCTCATCTTCATCATTTCTTTTCCCCGTGGCATTTTCTTCGTCTCACAGCGGCGAGGACACACTTCCGACACCAAAATGTAACGTCGCGAGCACTTCTGACACGAAATGCGACGTTGCGGCTGACCGAGAGCGGTAGGATGTGGACAGAAGACAGCTCACGGGTGTGGTCCACAAGTTTTATTTCTTTTTTTCAATCATTAAAGTGCCAAGTGCAAGTGCGATAAAGGTTAGAGGAGCAGCATCTCCTCCAGCAGCAGAACTTAAAGTGATGTTTTCAGGCGCCTTTTATACCGTGCTACTGATTGGCTTCAACTACAGTTAAATACCAGGGGTGCTTAAAACAAGATAACATTCGCTCTTACTCTAACCTTCATAAAAACCCAAAATACCAATAAACCATATAAATGTTTATAAATATATACATAAATAAACCCTAAAACCAAACACCAAATATACTTAAAATCCCTAAACCATTTAAAAATGCCCAACATGTTTCCCCCACACATTTCATCTCTTGGTCCCGCCCCGGAACCTTTTTAAAGGGAGCTTGTTTCCCCTGGGACCTCTTTGATGCCTGGACACAAGATACAAAGGTGAGTTCAACATTTTAAAACACAATTCTACTAAAAACACTGCAAATTACACAATAGACACAAACACTTAAAAAACATTCTTAAACATATTGCACTATATTTTGCACCTGTCCAATTTAATTATAATCTTATCCCCTTTCTCCTCCAGGACATGCAGCTTCAATTAAGGTGTTGCAGTGCCCCAGATCTAAAACTGGATAAAAGATGATAAGTTAAATAAACATTTTAAAAATCTTTTTGTGCAAATTGTCATTTCTTAATGTGCCAATAATGTTTAAAAGTGCTGTGTGCTATTAAAGTGTTTGTGCAATTTAAAGTGCATATAGTGAAAGGTGCTTTTTAACCAAGTAACAAATGGCTATTTGTTACAGTGTGTGTGTGTCTTTGCATCGGCAAAGACACCAGGGGAGCCAAACACCAGCTCCTGGTAGACCGAACAGTCTTCCGAGACTGCAGAACCCCGTAAGACCAACCTGTGCACTGCCTGGATTGATTACAAGAAAGCCTACGACTCAATGCCACACACACAGATCACTGAATGTCTGAAGCTGTACAACATCAACAGGACTCTAAGAGCCTTCATTGCAAACTCAATGAGGTTGTGGAAAACCACCCTTGAGGCCAATGGCAAGCCACTTGCACAAGTGACCATCAAATGTGGCATATACCAAGGAGATGCACTGTTCCCACTGCTGTTCTGCATAGGTCTGAACCCCCTCAGCCAAATCATCAATAACACTGGCTATGGATACCGACTCAGGAATGGGGCCACCATCAGTCACCTCCTCTACATGGATGACATCAAGCTGTATGCTAAGAATGAGCCATCGACTCACTGATCCACACCACCAGGATCTACAGCACAGACATTGGAATGTCATTCGGGCTAGAGAAGTGTAGCCGGATGGTGACAAAGAGAGGGAAGGTAGTCCACACAGAAGGGGTCTCACTCCCAGAAGGGACAATAGCAGACGTTGAGGACACTTACAAGTACCTTGGTATCCCACGAGCAAATGGCAACCTTGAAGAGGAAACAAGGAAAGCAGCTATGGCTAAATACCTCAGACGAGTAAGGCAAGTTCTAGGGAGTCAGCTCAATGGCAAGAATAAGACCCAGGCAATAAACAGCTACGCCCTGCCAGTAATCAGATACCCAGCAGGAATCATAAGCTGGCCAAAGGAGGAGATACAGACCACAGATGTTAAGACACGAAAGCTCCTGACCATGCATGGCAGGTTCCATCCCAAATCCAGCACCCTCAGACTGTACGCGAGCCGTAAGGAAGGAGACCGAGGATTAGTGAGTGTGAGAGCCACAGTCCAGGATGAAACATCCAAGATCCACAAGTACATCCAAGACAAGGCCCCAACAGATGACATGCTCAGCGAATGTCTCAGAGGAAGAGGAGCTGGAGGAACCATCATGGAAGGACAAGCCCCTGCATGGGATGTACCACCGGAACATAACTGAAGTGCCCCGAGACAATCCAGCACATAACTGCAGGGTGTAAGATGCTGGCAGGGAAAGCATACATGGAGCGGCATAACCAAGTGGCGGGCATAGTGTACAGAAACATCTGTGCAGAGTATGGACAGGAAACCCTCACGTCAAGGTGGGAAACACCTCCAAAGGTAGTGGAGAATGATCGAGCCAAGATCCCGTGGGACTTCCAGATATAGACTGACAGAATGGTGATGGCGAACCAACCGGACATAGTGGTGGTGGATAAACAACAGAGTAAAGCCGTTGTGGTGGACATCGCAGTACCAAGCGATGGGAACATCAGGAATAAGGAGCATGAGAAACTAGAGAAATACCAGGGGCTCAAAGAAGAGCTGGAGAAGGCCTGGAAGGTGAAGTCATCAGTGGTGCCGGTGGTCATCGGAGCACTCGGGGCAGTGACGCCCAAACTGGAGGAGTGGCTACAGCAGATCCCAGGAAAAACATCAGACATCTCAGTCCAGAAAAGTGCAGTACTAGGAACAGCAAAGATACTGCGCAGAACTCTCAAGGCCTCTGGTAGAGGTCCCGAGCGCGGAAAACAAAATTAACCTAGGTTTATCCTAGGTTTTGGACAGCATGAATCTCTGAACTACATTTCCCAGGATTCCACGCGCGACAACAGGAAGTGAATGTCACTGTCGCAGGTTCCCATTTTGAAAACACGGCGCGATCAGCCTCTGGTAAAGTAACAAACACTACTGTAACTAGTACTTCTATGCATCTCTCTGTTTATGCAGTGTCTTATCTGTAAATTCGACATGCTTAGTGACCACATACCAGCATTACCAGAGCCAGCCCTATCGCTGAAATGTAGCTAGCACTAGGCTAATGCTCAGCTCTATTAGGACTAGACAAGCTCTGCTCTCGCTGGGCATTTGGGTCTATGGTTTTGATGCATACATACACTTTATCAAAGCTTACATTTCCACTATTGTGCGAGCGCATTTGATAAAAGCTTCTCATAATGATCAGAGAAGTGTAAAGAAATTGCGGACAAATAGCTGGTTTTCAAGTGACATCGCAACATTCTATGAGATCCATGTAGAGCCATTTCTAATTATTAATTTATCAGCTCAGATTTTTTAAGCAGAGGTCTAAAGCCAATCCTAAAGTTAAGACCATGGAGAAAGAAATGTTTTGTTCTACGAAAAGTCTGAAGTGGCAGGGTTTGACAGAATGGGCGTCAAATGTGCCGGCAGAATTGACCAAATTTTACTCACAATTTATATTAAAATGCATAATTAATGTGCATGATGTCACCAAAATTTAATGAGTCAAAGTACTGTGATATTTAGATGCATACATTTTTTTCTAACACACAATATGATGACCCCTGGCGTCTTTAACCTTTTCTTTCAGCTCTCTGGTTGTGTTGATTTAGCTTTGTCTCCGACTGCAGTGTTGTCCAGCTGCCCCAGGATGTCCTAGCTCCCTGAATCCGAGGGAGAATGGTGGTCCTGAAAGCCCACATGTGTCCAGGCCTGGAGCTGCAGTTAGTGCGAGACCTGCGTGAGGCTGACATCTCCACAGGTCAGCCTTCTGAGACCAGGGATCGGTTATCATTTACCATATCGGTCCAATATTGGGCACTGAGATTTTTCCACTGTTGAAATCTATGTTTCCATGTGTTATTCAGTTTATTATAACTTAACATAAATTTTCTGGTTCTAGCTATCTATTTTAAAAGCTTAATGCTGTTATCGGCAAATACTGGTACTGGTTCTATTCATAATAGCCTAACTGTCAAATTGCACGTTTTGTCCAGGTTTATGGTTAATATCTCTGTAATTACTATCCACATAAACAAAAACTTGCACAAAGTTCAATGTCTTCTCTGTCAGTATACATAAACAAAAGTGAAATAATTTTTTTGACTAAATGCTACAGAAAGTAGTGCCATTATTCAATCCTAAAGCCATGTTGTTGTCAGTTGAAAAGGAATGGAAACCAAGAAATTAATGTTAATTTATTTCATTTTGGAGTCTATACTAAATAAATAATAATAAAGGGGATGTGAATTTGGTTCGTTCTTCTAAATGTCTGTTGTTTTCAGTGGAGGAGCTGGTGTCGGCTGATCTGGAAGCTTTGGCTCAGAAATGCTCTGTCTCTTACAAGGTAAAGAGCTTTTTGCTCAGAGTTTATACTTTTCATTTCCTTCAGTCTGACCATAGACTGTACACACAGTAGTGGACTGAGGGAGTGTGAAGGCACCCATAGTGTTTGGTTGTAGCCAGATGGAGCCCATTGAGGCTAGCAGCTATATTGGCTAATTTGCAACAAAGTTTCATATAGAAATCCGATTGTGCAACCAAAAAGCCAATCAGGAACGCTTAGCAACTAGGCACGACAGCTGTCAATCAAACCTGTCGCTGAACGCTAACGGGGGTGACCATGGGGATAGAGGGCACCTGATTGGCCAGTTATTAACTTTTATAACTTGATTTATGGACAAATTTGTGAAATTAAAACTCCAGGACATCAGAATGATGACCTTGACAACAGCTGTTACAGAAAGGGGCCAACATTTTTCAGTAGAAGTCAGTTGGATGCATACTCTAATGGAATCACTTCCTATTTGTAACTCAGTGGCTAGCAGGCCAGCTATGTCCATCTACAGTCAGGGCCTGCACCTGTAATTTCTTCTGGTTAAGATGCAAACCCTTTATATTATGCATTGTATTGTAAATGCAGATAATTGAGAAAAACAATGAGGGTGTGTAATAACATAGACACTGTTTTTTTTTTTTATCCAATCAGGTACATTGTTTCACTAAGAATCATGGGAAATCAACTCCCTGACAATATTCCTGACAGTTAATGTACACATTATCAAGAGAGAATAAGAAAACAAAGTAGGCAAAGACTGATGAGAACCAGGTAGAAACAACTACCTGAGACAATCCGAGTCAGTTGTTCCTGCAATATGAGATGAAAGGAAAAGTTGGCGGGGCTACAGTTTAAACTTAAACATGTTTCTGTCTCATGGTTTGAAATCAGGTGCATGCCTTTAACAGCTCTTCTAATTTAAATACAATGTAAAAAGAATTGTACTACTGCCATGTCCTGGACAAATTTGATATTTTCAGATGTGGTTGCACTGTGGCATGTTATTAATCTATTATTAATGATCTGTCATTAAAGGTGAAGGCAAGGCAAGTTTATTTTTATAGCACAAGTCATACAAGTGCTTTACAGAATATGAAAGACATTAAAATCACAATACAAACAAAAAAAAAAAAACCATAAATAATCATCATAAAATTAACATTAGAAGAGAAGAGTGCAGAATAAAAACCTTTCAGACATATGCACAGCTAAACAGAACCGGTTTTAGCCTGGATATAAACATTGCCAATGTAGAGTCCTGTCTGATATCTTTAGGAAGACTGTTCCAGATTTTAGCTGTATAAAACTGAAGTGCCGATTCCCCATGCTCATCATGTTTAGTCCTCACTCCAGGTACCAGTAGGAGGCTGGACCCTGAGATACTCGGAGTGAGTGAACTATGCCACTTTTCTGGTGGAGGTGTGCCACCTGATTGGCTACATGGAGATGCTATTGCTTTGCCTGGAATGTTCCACAGTATGGTATTATCCTCATGAGGAGTCTGGTGACAGGTCAGATCTGTGGAGAGGCAACCTGATTTTAGGAAAGAAACTGATCTCTGAATACCACCAAATGAAAGAGTAACTACTTTAAATTAGTATCCAAAGAACACCATCCCTACTGTGAAGCATGGGGGTGGTAGCATCATGCTTTGGGGGTGTTTTTCTGCTCATGGGACAGGACAACTCCACTGTATTAAGGAGAGGATGACTGGGGCCATGTATTACGAGATTTTGGGGAACAACCTCCTTCCCTCAGTTAGAGCATTGAAGATGGGTCGTGGCTGGGTCTTCCAACATGACAATGACCCGAAGCACACAGCCAGGATAACCAAGGAGTGGCTCCGTAAGATGCATATCAAGGTTCTGGAGTGGCCTAGCCAGTCTCCAGACCTAAACCCAATAGAAAATCTATGGAGGGAGCTCAAACTCCGTGCTTCTCAACGACAGCCCAGAAACCTGACTGATCTAGAGAAGATCTGTGTGGAGGAGTAGGCCAAAATCCCTCCTGCAGTGTGTGCAAACCTGGTGAAAAACTACAGGAAACGTTTGACCTCTGTAATTGCAAACAAAGGCTAAGTGTACCAAATATTAACATTGATTTTCTCAGGTGTTCAAATACTTATGTGCAGCAGTAACATACAAATAAATTATTTAAAAAAATCATACAATGTGATTTCCAGATTTTATTTTAGATTATGTCTCTCACAGTGGACATGCACCTAAGATGAAAATTTCAGACCCCTCCATGATTTCTAAGTGGGAGAACTTACAAAATCACAGGGTGTTCAAATATTCATTTGCCTCACTGTATGTGTGTGAAGGCGCTGTTGGCTATCCGCAGAGTGCTCCTGGCTCAGCACACTGCCTTCCCCGTGTCTGGAGCAGATCTGTATGAGGACCTCCTCAGCTCCACCGCCATCCTGTCTACAGGACACCCCCGGTACTGCACCTGCTACACACACTCAACTCCACCGACATACTCGTACTGTCTACAGGACAACCCTGGCACTGCTGCTACTGATGACATATCATCGCAAAGCTAACAAAGAAGTTCTTTTAGCTTTGGGCAATAAACAGGCTGATATTTTAAGTATGTGTCCTTGATTTAAATATGAAACGAAAAAGAAGCTTTACACAAAAATAACTTAACACACAGCTCCCTCTTCTGGGATGAGAGGCGACTGCACCCGGAGCTGCTCCTGCTCTGGACAAACAGCTGACCAACCTGTAGTCAGCACAAGAGCCCGGGAAGTTCCACCTCCGAGTGGGAAAAGTGGAGAGACTGTGTTCAGACAGTCTTGTGCCCCACATCTGAGCAGGCTGAAGTATGTTTGAATGTCTGCTAGTCTCCTTACTGATGTTGCCTTTCCTTGTCCCCTCACTGTTGTCTCCTTGTCTCCTCACTGATGTCTCCTTCTTTCCAGTTCTCCTTACTGATGTCTCCCTGGCTCCTGATTGATGTTTCCTTCTCTCCTCATTGGTATGTCCTTGCGTCCTTGTGTCCTCAGGTTAGATGAGCTGTTGGACTCTGGTCTTTACACTGGGGAGCTGACTGAACTGTCAGGAGGACCAGGCACAGGCAAAACCCAGGTCACTCACATTCTGTTATTATCATAAACAAAACACATAAAGTCTGTTTGTTCCAGCTCTTTGCATCATGGTAATAATCCAGAGGTGCTCCTCTGGTAATTCAATTTATCCTTCAATAAACTCATTCTGATCATTTCAGTCAACAAATGACCTTCACTGTGCGAACCACCTTGCACTACCACGAGCAGTCATTGTGCCCACTGCTGGTGTTTAATGTTGTTAAAATCAGACTGAGTGATCTTTCACACGTTTTTTATCATTAGTCTCTCTACATCGCCACATCTGAAAATTCTGTGTTCCACCTTGTGATGTCATGTTGTGGTAGGTTTCAAGTTAACAGATACTTTTTATTCAGTAAAGACTGGCAGAAATTATCCTGTGATTTTAGTGAAGGTATAAGAAATTTAAAAACACAGAGGAGCACTTCCTGTATTACCATATAACATCACAAGGTGGAACAAAGTGTTTTCAGTTTGAGAGAAGAACTGAGCCTAAATATGCAGGGTTTGTATGTTAAACATGTGTGAATGAAACAAAACACAACTCCAGGTCTGTTCGCAATGAGGAAACAACATTTTAACCTAGATCAGGAAATTGTGTAATATGAGCCCTTTAATATTCTTGCATAAGTCTTTTATTTCAAGTGATAACTCATAAAATACTAACGTAAAGGTGTAGTTTAAGAAGCCAGAGAATGCAGAATACAGCACCTTTAATGTGGCTGTTGATGTAAGTAGTGTTGACATGGTATTAAAATAAAAAAAATAAAAAAAAGGCTTGAGATGTGATTCATAGACAATGATAATTTAAAAAAATATAAAAAAAAACTGGCAATGCAAACACATTGTGCATTTTGGGTATTTAGTATTAAACGATAAACTATGTAGATCATTTTGATTTGATCATATTGATTCTGAACAGCTAATAATAATAATGGTCCATTCACTTCCTGTTCAAAACTGCAGAACTGATAGGCCCCGCCTCCCCATAGTTCATTTCACTGTAGCGAGCAGCAGATTTTCATTTACCGTACATGTTTTTTTATGGTTGAAAAATGCCTAAATATTTTTTACTTAACATTGTTAAGGATGAAAGAAAGCATTTTTCACAGGGTTGAAGGCTAATATGATTAATATGTCCCCTTTAATATTTATGCGCTTTACATAGTTTTGATAAATTACTATTTGGTTGGGGTGGTTTTGCGCAGTATTTATACTTGTTACATTAGATTAAAAAAAAATTTTTTTGTATATGATGTAAAGTGATAAATTGTCCAAACACATCAAACTAATTATAATAAATAAGCCTATCGTGACTTTTATATTTGTGAAATCGTTTTGAGTCTCAGTCATAGCCCTCTGTGCTGCAGGTGTGCTTCGGGGTGGCGGTGCACATAGCCCTACATCTGAAACAGGGTGTCATCTTCATTGACACCACTGGAGGCATCACAGCCAGCAGACTGCATCAGATGCTCCAGACTGAGACCAGCAGCCTGGAGGAGCAGGTACTCACCCACTTTTACAAACATCATATTTTATCCGAAGATGGGCGCACAAGGCCTTGGCTTTATATAGTGCTTCACATTCCATTATGATGGTAGTCTCTGCGGCCCTGGGGCAGACTGCCAGTAGTTGCAGCCTACTAACTGCCCCTCCACAATTCACTCACTCACAGAAAACATTCATCAAAATAAATTTAAAAATATACATTTTCTAATACAATAAATCATATCAAATGAAATGTATAAACACTGTAGCTCTGTTTTGCTGGTCTTGTTTATATTAAATATAAGAATAATTGGTACTAGAAAAAGTAAAATGAATAAATAATAGACAGGATCATTTAAAATGTAACCGTATTAAATCTACCAAATCTAGTTGCCAGGTCTTCCATCACCATGGTTACAGGTAGCATGATGTTCCATCACCATGGTTACAGGTAGCTTTGAGAATCTAGAATCCTTTGAAATGTTGTGATGTCATCGGAAACCCAGCCATATCCATGACGTGACGGAATGCCATATCATGCAAAAGTGTAGTCTGAGCAAAACGTGTGGTTACAATCATTTTCACACTTCAGTCACAACAGTTTGAGACACGCAACGAGAAGCAGAAGCCTGTTGGCCAGCATGAATCAAAGCATGAATCCTGTAGGCCAGGCTGCAGAACTGAGGAGACAGCTTCAGGAGGCCCAAAGAAAGATGCAGCAGGCGATGAACACAGAGCTGCAGAGGAGACTGAGGGAGGAGATCCAGGCGAAAGAAGCTCTCCAAGGTCAAGTCCAGAAGCTACAAGGAGATCTAGACAAGGCTCTAGAAGACAAGGAGACCTACATGGAGTTTTCCAAAGAACTCCAAATAGAACATAAGCAGCAGATACAGGCCTGGCTAACATGGTCACGTGACAAGGTCAATGAGTATGTGGGAAACATGCGGGAGGAAATAGAGAATCTGAAGGACTCTGCCAGGCAGGAGCATGACATGGTTTTTAAAACTTGAGGCTCAGCTGCAGCAGAAGAACAATGCCATAGCGTCTCTCCATATGCAGACGGTGATTCACTATGACCTTTATCAGAAATCTGAGGACAAGAACCATGATCTGATGCAGGAGATAATGAATCTAAGGCTTCAGCTGGATAAGGAGCTAGAGTGGAGAGACAAACTGCAGCAGCAGCAAACCAAGGACCGAACCAACATCAGAGCTATTGACATGGAGACAATCAACCAGGAACTCCAATACTACAAGCGGGAGATAATGGCTCTGAGGCTGCAGCTGAAAAAGGCCACTGAAGAGGCTGAGAGCAAAAGGTTACTTCAGGTCACCAGCAGCATGGAGCTTCAGAAGGAGCAGGAAGAGAACCAGGTCCTCCAGCAGCAGCTCTGCACCCTAAAATCTGCCCTTGCCCAGGAGAGTCAGAAGTCTGCAGAGGCTCAAACCAAAGCACAGGAGCTGGAGAGGAACCAAAGCACAGAGCAAGCCAATGTCCAAGCTCTCAGAGGACACCTGGACACACAAGAGAATCTGAAGGCCTTGGTCAGGCAGGAGCATGACATGGTTTTAAAACTTGAGGCTCAGCTGCAGGAGAAGAAGAATGCCATAGAGTCTCTCCATATGGGGTTGGACATTCACCATGACCTTTATCAGGAATTAGAGGGCAAGAACCAAGATCTGGAGCAGGAGATAATGAACCTAAGGCTTCTGCTTGATGAGAACAAGGACAATCAAGAGAAAATCAACAAGCTGACTGCTGCCATGCAGAGCAGCGAGGAGATGAAAAAGTCTGTCCTCCTCAGATGTAAAGATCTGGAGGCTTCACTACAAGATTCTCAAGCTAAACTGCAGCAGGGGAAGGTCAGAGAGGAGGAACTAAAGAAGCTCTTGAAAACCCAAATGAACAGAATCCAGTTACAAAAGGAATGGATGTCCCAAAAGGACATGGCCTTTGAGAAAGTGGTAGAGAAATCTTTCACAGTGTACCACACCCATCAGGAGAGGGCCGAGAAACTGGGCACAGTTTTACAGAGCAAAGAGGAGGAAAGAAAATCGCTGCTCCTCAGGTGTGGGGATCTGGAGTCTTCACTAAAAAAGTCTGAAGATCAGTTACAACAGGAGAAAGTCCGAGTGGAGGAGCTGCAAGCTGAGCTGGAGAAGAAAAACACCAAGAAGAGGAGGCGGCGGTGGTTCATGTGTTGGACCTAAACCACTCCCGGTCCTATCTAGGTCCTATCTAGGTCCTAACTAGGTCCTAACTAGATCTATGGGATCTGGCTTTGAACCAGGTTCAATAGACCATGTTGGACCTAAACCACTCCCGGTCCTAACAAGGCCCTAACTAGGGCCTAACTAGGTCCTAACTAGGTCTATGGGATCTGGTTTTGAACCAGGTTCAATAGACCGGTCTGAGCATCTGAGCATCTTGTAGAACACTGCAAGTGCCTAGTCCAAGCAAGATGTCTGTGTAATCTCCCAGTCATCCAGGTAGGTTGCAAAGCAAAAGAAAATTCAGTTCTGTCAACAAAAGTTCTAGAGTGAAGACATTTTGCCAAGTGGCTTCTTCAGTTCTGAACTGAAGAAGCCATTTGGAATGTTTTCCCTCCACACCCCTTTGCCAGTTGACAGAGCTGAATTTTGGTTTGTACCTTAACTTGGTTAGATTAGTAATCACACAAGTTTTGCATTTTAAATAAAGGCAAAAAAAAAAAAGCATTCATGATAGTGACAGTTGAGCCTTGTTTCTCTCTCTTATGATTCAAAAATTTGTACAGAACCTTTTACTATTTCAAACCAAAGCTTGATAAGCAAAATTGCAATACAGTGATCCCTCTCTATATCACGCTTCATCTTTCACGGCTTCGCTGCTTCACGGATTTTTTTTACAGTGCGCATATTTTTTACAGTGCATTGTGATCTGAATTCTGATTGGCTCAGGGGCTTTACTGTTGTCTAGAAATAAAATATTGACGCTGTACTGTGTTGGTTTTTTCACTTGTCAACAGTTTTCGTTTCTGTACATTCTGCAACTTTACGTTTGCATTTTTTCTCTGTGACAAAACCCACAATGTCGAAGAAACGCTCCGCGTTGACAACGGGGCCTCCGGACGCGCCAAAGAGGCCGAGGAAGATGCTAACTATTGCAGAAAAAGTTACACTCCTGGACATGCTAAAGGAAGGTAAAAGCTATGCGGACTAACACTTGGTCGCTTTGCAACCATGATGAGAATGGCCACTGAACTTCAGCGCACGGCACAAGAATGGGACCCTTTGATGAGTCGTTCATTGCAGTTCTCAAATATAATCGAAGGTGGCATATCCGTTTATAAAAATCTGCTTGCTCAGAAAAAGAAAGAGCGCCAACAACTACCCATAACAATGTTCTTCTCTCGGAGAAAGACTCCTGCGCCTTCAGTAGAAACAGACGCTACAGCGGAGTCAGGACGAAGAGGCAGCGCTGGGACTGTGAAATACGTGAGTGACAATGTTTCCAACCTTTACTATGCTGTACAGTACAGTATTAAAATTATTGTTTTAAACACATTTTGGGCTTTAAAACAGGTTTTGATTTTTGGTTTCGTTCTATAGTTCAGTATTGCATTGTAAAATAATAAAAAAAAATAAAGCTGACTACTTCACGGATTTCACTTTTCACGTGTTAGTTTTGGAACGCAACTCCCGCGATAAACGAGGGATCACTGTATATATACTAAGCCAAAGTAAAAACGCAACAAATTTTCTGAGGTGTGAATTTTATATCGGTGGCAAAAAAATATTACCCAATAGTAACACTATTAAAGACCATAGTCTGAACAAACATTTTGTCCGTAAATCATGTCACCATTCTCTTTATTACGGATACTGTCCCAGTGTGGAAGCAACGTCGCAAGAAACCAAAAGTCACAACATCAGCACCGAGTGTGTCCACCATTTGCATCGCGTACTGCTGTGCATCTTCATCTCATGGAGGACACCAGTCTTGTGATTTGTGCCTGAGGGATGTTTTTCTACTCTTCCGTTAATGCTTGACGTAGCTGTTGTACGGTCTGTGGCTGTGGCGTACGTCAACGTACAGCTCTGTCCAGAACATCCCACAAATGTTCAATTGGGGAGATCAATTGATCTGTGCACCCCAAAACTGTTGAGCAACTCTAGCAGCTGAAGCGCCAGCGTTTAACATTCCGACTGCACGTTCACGGTCAACATGTGACAAGCGTGGCATGATGGCCTGTGGGAAATGGGACATCTTTTTTTCTCGTCGTTTTTTTTATAGGCCCTGATGTTTACAACAAAGCCACACCCATTGTCTGGCCAAATTTACTCAATTTTTACTTGATTTCTGCCACCGACGTTAATCCTTACTTGTCGTGTTTTGACGCGAGTGTTCATCACAATGTTTGGGGATGTTCTGAAAAAGACTAATTCATATCGATTTAAATACAGAGCACAACAAAAATGAGTTGGTAAGTTTCACTCAAAATATACCACGATTTTTTTGTTGCGTTTTTTTACTTTGGCTCAGTATACAATTATTAAATGTGATTTTATGTGTTACAGTGAGATCATCAACATATA
This sequence comes from Periophthalmus modestus, assembly GCA_019594935.1. Classification (NCBI taxonomy): domain Eukaryota; kingdom Metazoa; phylum Chordata; class Actinopteri; order Gobiiformes; family Gobiidae; genus Periophthalmus; species Periophthalmus modestus. Next base: position 18,438,003 of record JAIEZT010001243.1, read on the forward strand.
CAATCATTTGCATGATTTGGTTCATAATTTGTGGATTTTATATATGTAATAGCTTGCGTTCATGTTCTGGACTTTGATGAGGGAGGCAGGGGTCTCTGGGACATTCACTGTTTTTCAAAGACAATTAAACGTATCCATATATGTTGAACCTTATCATTATTTGTTTGGGACTGGCTCCACAATGCTCCACAATTCACTCACTCACAGAAAACATTCATCAAAATAAATTTAAAAATACATTTTCTAATACAATAAATCATATCAAATGAAATGTATAAACACTGTAGCTCTGTTTTGCTGGTCTTGATTATATTAAATATAAGAATAATTGGTACTAAAAAAAGTAAAATGAATAAATAATGGACAGGATCATTTAAAATGTAACCGTATTAAATCTACCAAATCTAGTTGCCAGGTCTTCCATCACCATGGTTACAGGTAGCATGGTGTTCCATCACCATGGTTACAGGTAGCTTTGAGAATCTAGAATCCTTTGAAATGTTGTGATGTCATCGGAAACCCAGCCATATCCATGACGTGACGGAATGCCATATCATGCAAAAGTGTAGTCTGAGCAAAACGTGTGGTTATAATCATTTTCACACTTCAGTCACAACAGTTTGAGACACACAACGAGAAGCAGAAGCCTGTTGGCCAGCATGAATCAAAGCATGAAGCCTGTAGGCCAGGCTGCAGAACTGAGGAGACAGCTTCAGGAGGCCCAAAGAAAGATGCAGCAGGCGATGAACACAGAGCTGCAGAGGAGACTGAGGGAGGAGATCCAGGCGAAAGAAGCTCTCCAAGGTCAAGTCCAGAAGCTACAAGGAGATCTAGACAAGGCTCTAGAAGACAAGGAGACCTACATGGAGTTTTCCAAAGAACTCCAAATAGAACATAAGCAGCAGATACAGGCCTGGCTAACATGGTCACGTGACAAGGTCAATGAGTATGTGGGAAACATGCGGGAGGAAATAGAGAATCTGAAGGACTCTGCCAGGCAGGAGCATGACATGGTTTTAAAACTTGAGGCTCAGCTGCAGCAGAAGAACAATGCCATAGCGTCTCTCCATATGCAGACGGTGATTCACTATGACCTTTATCAGAAATCTGAGGACAAGAACCATGATCTGATGCAGGAGATAATGAATCTAAGGCTTCAGCTGGATAAGGAGCTAGAGTGGAGAGACAAACTGCAGCAGCAGCAAACCAAGGACCGAACCAACATCAGAGCTATCGACATGGAGACAATCAACCAGGAACTCCAATACTACAAGCGGGAGATAATGGCTCTGAGGCTGCAGCTGAAAAAGGCCACTGAAGAGGCTGAGAGCAAAAGGTTACTTCAGGTCACCAGCAGCATGGAGCTTCAGAAGGAGCAGGAAGAGAACCAGGTCCTCCAGCAGCAGCTCTGCACCCTAAAATCTGCCCTTGCCCAGGAGAGTCAGAAGTCTGCAGAGGCTCAAACCAAAGCACAGGAGCTGGAGAGGAACCTGCGCACAGAGCAAGCCAATGTCCAAGCTCTCAGAGGACACCTGGACACACAAGAGAATCTGAAGGCCTTGGGCAGGCAGGAGCATGACATGGTTTTAAAACTTGAGGCTCAGCTGCAGGAGAAGAAGAATGCCATAGAGTCTCTCCATATGGGGTTGGACATTCACCATGACCTTTATCAGGAATTAGAGGGCAAGAACCAAGATCTGGAGCAGGAGATAATGAACCTAAGGCTTCTGCTTGATGAGAACAAGGACAATCAAGAGAAAATCAACAAGCTGACTGCTGCCATACAGAGCAGCGAGGAGATGAAAAAGTCTGTCCTCCTCAGATGTAAAGATCTGGAGGCTTCACTACAAGATTCTCAAGCTAAACTGCAACAGGGGAAGGTCAGAGAGGAGGAACTAAAGAAGATCTTGAAAACCCAAATGAACAGAATCCAGTTACAAAAGGAATGATGTCCCAAAAGGACATGGCCTTTGAGAAAGTGGTAGAGAAATCTTTCACAGTGTACCACACCCATCAGGAGAGGGCGAGAAACTGGGCACAGTTTTACAGAGCAAAGAGGAGGAAAGAAAATCGCTGCTCCTCAGGTGTGGGGATCTGGAGTCTTCACTAAAAAAGTCTGAAGATCAGTTACAACAGGAGAAAGTCCGAGTGGAGGAGCTGCAAGCTGAGCTGGAGAAGAAAAACACCAAGAAGAGGAGGCGGCGGTGGTTCATGTGTTGGACCTAAACCACTCCCGGTCCTAACAAGGTCCTATCTAGGTCCTAACTAGGTCCTAACTAGGTCTATGGGATCTGGCTTTGAACCAGGTTCAATAGACCATGTTGGACCTAAACCACTCCCGGTCCTAACAAGGCCCTAACTAGGGCCTAACTAGGTCCTAACTAGGTCTATGGGATCTGGTTTTGAACCAGGTTCAATAGACCGGTCTGAGCATCTGAGCATCTTGTAGAACACTGCAAGTGCCTAGTCCAAGCAAGATGTCTGTGTAATCCCTCAGTCATCCAGGTAGGTTGCAAAGCAAAAGAAAATTCAGTTCTGTCAACAAAAGTTCTAGAGTGAAGACATTTTGCCAAGTGGCTTCTTCAGTTCTGAACTGAAGAAGCCATTTGGAATGTTTTCCCTCCACACCCTTTGCCCAGTTGACAGAGCTGAATTTTGGTTTGTACCTTAACTTGGTTAGATTAGTAATCACACAAGTTTTGCATTTTAAATAAAGGCAAAAAAAAAAGCATTCATGATAGTGACAGTTGAGCCTTGTTTCTCTCTTATGATTCAAAAATTTGTACAGAACCTTTTACTATTTCAAACCAAAGCTTGATAAGCAAAATTGCAATACAGTGATCCCTCTCTATATCACGCTTCATCTTTCACGGCTTCGCTGCTTCACGGATTTTTTTTACAGTGCGCATATTTTTACAGTGCATTGTGATCTGAATTCTGATTGGCTCAGGGGCTTTACTGTTGTCTAGAAATAAAATATTGACGCTGTACTGTGTTGGTTTTTCACTTGTCAACAGTTTTCGTTTCTGTACATTCTGCCAACTTTACGTTTGCATTTTTTCTCTGTGACAAAACCCACAATGTCGAAGAAACGCTCCGCGTTGACAACGGGGCCTCCGGATGCGCCAAAGAGGCCGAGGAAGATGCTAACTATTGCAGAAAAAGTTACACTCCTGGACATGCTAAAGGAAGGTAAAAGCTATGCGGACTAACACTTGGTCGCTTAGCAACCATGATGAGAATGGCCACTGAACTTCAGCGCATGGCACAAGAATGGGACCCTTTGATGAGTCGTTCATTGCAGTTCTCAAATATAATCGAAGGTGGCATATCCGTTTATAAAAATCTGCTTGCTCAGAAAAAGAAAGAGCGCCAACAACTACCCATAACAATGTTCTTCTCTCGGAGAAAGACTCCTGCGCCTTCAGTAGAAACAGACGCTACAGCGGAGTCAGGACGAAGAGGCAGCGCTGGGACTGTGAAATACGTGAGTGACAATGTTTCCAACCTTTACTATGCTGTACAGTACAGTATTAAAATTATTGTTTTTAAACACATTTTGGGCTTTAAAACAGGTTTTGATTTTTGGTTTCGTTCTATAGTTCAGTATTGCATTGTAAAATAATAAAAAAAAATAAAGCTGACTACTTCACGGATTTCACTTTTCACGTGTTAGTTTTGGAACGCAACTCCCGCGATAAACGAGGGATCACTGTATATATACTAAGCCAAAGTAAAAACGCAACAAATTTTCTGAGGTGTGAATTTTATATCGGTGGCAAAAAAATATTACCCAATAGTAACACTATTAAAGACCATAGTCTGAACAAACATTTTGTCCGTAAATCATGTCACCATTCTCTTTATTACGGATACTGTCCCAGTGTGGAAGCAACGTCGCAAGAAACCAAAAGTCACAACATCAGCACCGAGTGTGTCCACCATTTGCATCGCGTACTGCTGTGCATCTTCATCTCATGGAGGACACCAGTCTTGTGATTTGTGCCTGAGGGATGTTTTTCTACTCTTCCGTTAATGCTTGACGTAGCTGTTGTACGGTCTGTGGCTGTGGCGTACGTCAACGTACAGCTCTGTCCAGAACATCCCACAAATGTTCAATTGGGGAGATCAATTGATCTGTGCACCCCAAACTGTTGAGCAACTCTAGCAGCTGAAGCGCCAACGTTTAACATTCCGACTGCACGTTCACGGTCAACATGTGACAAGCGTGGCATGATGGCCTGTGGGAATGGACATCTTTTTTTCTCGTTTTTTTATAGGCCCTGATGTTTACAACAAAGCCACACCCATTGTCTGGCCAAATTTACTCAATTTTTACTTGATTTCTGCCACCGACGTTAATCCTTACTTGTCGTGTTTTGACGCGAGTGTTCATCACAATGTTTGGGGATGTTCTGAAAAAGACTAATTCATATCGATTTAAATACAGAGCACAACAAAAATGAGTTGGTAAGTTTCACTCAAAATATACACCACGATTTTTTTGTTGCGTTTTTACTTTGGCTCAGTATACAATTATTAAATGTGATTTTATGTGTTACAGTGAGATCATCAACATATACAATCATTTGCATGATTTGGTTCATAATTTGTGGATTTTATATATGTAATAGCTTGCGTTCATGTTCTGGACTTTGATGAGGGAGGCAGGGGTCTCTGGGACATTCACTGTTTTTCAAAGACAATTAAACGTATCCATATATGTTGAACCTTATCATTATTTGTTTGGGACTGGCTCCACAATGCTCCACAATTCACTCACTCACAGAAAACATTCATCAAAATAAATTTAAAAATACATTTTCTAATACAATAAATCATATCAAATGAAATGTATAAACACTGTAGCTCTGTTTTGCTGGTCTTGATTATATTAAATATAAGAATAATTGGTACTAAAAAATGTAAAATGAATAAATAATGGACAGGATCATTTAAAATGTAACCGTATTAAATCTACCAAATCTAGTTGCCAGGTCTTCCATCACCATGGTTACAGGTAGCATGGTGTTCCATCACCATGGTTACAGGTAGCATGGTGTTCCATCACCATGGTTACAGGTAGCTTTGAGAATCTAGAATCCTTTGAAATGTTGTGATGTCATCGGAAACCCAGCCATATCCATGACGTGACGGAATGCCATATCATGCAAAAGTGTAGTCTGAGCAAAACGTGTGGTTATAATCATTTTCACATTTCAGTCACAACAGTTTGAGACACGCAACGAGAAGCAGAAGCCTGTTGGCCAGCATGAATCAAAGCATGAATCCTGTAGGCCCAGGCTGCAGAACTGAGGAGACAGCTTCAGGAGGCCCAAAGAAAGATGCAGCAGGCGATGAACACAGAGCTGCAGAGGAGACTGAGGGAGGAGATCCAGGCGAAAGAAGCTCTCCAAGGTCAAGTCCAGAAGCTACAAGGAGATCTAGACAAGGCTCTAGAAGACAAGGAGACCTACATGGAGTTTTCCAAAGAACTCCAAATAGAACATAAGCAGCAGATACAGGCCTGGCTAACATGGTCACGTGACAAGGTCAATGAGTATGTGGGAAACATGCGGGAGGAAATAGAAATCTGAAGGACTCTGCCAGGCAGGAGCATGACATGGTTTTTAAAACTTGAGGCTCAGCTGCAGCAGAAGAACAATGCCATAGCGTCTCTCCATATGCAGACGGTGATTCACTATGACCTTTATCAGAAATCTGAGGACAAGAACCATGATCTGATGCAGGAGATAATGAATCTAAGGCTTCAGCTGGATAAGGAGCTAGAGTGGAGAGACAAAAACTGCAGCAGCAGCAAACCAAGGACCGAACCAACATCAGAGCTATCGACATGGAGACAATCAACCAGGGACTCCAATACTACAAGCGGGAGATAATGGCTCTGAGGCTGCAGCTGAAAAAGGCACTGAAGAGGCTGAGAGCAAAAGGTTACTTCAGGTCACCAGCAGCATGGAGCTTCAGAAGGAGCAGGAAGAGAACCAGGTCCTCCAGCAGCAGCTCTGCACCCTAAAATCTGCCCTTGCCCAGGAGAGTCAGAAGTCTGCAGAGGCTCAAACCAAAGCACAGGAGCTGGAGAGGAACCTGCGCACAGAGCAAGCCAATGTCCAAGCTCTCAGAGGACACCTGGACACACAAGAGAATCTGAAGGCCTTGGGCAGGCAGGAGCATGACATGGTTTTAAAACTTGAGGCTCAGCTGCAGGAGAAGAAGAATGCCATAGAGTCTCTCCATATGGGGTTGGACATTCACCATGACCTTTATCAGGAATTAGAGGGCAAGAACCAAGATCTGGAGCAGGAGATAATGAACCTAAGGCTTCTGCTTGATGAGAACAAGGACAATCAAGAGAAAATCAACAAGCTGACTGCTGCCATACAGAGCAGCGAGGAGATGAAAAAGTCTGTCCTCCTCAGATGTAAAGATCTGGAGGCTTCACTACAAGATTCTCAAGCTAAACTGCAACAGGGGAAGGTCAGAGAGGAGGAACTAAAGAAGATCTTGAAAACCCAAATGAACAGAATCCAGTTACAAAAGGAATGGATGTCCCAAAAGGACATGGCCTTTGAGAAAGTGGTAGAGAAATCTTTCACAGTGTACCACACCCATCAGGAGAGGGCCGAGAAACTGGGCACAGTTTTACAGAGCAAAGAGGAGGAAAGAAAATCGCTGCTCCTCAGGTGTGGGGATCTGGAGTCTTCACTAAAAAAGTCTGAAGATCAGTTACAACAGGAGAAAGTCCGAGTGGAGGAGCTGCAAGCTGAGCTGGAGAAGAAAAACACCAAGAAGAGGAGGCGGCGGTGGTTCATGTGTTGGACCTAAACCACTCCCGGTCCTAACAAGGTCCTATCTAGGTCCTAACTAGGTCCTAACTAGGTCTATGGGATCTGGCTTTGAACCAGGTTCAATAGACAATGTTGGACCTAAACCACTCCCGGTCCTAACAAGGCCCTAACTAGGTCTATGGGATCTGGTTTTGAACCAGGTTCAATAGACCGGTCTGAGCATCTGAGCATCTTGTAGAACACTGCAAGTGCCTAGTCCAAGCAAGATGTCTGTGTAATCCCTCAGTCATCCAGGTAGGTTGCAAAGCAAAAGAAAATTCAGTTCTGTCAACAAAAGTTCTAGAGTGAAGACATTTTGCCAAGTGGCTTCTTCAGTTCAGAACTGAAGAAGCCATTTGGAATGTTTTCCCTCCACACCCTTTGCCCAGTTGACAGAGCTGAATTTTGGTTTGTACCTTAACTTGGTTAGATTAGTAATCACACAAGTTTTGCATTTTAAATAAAGGCAAAAAAAAAAGCATTCATGATAGTGACAGTTGATCCTTGTTTCTCTCTTATGATTCAAAAATTTGTACAGAACCTTTTACTATTTCAAACTAAAGCTTGATAAGCAAAATTACAATATATACAATTATTAAATGTGATTTTATGTGCTACAGTGAGATCACCAACATATACAATCATTTGCATGATTTGGGTCATAATTTGTGGATTTTATATATGTAATAGCTTGCGTTCATGTTCTGGACTTCGATGAGGGAGGCAAGAAAAAAGTAAACGTATCCATATATGTTGAACCTTGTTACTTTTTTTGGGACTGGCTCCACAAACATGTCATATTAATCATATGGCTTAAAGTCCTTTCATCTGACAACAATCACGTCTTTTGGGTTGAATAATGGCAACACTTTCTGAAGCTGCTGTCATAACACCTGTCATGACAAAGAAAAGGCATTGCTCTTTGTAACAACTGGGTCTATCCACATGAATTCAAAAACTGGCTCAGAGGTATTCACCATAAACCAGGTCAAACATCTGCATTTTGAACCTAACCCATCGATACACACTAGAACCTGGCCACATCCACATTTTTTGTGCTTACAGATTGCAGCTCTGCAGAGGATCCATGTGTTCCAGCTGTTTGACGTGTTCTCATTACTGGACTGTCTGTGCAGCCTGCGCCGTAGTGGTCTGCAGCCCGTGAGTGTGGGGAGAGGGGCTGCCGGGGTCTACTCATTGTGTAGTTCTGAACATGACATAGGGTTTTACTAAAATATCTCATTTTCCAAGATAAGTTATTGTCAAAAAGCTTATAAGACATCAGATATTTACTGATTGTTTGCAAAATATCACTCACGGCTGTATACAGCCAGTGTTCAGCTATTTGAACAATTACAAATATTTTTAGAGTACCGTAATTTCACGGCTATAAGGCGCGGTTAAAAGTTGCGAACATTGCGGGAGCGATGGATGACAGACGGCAACCACGGCGCACTGGGCGAGTTACGCCATGATTTGTGAATGGATTGTGGATGCTTGGGCTAACTGTGCGACTTTTGTATGTGTTAAATGCAGAAAAAGCACAAAAAAGCACCCGTAACTGAAGCTGCGCCTTATAATCCGGTGCGCCCTATGGCTGTGAAATTACGGTAATTTAACCTTCCACTCATATGTTAATACTAAATGCCCACTTCCACCAATGTGGTCCCATCAACAGGGTCTAACTTTACAAAACCTCCTTTTTTGTGACATATAGGCAGTTTGTGGAGCAAATGTATCTTTTCATATCCCATAATGGTTAGCATGGATACCCAAATCTTCTTCCTCTTCCCTTTGTGACCCCTTGTGGTCACATCTGGTAAGGATGACTTTTTTTTAAAGGGAGTATAATGCAAAATTGACTTTTGAACATGACAGAGATTTTTACAATGTTATAACATTGTTTCCTCATCAAACACATGCCTGTAGAGATTTTATACTTCATTAATGCATGTTTTGACTAAGCGTGCAATGTCTCGGGCCCCAGTCGAACCCTCCTTATGGTTTACAGAACAAACCTATCCAAACCTCATCCCACTTACGTCATCCATGCTCCTATACCGCAATTTTCCATAAATATATAGAAAAGCGTGATACACTCCAACTTCATAAACCTGATGCGATATGCAGTATTTTCTGTTACTGCCATAATTTAGATTTACCTATACCTTTATTTAAATAGTGTTTGAATAATATGTCTATTGATATTTTAGTGCTTTTATTGTTTGTCAGCTGGTGAGAACTGTGGTTGTTTTTTTGGTTCCGCTGGAGCATTAATAGAGGTGTACGCCTGGTTTACTAACAGAAGTGTGGCGTATCTGCTATCCAAGCCAATTAAAGTAAAAATAAAGTTAATAAAGGTGTATTTTAAGGTCATTCTAGCTCCCAAGTATGGGTCAGCTAGCGAGGTATGTGTTTTCATGTTTTATTTTGTCTTTTATTATTATACATTTCTAATTGTAATTGTTTGTAAATGTTAATTATTTTAGTTTGTTGGTAGCATGAGTGGCCAAGGTTGCATATTAAAATTCAAGACACTGCAAGCCACAATAAAGATTAATCAAGCCAGCAGTAAAAGAACTCTTTATTGACTGCACGAGGAGGCGGTGTGATAGTTTCATTAGCAGAATGTTTTCGGCAAATATAGCATTTTCAAAACAATTAAAGGTAACATGTTGATCTAAGTGTTATGTGTTAGCAGTTAATACCCCATAGAAGTGTAATACCTCTTCTTTAAAGTGTATTTGCAGATGTCAGTGACTTCACTTGCAGCTCCCTGTCCACTGTGTGATTTGTCAATATTTATTCAGGGGTTTCAGCTTCCTGTTGTGCAACATTTTAATGGCCTTTTCCCAATCAAAAATATAATATTTAGTTTGAAATTGTTAATTGCTATGTCAAAGGTCCTAATTTTTCATCATTCTGAAAGTCATGGATTGATTTTAAAGTGACTTGGCAAAAAACCCATAGCTATGGATTGGGGCAGAAATGATTGTGAATGCTTGAGTCACCAGGTGCCGTTGTGCACACAACCAGTTCTGAACATTCTGATGATTGAAAGGGTCTATACACTGCCTCTTTATATGTGTCCTGTCCTGATTGTGCAGATGTCAGTCGGCGGGGCTTGTGTGCGGGCCATCATCATCGACTCTGTGTCGGCGGTCATCTCTCCTCTGCTGGGCACCAGGCACACAGAAGGTAGGTGTAAACACAGACTGTATAAAGAAGTGGACCAAATGAAGCTCATCCAGACTTCCAGTTGTAGGAGCAAATTTGCAGCTGAGTTCCATATTTCGAATTCTGACTCTTAATATAGAGTGTATAGTTTCAATGGATTTTCTTTTCTTTCTTTCTTTTATTTATTTATGTTTTTTTTTGTGAAAGAATAAAAGGGTTCGGATGAAATGTGTATAATATCACATGGCCAGAGATGGTCATGTAAAAATTATACCTCGAAGAGAAGATAACGCCCAGAATTCTCTCAAATAAAGGGAAGTGAAGTTATTTAAATTCAATCCAAGACAATGATTTCTGGTACACATCTTCTTTAAGGTCTCTAGCGATGATAACTACATTTGCAATTAATCCACTTTATTTTGGAGTGTCGGATGGAAAACATATTGGTCACAATTGTGACCAGTAGGATGAAATGTTGTACCATACTACAGGGTAGTATATATAAGAGCACACCTAGTTCTTTACATACAAAAAATGTGTTATAGCTGTGTCAACTTTTTTAATTGGTTTATATCCACCCTCAGGGACATTCATGTTTGGATGAAGGTGATTGCCCCATCAAGGCCTTCAACTAAATAATTATCCTTAATGATTGGTCTCATATAGACTGTGAGGGGAGATGTCCAGCAGGTTGTTCCATACACCATACTGACCTGACGGAGTCAGGTGAGGACATTGATAATGTCCCCCACTTGCCCCACCCCTTCCCAGTTATTGAAAACCTAAGGTCACCTAGCTGCTATACGGACATCTCTGAAGAGCATCCAAGGTCCTCTAGCTACTATAGAAACAAGTTAATAATAATTGTACTGTATTGTATGAACTGCAATATCTGTCAAACTGAAAGCTATACTTTAATGTTAAATTGTCATTAAAAATGTGTCTAGTGTCTCAGAGACTAAAGTCAAAGTAAAATGTTTTTACAATAAATTTACCAAATATCTCTTTCCTTTTAATGTACAATACGGCCTTATCCCGGGATTATCCAACTGGTCACAATTGTGACCAACCATAAAGCTGACTTTTTCATGCCAAAGTATTACAAGTGGCACATGAATTTCATAATTTAATCTTTGAGAAAAATGTGGGCTTTAATGGGTAAAAATTATCTGACCTGTAATTTGGCCTGGTGGCTTCACCTGCTTGTCTCTAGCAAGATAGATAGGTTTAATGCCATATTTTAAAATCCTCCAGGAAAAGCAACAACCACCAGAAAATGTACATAGTGTACCTTTTATACTATAAAGTGGAGTTGTCAGAAATCATGAAAACCCAGATACACATTAATACTTGATGTATTTACAAACAGTTAAGAGGAATGGTGATCTGCTACATTAGACAATATGAATAAATGTGAAAGAAGGATTTCACTGTTGTTGGGTCATAGGGTCAGTAATTGTGAATAATCATATAATTTTTCTCACAATAATCAAAAGGTAACCTAGCAACCCCACGTTAAAGAAGGTCCCTAATAAATAGTTGTAATTTGACAAATAATGCATGCCATTTTCATTTTGCTAAATTAATGTAAATAAATAAATAAAAACTTTATAAAACCTTAACGCAGTGGAGGGGTTTGAGCTATGTTGTCGGGGGCTTTATGCCCCTGGTAGGGTCACCCATGGCCGGTCCATAGGGGGCCGGTGCAGAGAGAGAGCCGAAGGTGGGGGGCCTCGACGACCGGATCTCCAGACATGGAGACTGGCTCTGGGGACATGGAATGTCACCTTGCCTGAGCTTGTGTGGGAGGTTGAGTGTTACTGACTAGATATAATCGGCCTCACCTCCACGCACAGTTTGGGTTCTGGAACCCAACTCCGTGAGAGGGGCTGGACTCTCCATTTCTCTGCCGTTGCCTGTGGGGAGTGGCGGCGAGCTGGTGTGGGCTTGCTCATTGCCCCACAGCTCAGCCGCCACGTGTTGGTGTTCACCCCGGTGAACAAGAGGGTCGCATCCCGACAGTGCACCGACCAGGGACTCCATTGTTCTCCTGGGGGACTTCAATGCCCACGTGGGTAACGACAGCGACAACTGGAGGAGCGTGATCAGGAACTAGATGGGCACCGACCAGGGACTCCATTGTTCTCCTTGGGAACTTAAACGGCCACAGTTTATCCATAACAAACACCATGTTTGAGCACAAGGGTGTCCATCAGTGCACATGGCACCAGGATACCGTAGGTTGGAGGTCAATGAGTTATAGTTGTAGTTGTAGTGTCACCTGACCTCCGGCCGCGTGTCTTGGATACTCTGGTGAAGAGTGGGGCAAGGCTGGTCGTGAGTTGGATCCGCTGGTGGAGGAGGAAGCTGGATAGACCTGGCAGGCCCAAGCATATCGCAAGGGTCTGTTGGGAACGTCTGGCGAAGCCTTCTGTCAAGAGAGTCTTCAACTCACACCTCTGGGAGAGCTTCTCCCTGATCCCAGGGTAGGCTGGGGACATGGATTTTGAAAGGGCCATGTTCTCCTCCTCTGTTGTCGATGCGGCTGCACGTAGCTGTGGTCGTAAGGTCTGCGGTGCAACCCCCGAACCCGTTGGTGGACACCGGAAGTAAGGGATGCCATCAAGCTGAAGGAGTCCTATCAAGCCTTGTCGGCTTATGGGACTCGTGAGGCAGCTGACGAGTACTGGCGTGATGAGCCAAGCGTGCCGCGGCTTGTGCAGTTTCAGAGGCAAAAAGAGGAGTGCGGGAAGGCCATGGAGGACTATCAGACGGCTTCAAAGAGATTCTGGCAAACCATCTGGTGCCTTAGGAGGGAAGCTGTGCTTCACCAACACTGTTTACAGTGCGGGTGGAGAGCTGATGACCTCAACTGGGGATGTTGTTGGGCGGTGGAAGGAATACTTTGAGGATCTCCTCAATCCCACTGCCACGTCTACCGAGGAGGAAGCAGACACTGGGGACCCGGAGGCAGCCTTGTCCATCACCCCTGGCTTAAGTCACTGAGGTGGTTGGCAAGCTCCTCGGTGGCAAGGCTCCGGGAGTGGACGAGATCCATCCCAAGTACCTCAAGTCTCTGGATGTTGTTGCAGAGATGTGTCAGCCAAGACAGCCCGACATCACGTGGCGGTTGGGGACAGTACCGCTGGACTGGCAGACTGAGGTGGTGGTCCCTCTGTTTAGGAAGGGTGTGTTCCAATTACAGGGGAATCACACTCCTCAGCCTTCCCGGTAAGGTCTAGTCTAGGGTACTGGAGAGGAGAATCTGATCAGTTGTCGAACCTCGGATTCAGGAAGAGCAGTGTGGTATTTATCCCAGTCGCGGAACACTGGACCAGCTCTATAGTCTCCATTGAGTCCTCGAGAGTTCATGGGAGTTTGCCCAACCAGTCCACATGTGTTAAGTGGATCTGCAGAAGGCATTCGACCGTGTCCCTCATGATATCCTTTTGGGGGGTGCTCTGGGAGTATGGGGTCCAGGGCCCTTTGCTAAGGGCTGTCCGGTCCCCGTATGACCGGAGCAGGAGCTGCATTCACATTGCCGGCAGTAAGTCAGAATTGTTCCCAGTGCATGTTGGACTCGGCCAGGGCTGGCCTCTATCACCAGTTCTGTTCCTTGTATTTATGGACAGAATTCCTAGTCGAAGGGGGTCGGAAGGCAAAGCTCTTGATTTACCGGTCAATCTTTGTTCTTACACTTACCTACGGTCATGAGCTTTGGGTAATGACAGAAAGGACAAGATCAAGGATGCAAGCGGCCGAAAGGGGTTTCTTTCACAGAGTGGTTGGACTCTCCCTTAGAGATAGGGTGAGGAGCTCGGACACGTAGGAGGAGCTCAGAGTAGAGTCGCTGCTCCTACACAGTTTGTGTAACCTGAATTTTCCAGTTGTGGGTGACATCACAAAAGATGGCCCTGATTACAGCCAGGTGTTTCTGATTACAAACACCTGGCTGCAGAGGCAAACTTTGAAATGTGCATACCGTTAGACCAATTCCACATTTCCATATTTGCCCAGACCCCACTCCTCCTCTCCCCTCACTATTCTTTGTAGTCTTCCAGAGGCAGGACAAGGCATGGTGTAAGTCCTGTCCCAAATTGTCTAAAGCTGTTGTATGTGTGTGTGTGTGTGCAGGCATGTCCCTGATGATGCAGGTGGCAGCTCTTCTCAAGGCCCTTGTCAAAGACTTCAGCGTGGCGGCTCTGGTGAGGACTACACACTCCTCTGTCTGCTCACATCAGTCCAACTCTAACACATCTTCTTTAACTTTTTGTATTTAGGACTGTTCCCATAGCAATTAACAGTTACAAAATATTGATACAAACGGTGCTAATCACAATAAAAACTCACCATCCGAGTGCTTAATTAATAAAAATTTGTTACATGTTACATCCGACAATATTGTGTAATTGACCATGTTGGAGACATTTCCTTAATGTTTACATTTCTTTAGCCTTCGGTTTACCATTACTTATTAATTCAGCTGGAACTCTGATGTCAGAACTTGTAGTGTGTAAGTGGGAAATATCCCACTTACCTGGAACACAGGAAATTTAGTTTTTAAGGAGACAAGTTGTGCAAAATCATTATTAGAATGATGCTCCTTCGAGAGTTGTGTTTTGATTAATTCATGCAGGTTTAAGGAATCTTGTATTGTTCGGCATTTGAGGCAAATGTAGAAAATGCAGAAAATGTGTTTTTACTCAGCCCCTATCCCTGCTCACACATCTATACTGATTTACAATTATCTGAAAAATGTTGACTTCGCTTCGTCCTATGCCTAGGGGTTACAATGTTGCGGCCATTTTTTAAAGAAGCTGTTATAAATCAAAATGGCTGTTTACAATGAATAAGATTTTTTTTTTTTTTTTTTTTTTTTTAAAATAATGATTTACATTTGTGATAATTTACATAAATACCAGAAATATATAATTTGTATAATTTGTATACTTGTATACTTGTCTACTTTTAGATACCAGTTGTTGCCAGTAGAATGTTCTGAAATGCAGTGTAAACTTTTTGAAGTCTGTACAGTACTGAATATAGAGATATAGATATAGAGTGAGAGCAGTTGTGACATTGTCCTTTGTACAGGTGACTAACCATGTGACCCGCAGTGTGGGTGGGGCTGTGCGCCCTGCTCTGGGGGTGTCTTGGAGCCACCTTCCCCGCACACGGCTGCTGCTGGAGGGTCCAGGCCGGAGCACACACAGCTTCAACTCCTCGAGGTCCGCAACGCTCATCAAGTCCTCCAGACAGGTACTGTGTGTGTGCCCAATATGCCACTTTAGCCAACAGGAAGCTAGACAATCATTGGTCAGTAACAAGAAACAAGCAAATGGAGACGTATCCCAGAGTCCTTAGACCCTCCTCCTGCAGGAGCAACTCCAACAAACTCAAAAGAGAAACCTCGAGGAGAACCACAGTGAAGGAGTGATCCACTCCCATGGGCTGGACCAGGGCTGGACCAGGGCTGGACCAGGGCTGGACCAGGGCTGGACCAGGGCTGAAGCAGGGCTGACCAGGGCTGAAGCAGGGCTGAAGCAGGGCTGAACCAGGGCTGAACCAGGACTGAACCAGGACTGACATCTGTGGATCATTATGAGGAAAACATGTGTACATTAAATCTGTAAATTTTTAAATGTCAATATTCATATAAACGACTTAAGCCTAACGCTGCCTAACCCTAACCCGCGTTAGAAAAGTGTGGTGCCCAATGGGAGCTGATGTCACCATAAATGTCATCACGACAAAGAGCTGGCACCTCCTAAATGGCTATGCGACGCTGCCAAATTCTACATGTATCACCGATTAAGAAAATTAAATTGGAGAACAGAGTACGGAGAAGTGGCCGTATACCGAGGAGGGTGAAAATGGGGGTTAATCGGCAATATGCTATCTTGAAAATAAGCCTTTAAAGATTGCACAAACATACATGAATTACTCCAACTACAACTTTGAGAGGGTAAATGGTGGAAAATAACCATAACATGGCTAAAAAACGTAAGAGATTTCTAACATTAGACAAAACGCTACTTTATAATTTTGCAGGTAGCCTTCGAGGGTTGTGAATGCCAGCAGCTATTATCATTGGGGTTGGGACTGAAAACGTTTGAGGGCCACTGTCATATACCATAGAGTCATGGCAGAAAAAATATACTGGTAGTGTGTCTTCTTTAATAACTTGTATTTACTCAATTACCTTGTACGACTTTTGAGTAGAATGATGAACTGAAGCAATTAAAGAGGAGATATTTTACTTCTATGGGGTATTAACTGTGCATAACATATTTAGATCACCATGTTACCTATTTATTATTTTGAAAATGCTATGTTAGCCAAAAATAACAAACATGTTTCATAAGTTTCATTTAAAAAAAAAAGTTGAATTTGCACAATACCCCCTATTTAAAACTTCTAACTGTAGTCAAGCACAGTTCAGATGTACTATTTGGATGAGGAAAACATGTACATTAAGTTGATCTGGACAACTTCTTAATAACTGCAGCTCTGCGGGGCTTTTGTAGTGAACATCAGGTGCTCCTTTGACCTGTCCTCTGTGCTTTCAGCCCTGTCACATGAGAGTGGAGTTTGACCTGAGCTGGTGGAGCCGCTCCAAAGAAGTTCCTTCAGCCAAAAGAAAACGCACATAATGAATAACTGCACACAGAAACCGCCGGATAAGTGCGCCCAGAGACCTGATAACTGCACAGATCCTTCACCAAGCCTGCTATCTGTGGAATATGGACTTTTTCAGAACATCATCAGTTAGTCTGTGTTGTTATAAGTTTATACTTTGTTACAGTTGGGGTTGTCAAAAGTAACGAAAATCAGACTGTAATCAATACTAAAACTAGTATCAAAACTACATGTTCATTTGAGCAGGTATAGCTACTAAAAAAAGTCCCACTCACAGGACATGAACCTTTCCTGAACAGCTTTAGAATGATCTTTGGCTGTATCAGAACAAGTATAAGACCATGTAGACTAGTATATGCCCATGGACCACTATGGAACCTACCTGGACGACTGAGGGATTACACAGATATAAGGCCACATGGTAATATAAAAAAAGTACTACAATTTATGTTGAAAATCACATTCTGTTGTCTAAATAAAGAGTGGGTTTTTTTTTGTTATTTATGTTATTTTTGAATATGAAGTCTGTTCCTTTGTATGGAAACCAATTTTGAAATTTTAGCATCATGACAGCACTAGTTACAGCCAAATCTGAATCTGCAACTAGCACAGCGGTTTTGGAAAACAAAATTAATAGTGATTAGATTTGCGATATGTTTAGAAAGTGAATTCACTGTAAACAACTCCGGGAGCATTCACATCTGAGAGAGTGAGATATAAACTGATAAAACAAGAATCCTATGAACTTCAGAACATGTTGGTAGAGGTCTAAACTACAGGGTTTACACAGAATAAAACCCCGCGGAGACACAGGGAGGGCATCTGACACATAGTTCATAACACGTTTGTAGAGGTCTAAACTACAGATTTTTCCATAAAAGAGACCAGATATTGCGTTCTTTGCAAAGAACACTATACTTTTATATATTATATATTACAGCTCTACCTGCAAATTTTTTTTTTTTTTTTTCAATGAAATAAAACACATTTACAACTGTGCATAAGATTAACATTTTAATCTGAGTCATGACATGATTTTTATTTTTTTTGTAAAAAACAAAACAAAAAACTAAACAAAAACAAGTTTGTCGTCAACCCCATGACATCATTTCATAATCTGGGATCATAATCTTTTACTCATATCACTACATATTTTTGTTCTTCTGAAGCAAGTGTGAAAAAAATGAAAACATACAAATTTAGAAAAAAACGTCTATCAGTTAGTGTTCCCCAACACACCCCAGATTCAATAAATAGATGAATGCTAACCTGTCTTTACCATACTTTGGCAGGCGTATTTCTGCCACTGTGTCCCAGGGCAGCTGTGAAAGACATGAATAATGCACCAAAATTTGAAGTGAATTTTAAGTATGCAAAAAAACATGGTGACACTTGTAATAACTACACTTTTAACAGCCTTAATGTGTACAGTATGAACAAAGATACCATAATAATTAAGAATGAGTCCTCCATTCCCTGACCCCTTAATTAAGCCAAAACAAAGTCATAGTTCATGCTTGCAGTTATTAGGGATAAGTTGATAGATAGTAGATAAAAATTATGGTGACAGGTATACTTGTGAGATTTCTTGTCCATGTGTTTACATTTAGTTTGGGGGAAAAAATGCATTAATGTTGCCAAGTTCTTAAGAAGCTGTAAATTTCACCATTCTTTTTTTTTGTATTTTTGTTGCTATTACCCACCCCTAATAAAGAGTTTAAAGGCACGACAGAGGCTTACAAGATATGTTTCAACTTATGGGATCATTTTTAGTCCAAAAACATTTAAAACTTAAAATTTAAGTAGCTGCTTTACAGAGGTTCCAAAATATGTTGTTAATTAAATGTGCTCATTAGTTACCACAAAGCTGA
This sequence comes from Periophthalmus modestus, assembly GCA_019594935.1. Taxonomy (NCBI): domain Eukaryota; kingdom Metazoa; phylum Chordata; class Actinopteri; order Gobiiformes; family Gobiidae; genus Periophthalmus; species Periophthalmus modestus. The sequence goes on from JAIEZT010001243.1 coordinate 18,456,535, forward strand.
TGAGCCTATGTCGAGCTCTTCTTTTTTGATTGAGAAAAATGAATGAGACAGAAATGGATCATTATTCTCTATTGTCTCCAAAGCTGCGTGTGGTGATGTGAGCGCGCTGAGTCTGGGGCACAGCAGTGTGTTTACTGTGAGGTAGCTAGTGTGGGTCTCTCAGCAGGCAGGGACTAGGCGCCTCTTGCGGATGCACTCCCAGAGCCAGCGTGCGGACACCCTCTGCACCGGGCTGTCCTCCTCCACCTCGCCCATGCTGTGGGTGGCTGAAGACGAGGCATAGTCTGGGACCAGGTCTCCGTCGTAGGCCACAAAGTACCTCCTGAGGGTGTGGAAGTCCTGCAGCGAGGAGGGCAGGTAGAGCTTCACTCCACTGAAGATGTCCAGGAGAGTCTGAGGAAGAGAACCACATTTATAACCAACAACAAGCGCACTGAAGAGGAGGACTTTAAAATGCATAGGACAGGCATGTTTCAGGTATGGGGGCGATATATATGGGTTGCAGTATTGTTATCAGCTAATATCGATTAGTCTAAATTGACCAATATTAATTCTCGATACCAATATTTTTGAAGCACTTCCCCTTTTTGAACATACTGGAGTGTTATGGCTGTATGTTACAGAAACTTGCAACAAATAATTGTATATTCAGGTAAACACATTTTCTTATTATTTTTACAGATATGACAAGTTAATTAGTGATCTTCACTTCAACTTAAAGGAAATGTGTGGACCTTGCTATGGATTTTAAAAGCTAAATATATATTGGTGAAAAAAAAAAAATACACAAAACATTTCATATATCTATATTTATAAATCTATATATGTATACAGTATATGTAAAATCTCCAGTGTGTAGAGTGTGTGTAGATGCACTCTGACCTTGTCCTTGGAGGGCTCCAACAGCTGAGCAGTGCTTCTGTGATGGCTCTGTCCATTTGTGTGTGCCTCATATTTCTTCACCTACTCCACACAACAATACAAATGAGATCTACAAAGAGGGGGTACTGGAGTAGTGTGATAAACTGTACCTTCTTAGCACTCCCGGCCTCTGAGTCTGGGGTACGAGGCTCTGACTTCACTGCCTTTGCTTTGGGAGTACTGACACCTGCTTTGGGAGTACTGGTACCTGCAGAACAATAGTGCCAAGGCTTAATTTTGGATCAAATTATAATCATTGTGTTAATGTAATCATGGATTATTGAATTTCTGTCTTTTCTAATATAATGTGCTACACATTATTCATTCACTCCACATTTGGTGGTGGTAAGCTACTACTGTAGCTACAGCTGCCCTGAGAGACTGACAGAAGCAAGGCTTCCAATCTGCACGATCAGCCCCTCCCACCACCACTCACTAACTGCAGAAAAACTAAACATCTAAATGACTAGCTTGGCTGTATGTGAGTTTTGTCCTATGCACAGGATCAGGCTGCTTCCTCAGTGTTGAGTGAGTTTCTTTACTGTTCTCAGTGCAACATATGACAGAAGTCTATTGAACCGTTTCCTGGTTCTCTTGTTCTTTTATGCTTGCACTGAGTTGGCAGTTTAGTGTTGAATGGTTTATTCTGCGCAACTAGACTGGCAACATGACAGTGGCTGTACTCACTCTTCTTCTTTGCTGCAGCAGAGGGCAGAGCTGGGGGCGGGGCTGGTGGTGGTGGAGAGTCTCCTCCTGAAGAGCTCCTCTCCTCTTTGGCCCCTGAGGGCCCCGCACTCACCTGGAAGTCACTGTTCTCTTTGGAGATGCGGAACAGCTCCTGTCAAACACAGTGTACAGTCACATGCTACTACTGCCCATTGAGGAAGCTTCACCGCACTGTAGTATACACTGCAATGGCAGAGGTAAACATGGAAGTATATAGACGGCCCCTGAAGACCAGCATGGTGCAGTGGCGGTGAAGTGGTGGTGCAATCATGGTGCAATCATGGTGCATCAGGCTCACCCGGAGCTGGTGCAGGTTGGTAGCACTCTCCCAGTCCTTGTCGTCTCGGACGCGGGTCATACGGGGGAAGCGGATAGAGATGCCGTCAGCTGTGTGCATCTCAGATTTCGAGAACTCTGCTCCAGTGATCTCCCACACCGGAGCACTCTGAGCACAGACACAATGTGAGGTCTAGGGTCGCTCTCAAAAGAGGAACAACAACAAACTGCACATGTCCATAGGTAAGCAGCTCAGCTCACCTTAGGGTCTCGGATGATAAAGTCAGGATAGTAATTCTTCACTATCTTCAACCAACCGGGGATCTTACTGGGGTCCTGCACACACAACAGCTGTCAGTCCCGCTTTATGGGATTCATGTTTCAGGTACACAAATTGGGGTTAAGGCATTAGGGAAAAGCATGTTACAGGTTGGGGTTAGAGCATTTTTCAGGTTGAGGTTAGGACAGAGGATGCTTCAGGTTGAATTTAGTGGGTTAGGGGAGAGTATGTTTCAGACTGAGATTAAGGATCTAGTGGAGAGGATGTTTCAGGTTGGAGTTAGGGGGCTAGAGGAGAGGATGTTTCAGGTTGGGGTTAGGGGAGAGCATGTTTCAGGTTGGGGTTAAGGGGTTAGGGGAGAGAATGTTTCAGGTTGAGTTCAGGGGGTTAAGGGAGAGCAAACCTTGCTAATCTTGACCACATCCAGCTCCTTCTGCAGCCGAGCCAACATGGCGTCATCGTAACCTCCAGAGCATTTCGTTACCGTGCACCACTTCCCTGAATCCGGGTCCAAGCAGCCCATCAGGAAACTGGACATGATGCCCCCTGGTGGTACACAACAATATGACATTCAATGCTTCAGCACTTGAGGTGAGACACTGCAGGTGGATATGAAAAAACCCTGTAAATATAGACATATCAATTTGTGTCTTGTGTCGCTTACTTACATGAATATTAGTACAGTACAGTAATACAAGTACATGTTTTTCTTCATGTTAAGTTTTCATATAGGCAGATAAGGCATGAGTAAAAATAGCCACATTTTGGACATATGATGGATAGATGGACAGAGCCAGTTTATTTTTTATTTTTTTGTTAATAAAAGTCAAGATTTCACTAAAATATTTGCACAGGTTCATCACGTGTGCGTTTTCGTTTTGGATATTTCTTTAAAAACATACTGTGATCAAATTGCCTTCACTAATCAACTTGACTGTTAATAAGAGAACATAGCATAATATAGGCTATTTAAGAACCAGACAAAATGCCAGGAGATAAAGCAATGACTTCACCTATTGAAGCAAAAATAAGGACTACTAACATTCAATGAAACAAAACAACACAGTGTCTCACGGTGATGGATCGACAGAATTGTGTTTTGTTTCATTCACAAATATTAAACACATAAACCTTGCACATTTAGGCTGTATTCTTCTCTCAAACTGAAAACTCTCTGTTCAACCTTGTGATGTCATGTGGTAATGCAGGAAGTGCTCCACTGTGTTTTTAAACTTCATCCACCTTAATTAGAATCATCTGGATGACTTCAGCACTGTAAGTGCCAATCTGTACTGAAAGGTAAGGTAGCTAAAGGTGGGGATGGGACGAAATATGATAATATCGTTAATCGCGATAAAAAAGGGTCCTCGATTAATCGTTTGTGGCATTTTTTTCATAATCGTGATCATCGCGTACAATTATAATCGTCTTTACGGCACCAGACTCATGTTTCTGGTTTCAATACACTCTTTCACACGAACCACTCCGGGTCAGAGATGCCTCTAGTTTAACTTGTACAAACCTCCACAGTGTCCTCGGTCGTGTACTTCCTTTGTTTTGTCCGTTTTGTCCGTTTCATCATGTTTAGAAGCAAAACAACAGCGCCAAGAATACGCGCGCATTATGCACCGATCCACTCGGCCTGCTCCGTCTGTTTACGTAAAATCTCGGCACGTCACACACGTGCTCCGCTGCTCATTGGCTGTGAGGAGAAAACGTCACTAAACGTGTGTGATGTGATTGGTTGATTCTACACGGGGGAGAGTGGGGCGTAAACTTTCAGTCACATGTAGCACTGATTCACTGTTTGCGGCTCCAGTGACACACAACCTCCACCTTATTGGCCAACACTGGTGTCAATAAGAAGCTAACACGTGTGTTTAGCTCCGAGGAAGAAAGTCGGCGCTGTCTTAAGTTTATTATGTCTGAAATCGACCAAAGAAATGCAAAAAAGTGACAGAACAGATTTTGCGCGTGGAATACTTTTCTGCAGCAGATTGGACATGGAGGATCTGATTTATTTTGTAGACATGATTTCTTGACTGGATTATATTCTCTGGACCTGTCCGGAACAAATGAGACAAACTTTGTGGAATATGTTGATGTTTGATAGAACCAGAGCCTCAAAGGTGAGTGAAGTCCAAATCCGCATTTTTGGCTTTTCTGTAAAAACATCTTTCCTGTCAGCACTGTGGTGATTCCAGGTGAAAATTGTTTGCATATACAAAAATAACAGCGCTGTAGCTTTCATTTGATGTGTAGATTGTTTGCGTGGGTGACGCAGAAGTACATGTACATTCCTGTAGAGTTGTAAAGTAGGCCCGGGCCGTCGTAACGTTAAAGAAAATAAATAATTCATGGCGATAATATCGTTAATCGCGATTATGTTAGTTACGATAATCGTGAGTATAAATTTTAATATCGTCCCATCCCTCGCTAAAGGTAGCTTGAAAACTATCACTACACAACATCACAAGGTGGAACAGATCATTTTGAGCTTTGGAGATGTAGACAGACTAATTGTCTTATATTTCCAAACACCTGATATGAAATTATACTACGTAAAATATGTAGCCGTAGTAATTTCAAATGTCGGACAAACGAATAATAAATTACATTACTTTTCAGCAGCTGATAATGAAGTGCACAGAGAGAAGGTAAAGATTTTCACAAAGGCACAGTACAGACCGTTAGCACCCTTTCCATAGAAGGCCCCCAGGACCACCAGGTCTGCAGTGTCGGCCATGGCACCTTCATTCAGGTAGTCCTTCTTCACCTTCAGCCAGTGACGCTTTCCGGGCTCATAATTGCCCTACATTCACAAACATTTAAGTCAACCCACTATTACCATGATAAAAAAATTTCTGGAGTTACTGATGAAAAGGAAAATGTGTATGTGTACTTAGTTTATAACATGTGGTTTTCCGGTGCCAAAACGGGAAGTGTACATGATTGCTATGGAACTCTACTCAGAAATAACGGTTTTGATAAAATTGTGGAAATTTACTAAAACTATCTACAGCTCAGGGTGTATCATGTCTTTTGCCTTTCTTCTTCGTGAATTTCATTTGTGGCATTTTGATGGTCAGCCCATGATATACTCATAGACTGTATTATTGGACATAGCTTGCTTGCTAGCCGCCACGTTCCAAACAGGAATGAGCATGGGTGCGAATTGGTTCCATCAGAATCTGGGTCCAAGTAACTATAAGGCTCATCATTTTAATCTTAAAAATTTAATTTGAACCGCTCTACATGATCCTGTGGTTTTTATTTCTCCATTTTTGTGAACCATAGTAAACTGCCCATTTAGGTGCCTTCTTTTCCCAAGGTCAGTTCCTGCTAGAGCTAGCAACAGGTTTAATATATCACACCCTGACAAAGGAGAGGGGAAAGATATACAAACCTTGATGTCTTTGAGCACCAGCCCCTCCAGTCCCTCTCTGATGACTCTTGTGATCATATCAGCCAGGTCTGCTGCCCTCTGCCAAGAATAAGAGAACTTAACAAGTGCACAAAAAGAATCCACTAACATGTCTTTCATCTGTCAGAATAAACAGTAGACAATGCTTGCCCTTTACTACCATACCATGTATAAATCCATGCAATAGCTAAATAACCATGCTCTAATGGTTCTTCTACATCACTAGTTGTATTCTGAGAGATACATGCATGTTTGAGTAATCTTGTATTGTTCTACATTAGAGGATTGCTTGAGTGCTCAGAAAATTTCCATTTTCACCTACTACTTATCTACACCTACTGCTTACATTTAGTTAAAAAAAAAAAAATAAATAAAAAAAATCTGGGTTGGGCACAGCTGAAGGCATTTATCAACAATACAGACACTGAAAATGAAGCTAGTAGAAATTACAAAATGTAAAATTATTATTTACATTTATTATAAAAAGGTATAGGTCTTCTTTAAAGCTATATACATTTAGTATTGCCTACAAGTGTTAACCATGCAGAGTTTTTATTTGTTCATCAAACTGCAGCAGTGGTGTGAGCACTCACCGTGACATGCTTCATCTCAGAGAAGAGGATTCTGTTGGGCACCTCCACCATGTTGTCATGGAGGAACTTCCTGCGCTCACACAGAGGCCTGCAGGACAGCACACATGGGCAGATATCAGACATTACAAGCTAAATACAGTGGACTGTTATAATGAGTTCTATCCAGCTCACGCTGAAGTAAAATTAAAAAGTCCTATCTCTTAACATAGAAAGTAATACAAGCAACCAAGAGATTCAGCACTGAAATGACTCAGAAAGTTAGTGCTCAATGATGTGCATGACTTCATTTACACATATGTACACAAATGTACATGATTATGTAAACGGGTAACTTTAGAGATATAGAAAAGTCTCTCTGAACAATTTTTACTGGTACTGGAATGTAGGGCTACACAATGAATCGTTATCAAATCAAAATCACAATTTGAGTTGGTGAAATTATCAAACCGTAAAGGCTACAATTATTTAGAACAAAGTGTCCAGCAAAAAACAAAATATCCCGTTTTGTCTTTATAGAAAAATCTTGCTGTACCTGTAGTTTAGACCTCTACATGTTCTGAAATGCACGTGATTCTTGTATTAGTCTTTCAGTTCAGATTTCTTTCCTCTCTCAAATGTGAATGCTCCTGGGGTTGTTTGCAATGTGAACTCTGAATCAGAATCCTACTTTTTAGACATACTGTATATCACAAATCGAATCACAATACTGTCATTCTTATGTGTGTGTGTGTCTCTCGGTGTTGCAGTAGAATAGTGCAATGGAAGGAGCAGAGCAGACAGTCCTTACCTCTCCATGAGGCTCACTCCATTGAAGTAGATACAGTCAAACACAAACAGACACACGTTAGCATCCTGAAACGCAGCTTTCTGTCAACACAAAGAAGCACCTCATAAATATTACTCATTCAACTTAGTGATTTTGTTCAGTTGATACCCTGAGTGCCGTGTTGGTTAGGTCATTTATGTGTATTGTTTGTCCTGCAGTTGTTCAGCACTTTGCCACTGGAACAACAAAGTGCATTTATTTGAGGCATCTCTGTGAAATAAACAAACCTGATTGGGTGGCTATACCTGAGTTTGGCCAGAGGAGGACGTGGTGACCAGACTGTAAATCTTATACAGGATTTCAGTCTGGATTTAGACAAAAGGCATCCTGCATATAGTAACTGAACTCTGAAGGTCTCAAAGGGCAGGGGCTTGGTGACCTTACCTTATGAACTCCTAACGTCCCAAAGGGCAGGGGCTTGCTGGTCTTGGTGTCAATCAGCAACACCTCTGCATCCAGGATCATACTGTGACCTCCGGGAAAAGCTTTGGGGATGTAGTCTTTGAAATGGGCCACCTAAGGAGAGAAAGTGAGAGTCGGAGTTTGAGAGGGATGTGCCAAGTCGTTTCTGAAAAAACAGTACACGACTTTATTCTAGACATGCATACATTTAGAAAAAATTTCAGTCCATGTTCAGCGAGGATCAATGTAAATAGTATTCAACTGGTTACAAGAAAGTCCAGTTAAGCTATACTGGCACTAGGCCTGTAGTTGACTAAAGCAATTCTTGGTCAACTAAAACATGTCCTACCAATCGAATAATTGACTAAAAAAGTGGCGTAGCAAAAGCTCTCTAATCTCTTATAGATATCTATGCATTTGACCCATACTGCACCCACAAGACCACACCTGAATGGGAGTTCATGCAAAAACAACTATTTATGCAGAAATGTACTAGCAAACAATGTATTTGTATAAAGATAGATTAAACTTGTGACTCTTGAGTTTAATTTACCAAAATACCAAATCTCACTCACTCAGTAATTTCTCATTTCTGCTGTTGTCCTTTATGAATCCTTATAATGTAAATAACATAATTCGGCTAATACATATTCTGGTTACCTAAGACGCTATCAACCGATCAGTCGAGTAAACAATTAAAGGACCACAAGCCTGACTGGCACCCATGGTAAATACTACAGGCAAAGGGCTTTTTACAGAGGATTACTGAAACCAGAGAGTAAAAAGCCAAATATAACTCCAGGTAGGTTTTTGACGAGGGAAAAGTGTGATGACATGGTTAAAAGTTCATAAAAGATCATTTTAAGTGATGTGAGACCTTGTGAGGCAGGACGGGCTTGAGGCTGCGGCTGAAGTAGCTGAAGCTGTCTCCGCTCTTGTGCACCTGGACTCTCTCCCCAGTCGTACTTGATCTCTGAGTACATGCCGTTAGGACACTTCTTCATGGCGTACTCCACAGACTTACACGCCTCCGCCTAAAATACACAAGGAATGTGATGGCCAACAGCAAAGCATTCTGGGGCAATATGACAGATTTTAGCATGCTAACTACTGGAGTTAGTGTTTCACAAGAGAATTGTGAATATTTTGTGAATTTTTTTGCAAATAACGTCTTGAGACCCAACCCCTCATCAGTGATCTTAAGCTAATATCTAAAAGAATTATAATGACAATTTTTTTTTTATTTATAAGTACCTTTCTAACACCAAAGGTCCCGTTAGAAAACATTAATTCTAATAAAGTAAATTGTAGCGTAATACTTATTATATTTACTATATTTGCAAGCGTTGACCTCAGAAAGGCAAAAGGTTTTTGACCGCTTTGGCGGAGTTTGATTACTCATTTTTCAGGATGTTTTGGGGATATGAAGCCTATGGATCATTGTACAGTATTTAAACAACTGTGGAATAAACAGATCATATGTGCAACATTATTGGGCTATCAATGGACTTATTGAACAAGCACACAAAAGCAAGGTACAGCTGTAGCTACCTAGCGGATCGTACCTGGGGAAACACACACTAGACTGGCTTCTATAGGCAGTGCACATTCTGCACTGCCTATAGAAGCCTATAGACTGCATGTGTCCTCCTCACCAGCATGGGCTGCACTGGGGTCATGAGCGATGCCTCTATCGTCAGCAGCTTCCTGGGGCCCGAGCCATTTGACGCCTCCTGCTGGTTCCTCAGCACCCGCTCGATCACGTCTCCCAGGTTCCTCGAGGCCTTGAACGCATCGTACGCGTTTGGGTCCACAGCATCCAGACTGCACACAGTGTGAAGATTGTACTTTACATCATATTTCAAAGGGACAAAAGTCTTAAAGATCAGGATTTGAATGGTGGATTAATATGGGACTAAACACCTAAACCTGCCTACAACTACAGACAGAGCTGCTTGTGAAACTGGGCAGTACCTGGAGGAGTGAGGGGAAAGGACGGGTGGAGTCTGGAGGTATAAGAACGGTGTGATTGGTCTAACAGGTAACCACACTTCAAACTCTGCCCCTGCAGCCAGATCTTTGAAATCAGAAACACTTGACTTTTATCAAGGCAGTCTTTTGTGATATCACCACCTACTGGAGATTGCAGTGACCACTGTAGGCAGCACAAGCTTTAAGATTTTGGTATTTTTGACCAGAAATCTGCAACTTAAGTTGCCACAAAAAGGATTAGTTACGGTGAATAATGCTATTAAAACAGCATATACACACAAACACATATTTAGTAGCAAAAAAGTGGACTTAGTGTTTAATTTCACTTTAAGTTATTTTAATACCTAAGGCAAACATAAAACACAAGAATAGCATGCAACAATTAATAATTTTGCAGTAAGTGATAGCAGACTTTTAGATTTCACTTGGTGATTAGTTTGCTAATGCAGAACATACAGTATATTTGGATGAATACAGGGTTACAAAGACACACAAGAGTCCCCCAAAGAGGATTTCGATATATGTAATGTGTACAGTTCACACTTACACGTGTTTCGCTCCAGCGTTCATCTTCAGATCATGTTTGATCAGACGTATAATGCATTTCAAGTCATTGCTTGTGCATCTGAAAAAAGGAATTACACAGGAGAGGAGTGGTCAGATTGGCTGGAGTTAGGTAGGAGGTTACGTATAAAGCGTTAGCCCATTTACTAAAGTTTGTTGGGTGGGGAAGGGTGGGTGGTTAATGACTAAAACAGATTTCTGTAAAAGGGAGTCGTAAAGTGACATGAACAGTGACTTCAATAGTTAAGACACCAGTGAACGCCTTACTTTTTGGCAATGTCCTCCAGCTCACTCTGCTGCTCATCCTCCTTGGTGAGCTGGGCCAGTCGGGTCAGGGAGGAGTCTACTTCCTGGAGTGTCAGCAGGCTTTTGGCAGCAGGAGGAAAACCCTTACTGGCTTCAAAGAACATCCTCACTGTCTCCGACACATCCCCCTGAAGCAACGTGGAGACATGGAGGACAAGGACTCAACAGGATACAAGAACTGTTTCTGTAGTGCATCATGTGTCTTTCAGAAGGTCACAAGAACCATTTATGACAGGGAGGATAGTGATGTATAGTGACTGTGGGGTTAGGGGTTTGCTTATACTTCAAGTAAAAAAAAGAAAAACAGAGGACCAAGCTGAGGGCACCACAAACACCACAAGCCCTACAGACATTTAGATATAAAGAAGCCGGCTAGGGCTCTTTTGTTACAATTTTCAATTTGCTCGTATTTCCTAGGATCTGTCAAATAGAGAGCTTTAGCATTATCTGCAATATTTCTTTGATTGTCCTCATACTGTACATATTGTATTGAGTGTTAGAATAAAAGCAGTATGAGATACCTGCTCCAGATCGCGCACCATCTCTTCTTGGTTACACCTGAAGATACGGCTAAAGAGTTTGACGATCTGTTTGTCGTTGAGGTTGTACACGCTCTTCACCACTCCAGGCAGCAGTAGTTTCACAGTTAGGAACAGGTCTCCATGGAACTTATCTGCTCACACACAGACAGACGAAGGGCTTAAGGACTGGAGCTTCCTCTGAGTGCTATGCCACTTCAAACCTCAGGAAACAGTTTTCAGATGTAGAATGTAGTGAAAACCTTCTCTCATTAATATTAGTGACTGTTCTAATACCTCATAATTTATCCCAATACAATGCAGAAGACACTGGAGGCACAGGAGTTAGGTTTTCCTGCCATAAAACAGCAGAATTAATTGCCAATAATGGGGATTGAACTACCAACATTCAAGTTATGGGGAAATTTCTTTTACAAGGAACTATATAATGTAATATGTAATGGATTGTATTAGTATGCTAGTTGCTGTTAGGTTTACTGTCACAGCAAACACCGCACTAGTCTCTGAGAGTTGTGAAGCATATTTATCAACTCATTGTGGTGAATAATTAGAATGCGCAGAATGCATAAGTCAAGTGAGGAATAACTTTGGTCCACTGCAAACCATTTAAAATTAACTAGTTCTGTTTTTACTTATTTTTAAGACATGAAAAACCAGGTACAGCACCTTTAAATACTGTATGTTGTAAGTGTATTGAACTTAAACCTCCTTGTGTTCCTTTATAAGTCTCCCTGTGAAAGGCCAGTCCCTTGTACCTCCTCCGGACCCCTTCTTCAGGAACCTCTGGATGATCTGCGTCTTGGTGTTGTAGCTGGCGTTCTCGGCCACAAGAGCACACAGTTTGCGGAACTCTCTGAGGAGGCAGTCCTTGTGGGAGGGGTCACACAGCTGGCTGGACAGAGCACTACCCTGAGTCGAGGGGGTGAAGCTAGAAGGTCCCGGGCTGCCGGACGAGGGGCCTGCTTTGGCTGCTGCACAAGGGCACAAGGCAAGTCACTATGTAACACTCATCTCGACAAATTGCCAAGGATTCCAATGTGTAAAAAAAATAAATAAATAAAACTTCCTTGTTTGAAAAACCAAAACAGGCATAATAAATATACCTATAGCGAAATTTGATAATAATTACATTTTTAGAGTGCATGTAATGTGAATGTAATGTAGCATTTGTTAATGGGATTAATTATGCAGAGGCCTAAAATTTGAGGTGTCTTGTGCACACAGCTGCTCAGACAGTGAGTGCCACAGTCACCTGCTCATAGGAGGAACGGCTGTGCTGCAAGTGAGTGATTTACTGTTTTAATGTTCATTTTATGATGATTATTTGTGATTATTTATGTTTTTGATTTGTGTGATTTTAATGTCTTTCTTATTCTGTAAAGCACTTTGAATTACTTTGTGTATGAATTGTGCTATACAAATAAACTTGCCTTTACAAAAAGGTGCATGTAGAAAAAGGCAGTGCACTTTAACTCATGGATACATATGCTAGAGAAAATATCAGCCTTTATATCACTGTACACCCATGTTAGATTTTTATTGTGTGTTTTATGTCTACGCCCACTTTTTGCTAGAGAAATGGCTCTATAAAGTAATAGGGCCTGGCCAGCAGCACAGTTTGGCAGTGTTGGCCTCTGTTGTGGAGTGAATGACCCTGTATCTATCAAGTGCTTTTAGACCACTACTGCTGAAAATAGATTATCACTAAAGGCCAGAAATACACAGCATGTCTTCTTTAAACTGATGACTGACTTAGTGTGCACATTTGAAGTCTAAATGACAACTAAAATGAGAAACTAGCTAGCCAGGAGTTACCTGTGAAACCGGAGAATTTGCGCGGGGCGTTGGTGGACGGGTCACCAGCTGGGGGCGATGTGAGTTGACCACTTGTGTTCAGCTTGGCCTGAACCTTCTTCTTTGGACTGGCATTGATTTTTGTCATCAGGTCTGAAAACAAAATACACTTTAGAAGTCAAATAGAAGATGATTTTAGTCAGGTACTGTTACTTTTTTGTTTAGTTTTTTTTTTTATTGGTGCGGAAAACTATAGAAAAACTTAAAAAGAGCAGAATTATAATAAATAACTAAGACACTATGCACATTATAAAATAGGGATAGATGTAATACTACTAAGTGTCAGGGCTTGTAAAGTGAATAGTTTTTAGTTTTAGTTGATGTGAACTTAAAGGTCCTCCACCTGATTTTAAGATAAATATGTCTTGTCCCAGACAGTACAGATGTATTGCAACTCTGCTGCGTGCTGTCTGCATTGTCTTTTGCTATGGATCAGACCTGGACGACTGAGGGTTTACACAAATATCTAATTAGAAAAGCATTTCACTGTCCAATAATCAGGAAGTGCATGTTAGCTTTACCTCCACAGCAAAGCTCTGCACTGGCCAACAGTTGTGAAAAGCACTTATAAACTCATTGCTGTGAATAATTAGGATGCTCAGAAGGTATAAGGAAAGTGAGGAATAACTCTGAACCAGTGCAATTCATTTCAAATGAACTACACCTGGCCGTCGTACTTGAAGTTGTGCTGGCCACTGGAGACACCATACACTCTGTTTGTTGCCAAAAATGACTAGGAACAGTAGACAATGCTATTTCAACACCATATAAACAGCAAAAAAACTTTAACAATGCATCAGTCATGTGCTAAAATGTGCCTGTAAATGACTTGGCTGAGCTTCAAGTCCAGCACACAATTTTAATGGAGTATAAAATTAACCACAAAAGTGCAGAAATGTCACTTTATACCCTTGTTTGGGAGATGACACTTAGTGCGTCTATCTCTTTTTTAGGTAATTTTTTATAGTTTTGATATATTGGATACCCTAAACTCAATATTTTAATTTAGCATATCTCCAAATCAATAATTGTCAATTTTTCTATTCCTCTCGCTCCTCTACAGTAAATGTCCCTTTAATGGCAGCTTTTGTCACCTGCCACGTGTTTGTTGATGAGCTCCTTGTCTTCGTCCTGCAGCTCCTCCCAGCCCTCCAGGTCGGTGATGTCCTCAATCTTCTTGGTGGTGGCCCTGGCCCTCTCCAGCTTCTCGAAGATGCACTTGACGTGGTACCACTCCTTCATCTCGCCCGCCGACTCACTGAACGGGTTGGGCACGATCTTCCCGATGCGCACCACCCCCTTGGCAATTTTGTCTTTACACTTCTTGCAGCCCGCAGTCCCGCGCTTGGCATACTCCACGATGAACCTCTGCTCCGACATGTTGGCTGGGTTGTAGAGGCACCTGTGAGGGGGCGTGGAGGGGAAGCGGTGGAGTGAGAGGGGGGAGAGGTGGATGGGATTTGGGGTTGATGTAAAAAGAGTGAAATGCGGAGGTGAAGCTAAAGCATGGAGAGGCTGAGCGCAGGTTTGGAAGGACAGAGAAGCTAAACGCGGCCCCAGGAACTTGCTCAGAGCTCTGACAGTCTGTAAAGTCCGTCTACAGATCAGCATCCAGGACGACCAGCAGATGAATGGAATCCTACAAAAAGATAAAAAACAAAAATGAATATGTCCATAATTATAATTTGACTGCAAAATACCTGTAAAAGGAAAAGTTACTTATTATTTAATTAGTAGGGGTGCACTGACACTGGTATCAGATATCACCGATGATACAGAAAAAAACTGCCCGATCGGGGTTCAGCTTCCAAATTAAGGTTCAGCTGATATTCTGGCTGGCATAGAAATTGATGTAATATGGTTATTGTTCCCATAAGGAAATAATACAACTACTTACTTATCGTTGTCGGCCCAGAAAGTTTCATATTGTTTAATATTTTATTCTTTTTATTTATCATTTGTGGGATAATTAACAGCTACATAATCAGTTTTGTCAACTTGTTTTAAGGAAATAAAAGCTCATTTCAGTGTCTGGAGTGGTATTGGTTGATAATTGGTATCGGATCTGAAAAAGCAGGATCGGTGTGTCCCAATTAATTTGTTTTTACATGTTATTATTATTTGTTTAAAAAACTAAATCTAAACATTTGAGAAGGATCTGGCTGCAACCGATGGGGGGAGTGGACCACAATACTTGATGGTTAAACCTTGACCAAACCCTAAATAATGGGTCCAGAGGAGTACGGGGAACTAAATTTTTGGTCAATTTTTTGGTCCATTTTGGTCTTATCTTATCACGAGTCAGTAATTCTCTGTATGTAAAAAGTTTAATTTTAAAATCTATAAACGTTACATTGAATTGAATGCCAAATTGAATTGCATAGAGTCAATGAAGTGCCCTCGGTTTTATTATTACAGATCCTGATCAGTTAATAATCCTATATTATGCAGAGGTAGGTAGTACTCAGTTACATTTACTTGAGTGACTTTTTAAAGAAATTGTACTTTTCTGAGTACTTTTCTAGCAGCATATTTTTACTTCTACTTGAGTAATATTTTTATTGAAGTAACAGTACTCTTACTTGAATAAAAGTTGTGGTTACGCTTCCCACTGTGAGTAAGTCTACAAGTGACAAAAGCTTTATGTTGACTATATGAAATTATTTGAACATTAGTATTTTTTGCATCACTTTGTCTCATTTTTGTGTCTATCCTTTGGTCCCAGATTTTGTGCATTATTTAATGTTTTCTCCTTTAAATTACACTAACTGTAGAAATTTAAGAAAAGAGATGAGGGGCTTTTCAGATCTTTCTTTATTTACAACTTCTAACTGAATAATCAAGTAAGCAGAATTCATAACATAACAACCATTATCCATTTCCCACGTTTTCCCTTTCACAATTAAATACATTTAGTGTGTGAGACATATATAACATAGCCATCTGCCACACAACTTCAACTCATAAATCAGATGTTACTGAATCCGTTACTCTTTAAGTTACTCTTTCTTGAGTAGAACTTTTCCCAAATGCTTTGTTACTCTTGAGTAATTACTTGGATTTAGATTATGCTGATCACACAGATCACAAATGCACATTTATCCTTTTCCAAAACAAGATAAAGTACAACTGATTTATGTTGAAAAAACTCTGTCCCTGGCTGATGTGTACAGCTTTGGCTGATCTCTGTCCACAATACAAAAGGTTAAATGTCCAGTCTATAGTGATCTGCCCAGCCTGTCTTAGTTCGGTCTGGTCCAAAATGAATCTGTTCGCTTTAGTGCTTTGGAGATTATGAGCACATGCAGACCTACATCTCCGTGCGTTTATATTATTTTAAAGCCTCTTTTAGGCACGTTGCATTACACTGTGCTCCCTCAGCCTGCTAAAGCTAAAGGGCTAACAGCTAACTCCATAAACATGCGAAGAACGACTCACGTTTTCTGCAAAATCCTCCGTGCTCAAGACTCCCGTGCAAACTCAGCACAGTAAACTGTATTTTTTTCCAATACCTGTGGTGTTTAACAGGACTTTTCCAAACTAAGGCTAAAGCTAAAGCATGTCCATTGTGTCTGTAAACAATGTCTGCCTCTTCTCCTGCTGCGTGCGCAGCGCAGGGACACAAGTCATGTACTGTCGCCGCACAGTGGTGACAAGTGCTCATTACACTGTCCAGACCTGAACCAGGACTGAACCAGGACTGAACAAGTCCTGAACTTGACCGGTCAGTCCAGTCCCTTCTACATTCTGTTCTTTGTTAAGTTTTGTCAGATCGCATTGTTCTGGACAGGCTGAACCAGTCCAGTCCAGGGACAAGTAAAAGTGGAAGATGGACGGAGGGGTGAAAACAGTGCTGGAGGCTCCTTCAGATATGATGACATTTTGGAAGTAACGGTAGCCTCACAGGCCTCCTCTGTTGATGGTTAAAGCTGGTGTAATTAGATGATTTCCAGCAGATCTCTCACCACCATATGTGTCTCTCACACTGTGAGGGACCATCTTTAGGAGGCTAATGTTGCTATCCATGATGTTATAGAGATCAGTTGTTCTCAAATTGGGGGTTAGTAACCCCCGGGTTTGATTAAATTCGCCAGTTGGGTCCTTCATAAATGTGAAGCACAATTTGATTAACACTGCTGTCTTCACCTCTCTTCATTCATTTGCTATGATTAGTTTAGTAGGATTTGTGCACAGAAAATATGCCTATTTTAAAGGAAGCCCTATCCAAAGTGCGTGGCCATAGCCCGTGCGTTTATAAACATGAAAGCTGAGTCTCTCTCGTCATGTACGTAAACTGCGCACTGCGCTGCAGTGCGTACGTTGCGTACGTGTCATTTGTAGAGTAGGTATTACGTGAATACAGAGAGGCGCACAGGCGCACGGACTACGCAGTGCGTCAGGAGGAAGCAGACCCAAACTGACAGAGCCCTCGGTACATGGACCAGTAGACGGGCTAACACGGAGTAGTAGTCCGCAGCATGGGACGGGCTGTTCCCGGAGCCTCTTATCTTCAGCTCCCACGTCCAGCCGCATCCTTGTGCTCCTGTGCGGGCCGCTCACACGCTCTCAGCTCCCGCTAGCAGCCCAGCGCAGCCTCGCTCCTGTCCTCCAACAGCAGCAGCAGCGGGGCTAGCCGCCGCGCTGTCCCTGCGGGCCGCCGCACAGAACTGACCCTAGCGCCAGTGAACGGGACACGATGGTGAGGGCAGCACTTGTATTCAACACTGTCTGTGTTGATTTTATCATAGAAGTATGACTTTAAGCTCCTGTTGTGCGCTGGTGTTTGTGGAGCAGCCAATGCTAATGCATAGGTACAGCAGCACAGCGGGATGCCAAACTCAGTTTGGACTATTTTTATATGTCGCAAGCATTTTTATAAAAAAAAAAAAAGGCTTTTTTAAGTCTATATGTAATATATATTTAGTAGTGCATTTTATATTATTTCCGCATTCCCACATTTATTTTTAATCACGTGCAGTTCTTCTTAATCATTACATGAGATAACTTGTATTGCATGTGCATAAAAGCGCACAGCAGGTCTGGCAGGTTTGGGGAGGACATTGGTCCTACACTCTGTGGAACTGTGTAAACACAACAGTGTGACATGACCCAATGTCTGAGGCTCGTAATAACGCCATGTTGTTCACGCACAGCTAGTGTGGCGCTGCAGGTTATGAAACATCATATCTCCATTTATGCAAAACAAGTGCCCAGCAGCAAACATGGAGTCCAGTACAGAAGTGCTCATCTTACCTTTGCCGGGAAAAGTCCCTGAGTGTGGCCTAGACTTAAGGCGGTGACGCCATTTGAGTCTTCAGAGAATATAGTCTTCACAGTGATGTGCAATTACTTTTTATTTGCATGTGGCTTGGAGCAAAGTCCAAACTTTGGAGGAGTAAGTTCTATTTATTTTAGGTGTAGGTGTATGTTTAACGGCACTGGAATGGAAAGCATCATTTTTTGTTAATTTTTAACAATAGTAATTAAAAAAAATATATATATATTATTAAAATACATGTCATGTACTGTCAATAAAATTATCTGACATGATGAATTGTGATTTAAGTAATAAGCCTGAATCATTCTTAACTAATACCCTGACGTTAAAGAGGGGGTTATTATTATTATATTTTTTAGATTTCATGCGTTATTAAGGCTAGTTAAGGAGTAGTCATTATAAAGTGTTACCAGACACTGTATTGTTTACACTGTTGGGCATTTTTACTATATTTAATAAGAAACACATAAATAGAAGTGAAAACTAGGATTGATCAGTATGAGGAAAGACAGCAATTTATTTTGTTGTCATAGCGCCCAGCCCTACCCTCAGAGGAAATCCACCCAGACACACGGAGAACATGCAAACTCCACACAAACAGGCAGAGAGTCGAACCCAGAACCCTCTTGCTGTGAAGTACGGTGGCTAGGATTAAAATAATACTGTACAGGGGTTTGCTACCTTTTTGACCTGGGGGCCCAAATTTTTCAGTTCAAAGTAATCTGGGTCCCATTCACATATTAAAGAAGACATGTTTTTTTAAATCGCAATATTCATCTAAAATTACTTAATAAAAGAAAGAAGTCAGCTGACTTCTGTATTAGGAAACTGCAGTGCTCAATGGGAGCCGACCACAACAAAGAGCTGTGCAGCTGTCGGCACCTCCGATGGATAGCTGCATATCACGTTAGTGAGCGGAACAGAGAAGATTTTTTTTTATTATTATTTGCACAAAAATTACTTTGCAACGCTAACAAATCCTACATGTATCATTGATTAAGAAAATGATATTGGACAGTAAATGGTGAGAGGAAACAGCTATAATATGGTTAAAAGCTCTAAAAAGTCACATGTTTTTGCATAATAGGTCCACTATATTTTCAAGACCTTAAAATGGTGCTTGCAGCCCTATGATGGTCCCTGGGTCTTTTAAGAATCAGTGTTGAATATTTTGCTGACTACATTATAATACTGCATAAAGATATTGTAGAGAGAGACTGTATTTAGCTCTATAAAATCTATAGAGCTCTATAAAATCCACAAATGCTGGACTTTTTTCTCATGGCTTTTATTATGGAGATGGTGATATAGCTTTGTCTTTTGAACAAAAATTACGTATTTGGTGTTGAATCATGGCACAACTTTCTAAAATGATAAAATCATCGCTTTAGTTCATTTACATTGACAGAGACAACATTGGCATTTTTGTTTCATGTGGATACGCCCAGTAATTACAGAGATATTAACCATAAACGTCAAGAAATCTGCAATCAGACAGTTAAACAGCAAATTCCAGCTGAGAATTCTGACCTGTCTTCAGCTCTGGTTAAAATATAGCGATTCTACAATGTGTTGATTTTACGTGAACACAACCTTTTCTTGTTACTGTTGGTGAGAGTGTCCAGGAGTTTGTGATCTACTGTATATTTTTGACTCAAACGTTAACATCTTTCTTATCTAACCCTTAAAATCCCAGTGTTCATATTCTGTGTTGCA